>JAEVFN010000104.1:407500-431617 GCA_030449075.1 Murraya paniculata | reverse complement strand
CGTGCTGCGATTGGCTCCCCTGCTACCTCAAATTATTTCTCCTCCTCAAAGTACCAAATTTCAAGCTGCCCCAAGAAAGCCACAGGAAAAGAACCCAAAAACGGTGTGTTATTGTCTTTGACATGGGAGCCCGGGAAGAGGAGGGAGTTTTTTCTCTAAAAAAAAACCACTCCGGGGCGAGGAGATGGGTTTTTCTGCAAAAACAGCTCGGTTCATCACCCTCGAGACATTCCTTAAGCTGCTAGGGGCACTCGAACGCGGTGTCCCATCACCGTCGGGGATGGTTTTAAGGGAAGTTATTCAAAAATTTGGCAAAAGGAATAAGTTTTTCATTGAATTTTAAAATAAGTTCTGCGAAAACCACTACATTGCTCGAAACAGACTGCTGTATTCTCCAGCGGCATCATGTCACCTACGACGAGGTGTGTATTAGAGCCCGGGTCCAAATTCCAGGGCGTCCCCATGGACGCCCATAGGAAAAGGACCAAAAGCTATGTGCAATAGCCTTTGGCACGTAGTTCCAGGGCAAGGAGTACGGTTTTTCGCCAAAAACAGCTCGATTCTTCTACCTTGAGAAATTTTTTAGGCCGTCTGGAGTGCTCCTAGGCAGTGCCCCATTACTGTCGGGGGCCTCTTATGTTTTTTAGGGAATTTATTCCAAAATTAGGCCAAAAAATTAATTTTTCCTTGAATTTTGGGATAAATTCTGCGAAAACCACTCCGGGGCTCGAAATGAATCTGGGGGCGGCCCCAAGGAGGCCCATGGAAAGGGCCCCAAAAGCCAGATGCTATTGCCTTTGCATGGGGTCCCAGGGGAACAGGTTGAGTTTTTCTCCAATAGCAGCCCAGATCTTCTCTATCGGGACTTTCCTTAAGCTACTAGGGGCACTCGAAGGTGGTTCCCCATTGCCGTCAGGGATCTCATTGTTTTGAAGGAATTTATTCAAAAATTAGGCAAAAAGAATCAGTTTTTCTTTGAATTTTAGGATAAGTTCCGTGAAAAACACTCCATAGCTCAAAACAGCCCCTGTTTTCTCCAGTGGCATCATGTCACCTACGGTAAGGTGCGTACTGGAGCTTGGGCCCAAATTCTAGGGGGTCCCCAAGGAGGCCCATGGAAAAAGGACCAAAAGCTATGCGCTATAGGCTTTGGCATGTGGTTCCGGGGGGAGGAGTTGTGTTTTTCGCCAAAAGCTGCTCAATTCTTCTCCCTCGGGACATTCCCTAGGCTGCTAGGGGCCTCGAAGGTGGTGCCCCATCACTGTCGGGGATCTGATTTTTTTGAAGGAATTTATTCAAAAATTGGGCAAAAAGAATCAGTTTTTCCTTGAAATTTAGAATACGTTCGGCGAAAACCACTCCATAGCTCGAAACAGACCCCAGTTTTCTCTAGTGCCATAATGTTGCGTACAGCATGTGGCGTACTGGAGCCTGGTCCAAATTCTAGGGCATCTCCATGGAGGCCCATGGAAAAAGGACCAAAAACTGTGCGCTATAGCCTTTGGCATGCGGTTCCGGGGGGGAGGAGTTGTGTTTTTCGCCAAAAGCTGCTCAATTCTTCTCCCTCGGGACATTCCCTAGGCTGCTAGGGGCCTCGAAGGTGGTGCCCCATCACCGTCGGGGATCTGATTCTTTTGAAGGAATTTATTCAAAAATTGGGCAAAAAGAATTAGTTTTTCCTTGAAATTTAGAATAAGTTCCGCGAAAACCACTCCATAGCTCGAAACAGACCCCAGTTTTCTCTAGTGCCATAATGTCGCGTACAGCATGTGGCGTACTGGAGCCTGGTCTAAATTCTAGGGCATCTCCATGGAGGCCCATGGAAAAAGGACCAAAAGATGTGCGCTATAGCCTTTGGCATGCGGTTCCGGGGGGAGGAGTTGTTTTTATTGCCAAAAGTAGCTCGATTCTTCTCCCTCGAGACATTCCCTAGGCTGCTAGGGGAGCTCAAAGGCAGTGCCCCATCGCCGTCGGGGATCTCATTGTTTTGAAGGAATTTATTCAAAAATTGGGCAAAAAGAATCAGTTTTTCCTTGAAATTTAGAATAAGTTCCGTGAAAACCACTCATAGCTCGAAACATACCCCAATTTTCTCTAGCACCATCATGTCACCTACGGCAAGTTACGTATTGGAGCCCGGGTCTAAATTCCGGGGCATCCCCAAGGAGGCCCATAGAAAAAGGACCAAAGGCTGTGTGCAATAGCCTTTAGCATGCGGTTCCGGGGGGAGGAGTTGGGTTTTTTGCCAAAAGCAGCTCGATTCTTCAACCCTGAGAAATTTCTTGGGCCATCTGGAGTGCTCCAAGGCTATGTACCATTGCTATCGGGGGGCTCTTATGGTTTTTAAGGAATTTATTCCAAAATTAAGCCAAAAAAATCGATTTTTCATAGAATTTTGGAATAAATTCTGCGAAAAACACTCTGGGGCTCGAAATGAACTGCTATTTTCTTTGGTGGCATCACGTCACCTGCAGTATGGTTCTTGCAGGAGCCTACATCCAAAGGGGCGGACCCAAGGAGGTCCATCGAAAGGGGCCCAAAAGCCATATGCTATTGCCTTTCGCATGGGGTCCCAGGGGGAGGAGTTGAGTTTTCCTCCAAAAGCGGCCCGGTTCGTCTCCCTCGGCACTTTTCTTAGGCTGCTAGGGGCGCTCGAAGGCTGTACCCCATCGCCGTCGGGGATCTCTCATCGTTTTGAGGGAATTTATTCAAGAATTAGGCAAAAAGATTGGTTTTCCTTGAATTTTAGAATAAGTTCCGCGAAAACCACTACATAGCTTGAAACAGACCCCTGTTTTCTCCAGCGCCATCATGTCACCTATGACAAAGTGCTTACTGGAGCCCGGGCCCAAATTCTAGGGCATCCCCAAGGAGGCCCATGGAAAAAAGACCAAAAGCTGTGTGCGATAACCTTGGCATGCGGTTCCAGGGGAAGGAGTTGGGTTTTTCGCCAAAAGCAGCTCGATTGTTCTACCCTGAGAAATTTTTTTAGCTATCTAGAGTGCTCCAAGACAGTGCCGCATTGCTGTCGGGGGGGTCTTATGCTTTTTAGGGAGTTTATTCCAAAATTAGGCCAAAAAAATTGGTTTTTCCTTAAACTTTGGAATAAATTCTGTAAAATCCACTCCATAGCTCGAAACAGACCCTTGTTTTCTCCAGCGCCATCATGTCACCTACGGCAAGGCGCGTACTGGAGCTCGGGTCCAAATTCTAGGGCATCCTCAACAAGGCCCATGGAAAAAGGACCAAAAGTTGTGTGCGATAGCCTTTGGCATGCGGTTCCGGAGGGAGGAGTTGGGTTTTTTGCGAAAAGCAGCTCGATTCTTCAACCCTGAGAGATTTCTTAGGCTGTTTGAAGTTCTCCAAGGTAGTGTCCCATTGCTTTCGGGGGGCACTTATGCTTTTTAGGGAGTTTATTCCAAAATTATGCCAAAAAAATGATTTTTCCTTTAATTTTGGAATAAATTCCGCGAAAGCCACTCCGGGGCTCAAAATGAACCCCTATTTTCTCCGATGGCATCACGTTGCCTGCAGTATGGTTCTTGTGGGAGGGTACATCAAAATTTTAGGGCGGCTCCAAGGAGGTCCATCAAAAAGGGCCCAAAAGTCGTGTGTTATTGCCTTTCGCATGGGGTCCCAGTTGGCGGAGTTGTGTTTTCCTCCAAAAGCAGCCGGTTCTTCTGCCTCGGGACATTCCTTAGGCTGCTAGGGGTGCTCGAAAGTAGTGAGTCATCGCCGTCGGAGATCTCTCATGGTTGTGAGGGAATTTATTCAAGAATTAGGCAAAAAGAATCAGCTTTTCCTTAAATTTTAGAATAAGTTCCGGAAAAACACTCCATAGCTCAAAACAGACCCCTGTTTTCTCCCGTGGCATCATGTCACCTACGACAAGGTGCGTACTGGAGCCCAGGCCTAAATTCTAGGGCGTCCCCAAGGAGGCCCCTGGAAAAACGACCAAAAGCTGTGCGCGATAGCCTTTGGCATGCGGTTCCGGGGCCAGGAGTTGGGTTTTTCGGCAAAAACAACTCAATTCTTCTACCCTAAGAAATTTCTTGGGCCGTCTGGAGTGCTCCAAGGAAGTGCCCCATTGCTGTCGAGCGGCTCTTATGCTTTTTAGGGATTTTATTCCAAAATTAGGCCAAAATAAATGATTTTTCCTTGAATTTTGGAATAAATTCCGCGAAAACAACTCCGAGGCTCAAAATGTAACCCTATTTTCTTCGGTGCCATCACATCGCCTACAGTATGGTTCTTGCGGGAGCCTACATCCAAATACTGAGGCGGCTCCAAGGAGGCCCATCGAAAGGGGCTCAAAAGTCGTGTGCTATTGCCTTTCGCATGGGGTCCCAATTGGAGGAGTTGGGTTTTCCACCAAAAGCAGCCTAGTTCTTCTCCCTCATGACATTCCTTAGGCTGCTAGTGGTGCTCCAAGGCAGTGCCCTATCACCGTCGGGGATCTCTCATGGCTTTGAGGGAATTTATTCAAGCATTAGGCAAAAAAAATCAACTTTTCCTTGAATTTTAGAATAAGATCCGCGAAAACCATTCCATAGCTCAAAACAGACCGCTGCTTTCCCCAGCAGCATCATGTCACCTACAGCATGGTGCGTACCGGGGCCCGAGCCCAAATTCCAGGGCATCCCCATGGATGCCCGTGGAAGAAGGACCAAAAGCTGTGTGCAATAGCCTTTGGCACGCGGTTCCGGGGGCAAGAGTTGGTTTTTTGCCAAAAGCAGCTTGATTCTTCTATCCAGAGAAATTTCTTGGGCCGTCTGGATTGCTCCAAGGCACTGCCCCCATTGCGATCGGAGAAAATTGGGGTTTATTTCAAGTCCCGGAGTGGTTTTCACAAAATTCAAGAAAAAATCGATTTTTTTGGCCTAATTTTGGAATAAATTCCCTAAAAAGCATAAGAGCCCCTCAACAGCAATGGGGCACTGCCTTGGAGCACTCTAGACGACCCAAGAAATTTCTTAGGGTAGAAGAATCGAGCTGCTTTTGGTGAAAAACCCAACTCCTCCCCCTGGAACCGCGTGCCAAAGGCTATCGTACACACATTTTGGTCTTTTTCCCTCGGGCCTCCTTGGGAATGCCCCTGAATTTGGATCCAGGCTCCGGTACACACTTGGTGTAGGTGACATGATGCCGCTGGAGAAAACAGGGGTCTGTTTCAAGCTATGCAGTGGTTTTCGCGGAACTTTTTCTAAAATTCAAGGAAAAACTGATCCCTTTGCCTAATTTTTGAATAAATTCCCTCAAAACTTTCCATGACGGTGATGGGGCACTGCCTTCGAGTGCCGCTAGCAGCATAAGGAATGACCTGAGGGAGAAGAACTGGGCTGCTTTTGGAGAAAAACCCAACTGCTCCCCTTGAGACCCCATGCGAAAGGTAACAACAGACGGCTATCGGGCCCCTTTCCATGGGCCTCCTTTGGGCAGCCCCTAGGGTTTCGATGTAGGCTCCCGCAAGAACTATACAGTAGGCGACGTGATGCTACCAGAGAAAATAGGGGTTCATTTCGAGTCCCGGAGTGGTTTTCATAGAATTTATCCCAAAATTCGAGTAAAAATCAATTTTTTTAGCCTAATTTTGGAATAAATTCCATAAAAAGCATAAGAGCCCCCCGACAGCAATGGGGCACTGCCTTGGAGCACTCTAGGCGGCCCAAGAAATTTCTCAGGGTAGAAGAATCGAGCTGCTTTTGGCGAAGCACCTTACTCCTTCCCCCGGAACCGTGTGCCAAAGGCTATCGCACACAGCTTTTGGTCCTTTTTCCATGGGTCTCCATGGGGATGCCCCTGGATTTGGACCCAGGATTCAGTACGCACCTTGCCGTAGGTGCCATGATGCTGCTGGAGAAAACAAGGGTCTGTTTCGAGCTATGGAGTGGTTTCCGCAGAACTTATTCTAAAATTCAAGGAAAAACTGATTCCCTTTTGCCTGATTTTTTAATAAATTACCTTCAAACCATCTAAGACGGTGATGGGGCACCACCTTCGAGTGCCCTTAGCAGCCTAAGGAATGTTCCGAGGGAGAAGAACCGGGCTGCTTTTGGAGAAGAACCAAACTCCTCCCCTTGAGACCCCATGCGAAAGGCAATAGAATGCGGCTTTTGGCCCTTTTCCATGGGCCTTCTTATGGATGCCCCGGAATTTGAACCAAAGCTCCAGTACACACCTTGCCGTAGGTGACATGATGCCGCAGGAGAAAATAGGGGTCTGTTTTGAACTATGGAGTGGTTTTCGCGGAACTTATTCTAAAATTCAAGGAAAAGCATATTCTTTTTGCCTAAATTTTGAATAAATTCCCACAAAACCATCCCCGACGGCGATGGGACACTGCCTTCGAGTGCTCCAGCAGCCTAAGGAATGTCCTGATGGAGAAGAACTGGGCTACTTTTGGAGAAAAATCCAACTCTTCCCCTTGGGACCCCATGCAAAAGGCAATAGAAAACGGCTTTTGGGCCCCATTCCATGGGCCTCCTTGGGGCCGCCCCTAGAATTTGATTGTAGGCTCCCGCAAGAACATACTGCAGGCGACGTGATGACACCAGAGAAAATGCTGGCTCATTTCGAGCCCAAGAGTAGTTTTCGCAAAATTTATCCCAACAATCCTTGCCGTAGATGACATGATGCTGCTGGAGAAAACAGGGGTCTGTTTTGATCAATGCAGTGGTTTTCACGGAACTTATTGGAAAATTCAGGGAAAAACAAATTCCTTTTGCCCAATTTTTGAATAAATTCCCATAAAACCATCCCCGACAGCGATGGGACACCGCCTTCGAGCGCCCCTAGTAGCCTAAGTAATGTCCCGATGGAGAATAAGTGGGCTACTTTTAGCAAAAAACCCAACTCCTCCCCTTGGGATCCCATGCGAAAGGCAATAGCATACAGCTTTTGGGCCCCTTTCCATGTGCCTCCCTAGGGCCGCCTCTAGAATTTGGTTGTAGGCTCTAGCAAGAGCCATACTGCAGGCGACGTGATGCCACCAGAAAAATAGGGGTTCATTTCGAGGCCCAGAGTAGTTTTCGCGGAATTTATCCCAACATTCAAGGAAATATCGATTTTTTTGGCCTAATTGTAGAATAAATTCCCTAAAAAGCATAAGAGCCCCCGGACAGCAATGAGGCACTGCCTTACAGCACTCTAGACGGCCCAAGAAATTTCTCAGGGCAGAAGAATCGCGCTGTTTTAGGCGAAAAACCCAACTCCTCCCCCCGGAGCCGCGTGGCAAAGGCTATCTCACACAGCTTTTAGACCTTTTTCCATGGGCCTCCTTGTGGATGCCCCGGAGTTTAGAACCAAGCTCTAGTACGAACCTTGCCGTAGCTGACATGAAGCTGCTGGAGAAAACAGGGGTCTGTTTCGAGCTATGCAGTGGTTTTCACGGAACTTATTCTAAAATTCAATGAAAAACTAATTCCTTTTGCCTAATTTTTGAATAAATTCGCACAAAACCATCCTCAACGGCAATGGGACACCGCCTTCGAGTGCCCTTAGCAGCCTAAGGAATGTCCTGAGGGAGAAGAACTGGGCTGCTCTTGGCAAAAAACCCAGCTCCTCCTCTTAGGACCCCATGCGAAAGGCAATAGCATACAGCTTTTGGGCCCCTTTCCATGTGCCTCCCGGGGGCCGCCTCTAGAATTTGGTTGTAGGCTCCAACAAGAACCATACTATAGGCGACGTGATGCCACCGAAAAAATAGGGGCTCACTTCGAGCCCCGAAGTACTTTTCGCAGAATTTATCCCAATATTCAAGGAAATATCAATTTTTTTGGCCTAGTTCTAGAATAAATTCCCTAAAAAGCATAAGAGCCCCCCAACAGCAATGGGGCACTGCCTTGGAGCACTCTAGACGGCCCAATAAATTTCTTAGGGTAGAAGAATCAAGCTGCGTTTGGCGAAAAACCCAGCTCCTCCCCCGGAACCGCGTGCCAAAGGCTATCGCACACAGCTTTTGATCCTTGTTCCATGGGCCTCCTTGTGGATGCCTCGGAGTTTGGACCCGGGCTCCAGTATGCACCTTGCAGTAGCTGACATGATGCCGCTGGAGAAAACAGGGGTCATTTTCGAGCTATGCAGTGGTTTTCGGGGGACTTACATTAAAATTCAAGGAAAAACTGATTCCTTTTACCTAATTTCTGAATAAATTCCCTCAAAACCATCCTCGACGGTGATGGGGCACCACCTTCGAGTACCCGTAGCAGCCTAATGAATGTCCTGAGGGAGAAGAATCAGGTTGCTTTTGGTGAAAAACCCAACTCCTCCCTTTGGGACCCTATGCAAAAGGAAATAGCATACTGCTTTTGGGCCTCTTTCCATGTGCCTCCCTGGGGCCGCCCTTAGAATTTGGTTATAGGCTCCAGCAAGAACCGTATTGTAGGCAACATGATGCCATCGGAAAAATAGGGGTTCATTTCGAGCCCTGGAGTACTTTTCGCGGAATTTATCCCAACATTCAAGGAAATATCGATTTTTTTTCGCCTAATTTTAGAATAAATTCCCTAAAAAGCATAAGAGCCCCCCGATAGCAATAGGGCACTGCCTTGGAGCACTCTAGACGGCCCAATACATTTCTCAGGGTAGAAGAATCGAGCTGCGTTTGGCGAAAAACCCAGCTCCTCCTCCGAAACCGCGTGCCAAAGGCTATCGCACACAGCTTTTGGTCCTTTTTCCATGGGCGTCCTTGTGGATGCCTCTGAGTTTGCACCCGGGCTCCAAAACGCACCTTGCAGTAGCTGACATGATGCCGCTGGAGAAAATAGGGAGTCATTTTTTAGCTATGCAGTGGTTTTCGGGGGACTTACATTAAAATTCAAGGAAAAACTAACTCCATTTACCTAATTTTTGAATAAATTCCCTCAAAACCGTCCCCGACGGTGATGGGGCGCCACCTTCAAGTGCCCGTAGCAGCCTAAGGAATGTCTCGAGGGAGAAGAACCGTGTTGCTTTAGGTGAAAAACCCAACTCCTTTCCTTGGGACCCCATGCGAAAGGAAATAGCATACGGCTTTGGGGCCCCTTTCCATGTGCCTCCCTGGGGCCGCCCCTACAATTTAGTTGTAGGCTCCAGCAAGAACCATATTGTAGGCGACGTGATGACACCGGAGAAAATAGGGGTTCATTTCGAGCCCCAGAGTAGTTTTCACAGGATTTTATCCCAACATTCGAGGAAATAACGATTTTTTTGGCATAATTTTAGAATAAATTCCCTAAAAAGCATAAGAGTCCCTCGACAGCAATGGGGAACTGCCTTGAAGCACTCTAGACGGGCCAAGAAATTTCTCAGGGTAGAAGAATCAAGCTGCTTTTGGTGAAAAATCCAACTCCTCTCCCCGGAATCACGTGCTAATTGCTATCTCCCACAGCTTTTGATCCTTTTTCCACAGGCCTCCATGGGGGTGCCCCTGAATTTGGACTCAGGCTCCAGTACACACCTTGCCGTAGGTGACATAATGTTGTTGGAGAAATAGGGGTTTGTTTTGATCTAAGTAGTGGTTTTCGTGGAACTTATTCTAAAATTCAAGGAAAAACTAATTCCTTTTGCCTAATTTTTGAATAAATTCCCACAAAACCATCCCCGACGCAGATAGGACACTTCCTTCGAGCGCCCCTAGCAGTGTAAGGAATGTCTTGATAGAGAAGAACTGGAATACTTTTGGAGAAAAACCCAGCTCCTCCCCTTGGGACCCCATGCGAAAGGCAATATCATACGACTTTTGGGCCCCTTTTCATGGGTCTCCATAGGGCTGCCCCTAAAATTTGAATGTAGGCTCCCAGAAGAACCATACTGCAGGCGACGTGATGCCGCCAGAGAAAATAGGGGTTCATTTCGAGCCCCGTAGTGGTTTTCGCAGAATTTATTCCAAAATTCAAGGAAAATTCTATTTTTTTTGGCCTAATTTGAAATAAATTCCCTAAAAAGTATAAGAGCTCCTCGACAGCAATAAGGCACTACTTTGGAGCACTCCAGACGGCCTATGAAATTTCTCAGGGTAGGTGAATCGAGTTGCTTTTGTCGAAAAACCTAACTCCTACTTCAGGAACCGCGTGCCATTGGCTATCGCACACAACTTTTGGTCCTTTTTCCATCGGTCTCCCTAGGGATGACAAGATGCCGGGCTCCAATACGCACCTTGCCATAGGTGACAAGATGTCGCTGGAGAAAACAGGGTCTGTTTCGAGCTATGCTGTGGTTATTGCGTAACTTATTCTAAAATTCAAAGAAAAACTGATTCCTTTTGCCAAATTTTTGTATAAATTCCCACAAAACCATCCCCGACGGTGATGGGACACCGGCCTCGAGTGCCCCTAGCAGCCTAAAGAATGTCTCGAGGGAGAAGAACAAGGCTACTTTTGGCGAAAAACCAAACTCCTCCCCTAGGGACCCCATGCGAAATTCAATAACATACGGCTTTTGGGCCCTTTTCCATGGGCCTCCCTGGGGCCGCCCCTAGAATTTGGTTGTAGGCTCCAGTAAGAACCATGCTGTAGGTGACGTGATGCCATCGAAAAAATAAGGGTTCATTTGGAGCACTCTAGACGGGCCAAGAAATTTCTCAGGATAGAAGAATTGAGCTGCTTTTAGCGAAAAATCCAACTCCACCCCCTGGGACCCTATGCGAAGGCCAATAGCATACGGCTTTTGGGCCCCTTTCCATGGGCCTCCTTGGGGCCGCCCCTAGAATTTGGATGTAGGCTCCCGCAAGAACCATATTATGGGCGACGTGATGCCACCGAAGAAAATTTGGGTTCATTTCGAGCCCCGGAGTGGTTTTCGCAGAATTTATTCCAAAATTCAAGGAAAAATCAATTTTTTTGGCCTAATTTTGGAATAAATTCCCTAAAAAGCATAAGAGCCCCTCGACAGCAATGGGGCACTGCCTTGGAGCACTGCAGACGGCCCAAGAAATTTCTTAGGGTGGAGGAATCGAGCTGCTTTTGGTGAAAAACCAATCTCCTCCCGCCGGAACTGCGTGCCAATGGTTATCGCACACAGCCATTGGTCCTTTTTCCATTGGCTTCCTTGGAGATGCCCTGGACTTTGGACCCGGGCCCCATTATGCACCTTGCCGCAGGTGACATGATGCTGTTAGAGAAAATAGGGGTCTATTTCGAGCTGTGGAGTGATTTTCGTGGAACTTATTCTAAAATTCAAGGAAAAACTGATTCCTTTTGCCGAATTTTTGAATCAATTTCCTCAAAACCATGACAGATCCCCGACTGAGATGGGGCACGGCCTTCGAGTGCCCCTAGCGGCCTAAGCAATTTCCTGAGGGAGAAGAACCGACTGTTTTTTCGAGAAAAACTTAATTCCTCCCCCTAGGACCCCATTCAAAAGGCAATAGCATACGACTTTTGGGCCCCTTTCCATGGGCCTCCTTGCGGTCGCCTCTAGAATTTGGATGTAGGCCCCCGCAAGAACGATACTACAGGCGACGTGATGCCACAAGAGAAAGTAGGGGTTCAGTTCGAGGCCTGGAGTGGTTTTCATTAAATTTATCCCAAAATTCAAGGAAAAATCAATTTTTTTTGCCTAATTTTGGAATAAATTACCTAAAAAGCTTAAGAGCCCGTCGACAGCAATGGGGCATTACCTTGGAGTGCTCCAGACGGCCCCAAAAATTTCTTAGGGTAGGAGAATCGAGTTGCTTTTGACAAAAAAGCCAACTCCTCCCCCAGGAACCGTGTGCCAAAGGCTATCGCACACAGCTTTTGGTCATTTTTCCATCAGCCTCGTTGGGGATGCCCTGGAATTTGGACCCGGGATCGAGTACGCACCTTGTCGTAGGTGACAGGATGCCACTGGAGAAAATAAGGGTCTGCTTCGAGCTAAGAGTAGTTTTTGCGGAACTTATTCTAAAATTCAAGGAAAAACTTATTCCTTTTGCCTAACTTTTGAATAAATTCCATCAAAACCAAGAGAGATCCCCGACGGTGATGGGGCATCACCTTCGAGCACCCCTAGCAGCCTAAAGAATGTCTCGAGGGAGAACAACCAGGCTGCTTTTAGATGAAACCCCAACTCCTCCCCCTGGGACCCCATGCGAAAGGCAATAGCATACGGGTTTTGGGACCCTTTCCATGGGCCCCCTTGGGGCCGCCCCTAGAATTTGGATGTAGGCTCCCACAAGAACCATACTGCAGGCGACGTGATGCCATCGTAGAAAATAGAGGTTCATTTCGAGCCCCAAAGTAGTTTTCGCGGAATTTATTCCAAAATTCAAAGAAAAATCAATTTTTTTTCCTAATTCTGGAATAAATTCCCTAAAAAGCATAAGAGCCCCCGACGGCAATAGGGCACTGCCTTGGAGCACTCCAGATGGCCCAAAAAATTTCTTAGGATGGAAGAATCGAGCTGCTTTCAGCAAAAAAACCCAACTACTTTCTGAGGAACCATGTGCCAAAGGACATCGTACACAGTTTTTGGTTCTTTTTCTGTGGGCCTCTTTGGGGATGCCCTACAATTTGGACACGGGCTCCTGTACGCACCTTGCCGTAGGTGACATGATGCCACTTGAGGAAACAGGGGCCTGTTTGGAGCTATGGAGTGGTTTTCGCGGAACTTAATCTAATATTCAAAGAAAAACAGATTCCTTTTACCTAATTTTTGAATAAATTCCCTCAAATCCGTGAGAGATCCCCGACGGCGATGGGGCACTGCCTTCAAGCGCCCCTAGCAGCATAAGGAATGTCTCGATGGAGAAGCACAAGGCTATTTTTGGATAAAATCCCAATTCCTCCCCCTGGGAACCCATGCAAAAGGCAATAGCATACGGCTTTTGGGCCCCTTTCCATGGGCCTCCTTGGGGCCGCCCCTAGAAATTCGATGTAGGCCACCGCAAGAGCCATACTGCAGGTGACACGATGCCACTAGAGAAAGTAGGGGATCAGTTCGAGGCCTCGAGTGGTTTTCGCTAAATTTATCCAAAAATTCAAGGAAAAATCAATTTTTTGGGGCTATTTTTGGAATAAATTCCTTAAAAAGCTTTAGAGCCCCACACCAGCAATGGGGCACTGGCTTGGAGCACTCCAGACGCCCTAAGAAATTTCTTAGGGTAGAAGAGTCGAGTTGCTTTTGGCGAAAAACCAAACTCCTGCGGCCGGAACTGCGTGCCAAAGGTTGTTGCACACAGCTTTTGGTCATTTTGCCATGGGCCTCCTTGGGGATGCCAGGGAATTTGGACCCAGGCTCCAGTATGCACCTTGCTCTAGGTGACATGATGCCGCTGGAGAAAACAGGGGTCTGTTTCGAGCTGTGCAGTGGTTTTCGTAGAACTTATCCTAAAATTCAGGGAAAAAACTTATTCCTTTTGCCTAATTTTTGAATAAATTTCCTCAAACGAAGAGAGATCCCCGACGGCATTGGGGCACCACCTTCGAGCATCCTAGCAGCTTAAAGAATGTCCCAAGTGAGAAGATCCGGGCTGCTTTTGGAGAAAAACCCAACTCGTTCCCCTGGGACCCCATGCAAAGGCAATAGCATCCAACTTTTGGGCCCTTTCCCATGGGCCTCCTTGGGGCTGGCTCTATAATTGATGTATGCTCCCACAGGACCCATACTGCAGGCAACATGATGCATCCGGTGAAAATATGTGTTCATTTTGAGCCCCGGAGTGGTTTTTTTAGAAATTATCCCAAAATTCATGTAAAAATCGATTTTTTTAGGCTAATTTTGGAATAAATTCCCTAAAAAGCATAAGAGCCCCTCGACAGCAATAGGGCAGTGCCTAGCAGCACTCCAGACGGCCCAAGAAATTTCTCAAGGTAGAAGAATCGAGCTGCTTTTGGCGAAAAACCCTACTTCTCGCCTCGGAACCGTGTGCCATAGGCGATCGCACACAGCTTTTGGTCTTTTTTCCAAGGCCTCCATGGGGACGCCTTGGAATTTAGACCCGGGCTCCAGTACACACCTCGCCGCAGGAGACATTATGTCGCTGGAGAATACAACAATCTGTTTCGAGCTATGCAGTGTTTTTTGCAAAACTTATTCTAAAATTCAAGGAAAAACTTATTCCTTTTGCCAAATTTTTGAATAACTTCCCTCAAAACCATCCCCGACGGTGATGGGCACTGCCTTCGAGCGCCCCTAGTAGCCTAAGGAGTGTCCCGAGGGAAAAGAACTGGGCTGCTTTTGCAGAAAAACCCAAATCCTCACCCTGGGACCCATACGAAAGGTAATAGAATATAGGTTTTTGGCCACTTTCCATTGGCCTCCTTGAGGCCACCCGTAGAATTTGGATATAGGATCCAATAAGAACTATACTGCCGGCAACATGATGCGTTCGGAGAAAATAAGGGTTCGTTTTAAGCCCCGGAGTGGTTTTCACGGAATTTATCCCAAAATTCAAGGAAAAATAGATTTTTTTGGCCTAATTTTAGAATAAATTCCCTAAAAAACATAAGAATCCCCGACAGCAATGGGGCACTGCCATGGAGCACTCTAGGTGGCCCAAGAAATTTCTCAAGGTAGAAGAATTGAGCTACTTTTGGTGAAAAATCCAACTCCTCCCCCTGGAACCGCATGCCAAAAGCTATCGCACACAGCGATTGGTCCTTTTTCCAAGGGCATCCTTGGGGATGCCCTAGAATTTGGACCCGGGCTCCAGTACGCACCTTGCCGCAGGTGACATGATGACGCAAGAGAAAACAAGGGTCCGTTTCGAGCTGTGCAGTGGTTTTCGCGGAACATATTCTAAAATTCAAGGAAAATTTGATTCTTTTTGGATAATTTTTGAATAAATTCCCTCAAAACCACCCTGACGGTGATGGGGCATCGCCTTTGAGTGCCCCTAGTAGCCTAAGTAATGTCCCGAGGGAGATGAACCAGGCTGCTTTTGGGGAAAAACCCAGCTCCTCCCCCTGGGACCCTATACGAAAGGCAATAACATACCGCTTTTGGGCCACTTTCCATGGGCCTCCTTGGGGCTGCCCCAAGAATTTCGATGTAGACTCCTGCAAGAACCATACTGCGGGTGACGTGATGCCACCAGAGAAAATAAGGGTTCATTTTGAACCCTAGAGTGGTTTTCGCGGAATTTATTCCAAAATTCATGGAAAAATCAATTTTTTTGGCCTAATTTTGGAATAAATTCCCTCAAAAGCATAACAGTCCCTCGACAGCAATGGGGTACTGCCTTGGAGCACTCTAGACGACCCAAAAAATTTCTCATGATAGAGGAATCCAGTTGATTTTTGCAAAAAATCCAACTTCTCCCCACAGAACTGTGTGCCAAAGGCTATCGCACACAGCTTTTGGCCCTTTTTCTAAGGGCCTCCTTTGGGTTGCCCTGGAATTCGGACCCGGGCTCCAGTACGCACCTTGCCGCAGGTGACATGATGACGCAGGAGAAAACAAGGGTATGTTTCAAGCTGTGCAGTGGTTTTCGCGGAACATATTCTAAAATTCAAGGAAAAATTGATTCCTTTTGGATAATTTTTGAATAAATTCCCTCAAAACCACCCTGACGGCGATGGGGCATTGCCTTTGAGCATCCCTAGCAGCCTAAGGAAAGACCCAAGGGAGAAGAACCGGGTTGCTTTTGGAGGAAAACCCAACTCCTCCCCCGGGACACCATGCGAAAGGCAATACAATACGGCTTTTGGGCCCCTTTCCATGGGCTTCCTTGGGGCCGCCCCTAGAATTTGGATGTAGGCTCCCGCAAGAACCATACTGCAGGCGACGTGATGCCACTGGAGAAAATAGGGGTTGATTTCGAGCCCCGAAGTTGTTTTAATAGAATTTATTCCCAAATTCAAGGAAAAATCAACTTGTTTGTCATAATTTTAAAATAAATTCCCGAAAAAGCCTAAGAGCCCCACATCAGCAAAGAGGCACTACCTTGGAGCACTCCAGAAGGTCCAAGAAATTTCTCATGGCAGAAGAATCGAGCTGCTTTTGGTGAAAAACCCAACTCATCCGCCAGAACCGCGTGCCAAAGGCTATCGCACATAGCTTTTGGCCTTTTTTCCATCGCCCTCCTTAGGGATGCCCTAGAATTTGGAAACGGGGTCTAGTACAGACCTTGTCGTAAGCGACATGATGCCGCTGGAGAAAACAAGGGTCCGTTTCGAGCCATGCAATGGTTTTCGCGGAACTTTTTCTAAAATTCAAAGAAAAACTTATTCCTTTTGCCTAATTTTTGAATAAATTCCCTCAAAACCATGAGAGATCCTCGACGGCGATGGGACACCGCCTTCAAGCGCCCCTAGCAGCCTAAGGAATGACCCGAGGGAGAAGAACTGGCCTGCTTTAGGAGGAAAACCCAACTACTCCCCCTGGAACCCCATGCGAAAGGCAATAGCATACCGCTTTTGGGTTCCTTTCCATGGGCCTTCTTGGGGCCGCCATTAGAATTTGGATGTAGGCTCCTGTAAGAATCATACTATAGGCGACGTGATGCCACCGGAGAAAACAGGGGTTCATTTCGAGCCCCGAAGTGGTTTTCGAGGAATTTATTCCAAAATTCAAGGAAAATCGATTTTGTTGGCCTAATTTTGGAATAAGTTCCCTAAAAAGCATAAGAGCCCACCGACAGCAATGAGGCACAGCCTTGGAGCACTCCAGATGGCCCAAGAAATTTCTCAGCGTAGAAGAATCAAGCTGCTTTTGGCGAAAAACCCAACTGCTCCCCCCAAAACTGCGTGCCAAAGGCTATTGCACACAGTTTTTGGTCCTTTTTCCATGGGCCTCCTTGAGGATGCCCCAGAATTTGGACCTGGGCTCCAGTACATCCAATGCAGTAGGTGACAGGATGCCGCAGAAGAAAACAGGGGTCTGTTTCGAGCTATGCATTGGTTTTCCGAGAACTTATTCTAAAATTCAAGGAAAAACTTATTCCTTTTGCCTAAATTTTGAATAAATTCCCACAAAACTATGAGAGATCCCCAACGGTGATGAGGCACCGCCTTCAAACGCCCCTAGCAGCCTAAGGAATGTCCCAAGGGAGCAGAACTAGCCTGCTTTTGGAGGAAAACCCAACTCCTCCACCTAGGACCCCATGCAAAGGGCAATAGCATACCACTTTTGGCCCCTTTCCATGGGCCTTCTTAGGGCCGCCGCTAGAATTTGGATGTAGGCTCCTGCAACAAACATACTATAGGCAACATGACGCCACCGAAGAAAATAAGGGTTCATTTGATCCCCGTAGTGGTTTTCATGGAAATTATTCCAAAATTCAAGGAAAAATCGATTTTTTCGGCCTAATTTTGGAATAAATTCCCTAAAAAGCATAAGAATCCCTCGACAGCAATTGGGCACTGCCTTGGAGCACTAAAGATGGCCCAAGAAATTTCTCAGGGTAGAATAATTGAGCTATTTCAGCGAAAAACCCAACTCCTCCCCCTGGAACCGCATGCCAAAGCTTATCGCACACAGCTTTTGGTTCTTTTTCCATGGGCCTCCTTGGGGATGCCCTGGAATTTGGACCCGGGCTCCAATATGAACCTTGCCGTAGGTCACATGATGCAGCAGGAGAAAATAGAGGTCTGTTTCGAGCTATGGAGTGTTTTTCACCGAACTTTTTCTAAAATTCAAAGAAAAACTTATTCCTTTTGCCTAATTTTTGAATAAATTCCCTCAAAACCATCCCTGATAACGATGGGGCATCGCCTTCAAGCACCCCTAGCAGCCTAAGAAATGTCCTGAGGGAGAAGAACCGGGCTGCTTTTAGAGGAAAACCCAGCTCCTCCCCCTGGGACCCCATGTGAAAGGCAATAGCGTACAGCTTTTGGGCCACTTTACATGGGCCTCCCTGGCGTCGCCCCTAGAATTTAGATGTAGGCTCCTGCAAGAACCATACTGCAACCGACGTGATGCCATCAGAGATAATATGGGTTGATTTCGAGCCCCCAAGTGGTTTTCGAGGAATTTATTCCAAAATTCAAGGAAAGATCAATTTTTTTGGTCTAATTTTGGAATAAACTCCCTAAAAACCATAAGAGGCCCCCGATAGAAATGGGGCACTGGCTTGGAGCACTCCAGACAACCCAAGAAATTTCTCAGGATAGAAGAATCGTGCTGCTTTTGGCTAAAAACCCAACTCTTCCCCCCGGAAATGCGTGCCAAAGGCTATCGCACACAGCTTTTGGTCCTTTTTCCATATGCCTCCTTGGGGATGCCTTGGAATTTGGACTCAGACTCCAGTACGCGCCTTGCCATAGGTGACGTGATGCCGCTGCAGAAAACAGTGGTCAATTTGGAGCTATGCAATGGTTTTCGCGGAGCTCATTCTCAAATTAAGGAAAAAATGATTTCTTTTGCCTAGTTTTTGAATAAATTCCCTCAAAACCATGAGAGATCCCCGACGACGATGGGGTACCACCTTCGAGCACCCCTAGTAGCCTATGGAATGTCCGGAGGGAGTAGAATCGGGCTGCTTTTGGAGAAAAACCCAACTCCTCCCCCTAGGACCCCATGCAAAAGGCAATAGCATATCGCTTTTAGGCCCTTTTCCATGGGCCTGCTTGAGGCCGCCACTAGAATTTGGATGTAGGTGACGTGATGCCACCGGAGAAAATAGGGGTTCATTTCGAGCCCCGAAGTGGTTTTTCGGAATTTATTCCAAAATTCAAGGAAAAATCAATTTTTGTGGCCTAATTTTGGAATAACTTCCGTCAAAAGCATAAAAGTCCCTCGACAACAATTGGGTACTGCCTTAGAGCACTGCAGACGACCCAAGAAATTTCTCAGGGTAGAATAATTAAGCTGTTTTGCCGAAAAACCCAACTCCTCCCCCCAGAATCGCGTGCCAAAGATTATCGCACACAGCTTTTGGTCCTTTTTCCGTTAGCCTCCTTGTGGATGCCCTGGAATTTGCACCCGGGCTGCAGTACGCACCTTTTCGTAGGTGACATGATGCCGCTGGAGAAAACAGGGTTCTGTTTCGAGCTATGAAGTGGTTTTCAAGGAACTTATTCTAAAATTCAAGGAAAAACTTATTCCTTTTGCCTAATTTTTGAATAAATTCCCTCAAAACCATCCCCGATAGCGATGGGAAACCACCTTCTAATGCCCCTAGCAGCCTATGGAATGTCCCGAGGGAGATGAACTGTGCTGCTTTTGGAGGAAAACCCAACTCCTCCCCTGGGACCACATGCGAAAGGTAATAGCGTACAGCTTTTATGCTGCTTTCCATTGGCCTCCTTGGGGCCACCCCTAGAATTTAAATGTAGGCTCCTGCAAGAACCATACTAGAGATGACATGATGCCATCGGAGAAAATATGGGTTCATTTCGAGCCCCGGAGTGGTTTTCGCAGAATTTATTCCAAAATTCAAGGAAAAATCAATTATTTTGGCCTAATTTTGGAATAAAATCCCTAAAAAGCATAAGAGCCGCTCGACAGCAATGGGGCACTTCCTTGGAGCACTCCAGACGGCCCAAGAAATTTCTCAGAGTAGAAGTGTTGAGCTGTATCGGTGAAAAACCCAACTCTTCCCTCCGGAACCGCATGCAAAAGGCTATCGCACACAGATTTTGGTCCTTTTTCCATAGGCCTCCTTGGGGGATGCCTTGGAATTTGGACCCGGGCTCTAGTACGCACTTTGCCATAGGTGACATGATGCCACTGCAGAAAACAATGGTCAGTTTGGAGCTATGCAATGGTTTTCGCTGAACCTATTCTAAAATTCAAGAAAAAATTGATTCTTTTGACCTAATTTTTTAATAAATTCCCTAAAAAACATGAGAGATCCCCGAAGGCGATGGGGCACCAGCTTTGAGCGCACCTAGCAGCTACGAAATGTGCCGCGGGAGAAGAACCGGACTGCTTTTGAAGAATGACCCAAGCCCTCCCCCGGGACCCCATGCGAAAGGCAACAACATATGACTTTTGGGCCATTTTCCGTGTGCCTCCTTGGGGCCGCCCCTAGAATTTGGATGTAGGCTCCCGCAAGAACCATACTGCAGGAGATGTGATGCCACTGCAGAAAATAGCGGTTCATTTCGTGCCCCGGAGTGGTTTTCGTAGAATTTATCCCAAAATTAAAGGAAAAATCGATTTTTTTGGGCTAATTTTGGAATAAATTCCCTAAAAAGTGCGAGAGCCCCCCGACAGCAATGGGGCACTGCCTTGGAGCACTCCAGAAGGCCTAAGAAATTTCTAAAGGTAGAAGAATCGAGCTGCGTTTGGCTAAATACCTGACTCCTCCCACCAGAAACGCGTGTCACAGGCTATCGCAAATAGCTTTTGGTCCTTTTTCTATAGGCCTCCCTGGGGATGCCCTGAAATTCGGACTCGGGCTCTAGTAAGCACCTTGCCATAGGTGACATGATGCCACTGGAGAAAGCTGGGGTCAGTTTGGAGCTATGCAGTGCTTTTCGCAGAACTTATTCTAAAATTCAAGGAAAAACGGATTCCTTTTGCCTAATTTTTGAACAAATTCCCTCAGAACCATGACAGATCCCCAACGGCGATGGGTCACTGCCTTTGAGCGCCCCTAGTAGCCTGAGGAATGTCCCAAGGGAGAAAAACCGGGCTGCTTTTGGGCTAAAACCCAACTCCTCCCATTGGGACCCCATGAGCAAAGCAATAGCATACTGCTTTTGGGCCCCTAACCTTGGGTCCCCTTGGGATCGCCCCTGGAATTTGGATGTAGGCTCTAGCAAGAGCCATACTGCGGCCGACGTGATGCCATCGGAGAAAATAGGGGTCCCTTTCAAGCCTCAGAATAGTTTTCGTGAAATTTATCTCAAAATTCAATGGAAAATCTATTTTTTTTGGCCTAATTTTGGAATAAATTTCCGAAAAAGCATAAGAGCCCCCTGACAGCAATGGGGCACTGCCTTGGAGCACTCTAGACAGCCTAAGAAATTTCTCAGGGTAGAAGCATCGAGCTGTTTTTGGCGAAATACCCGACTCCTCCCACCAGAAACGCGTCAAAGGCTATCGCACATAGCTTTTGGTCTTTTTTCCATGGGCCTCCCTGGGGATGCCTTGGAATTTGGACTTGGGCTCCAGTACATACCATGCCGTAGGTGACATGATGTCGCTGGAGAAAACAGGGGTCTGTTTCGAGCTATGCAGTGGTTTTTACGGAACGTATTTTAAAATAAAAGGGAAAACTGATTCCTTTTGCCGAATTTTTGAAAAAATTCCATCAAAACCATCCTGACGGCAATGTGGCACGGCCTTCGAATGGCCCTGGAAGCCTAAGGATTGTCTAGAGGGAGAAGAGCCGTGCTACTTTTGGACTAAAAGCCAACTCCTCCCCCAGGACCCCATGTGAAAAGCAATAATATAAGGCGTTTAGGCCCCTTTCCATGGGCCTCCTTGGAGCCGCCCCTAGAAATTAGATGTAGGCTCCTGCAAGAACCTTACTTCAAGCGACGTGATGCCACTGGAGAAAGTAGGGGTTCATTTCTGGTCCCAGAGTGGTTTTCGCGGAATTTATTACAAAATTGATGGAAAAATCGATTTTTTTGGCCTAATTTTGAAATAAATTCCTTAAAAAGCATAAGAGCCCCTCGATAGCAATGGGGCACTGCCTTGGAGCACTCTAGATGGCCCAAGAAATTTCTTAGGGTAGAAGAATCGAGCTGCTTTTGGCAAAAAACCCAACTCTTCCGTCCCAGAACCGCATGCCAAATGCTATCGCACACGGCTTTTGGTCCTTTTTTCATGGGCCTCCATGGGGATGCCCTAGAATTCAGACCCGGGCCCCAGTACGCACCTTGTCGTTGGTGACATGATGCCGCTGGAGAAAACAAGGGTCTGTTTCGAGCTATGCAGTGGTTTTCGCGGAACTTATTTTAAATAAATTCCCTTAAAACCATGAGAGATCCCTGATGGCAATGGGGTGCCACCTTCGAGCTCCCCTAGTATCGTAAGGAATGTCCCGAGGGAAAAGAATCAGCTGCTTTTGGAGAGAAACCCAACTCCTCCCCCTGTGACCCCATGCGAAAGGTAATAACCTTGTGTCAAGATCTACGGGCCAAGGGACAGTCTCAGGCAGACAGTTTCTATGGGGCGTAGGCCTCCCAAAAGGTAACGGAGGCGTGCAAAGGTTTCCTTGGGCCGGACGGAGATTGGCCCTCGAGTGCCAAGGAAGAAGGGAGCTTGACTGCAATACCCACCCGTCGAGTAGGGACAAAAGTCGGCCTTAGTGATCCAACGGTGCAGAGTGGAATGGTCGTCGCTCAACAGATAAATGTTACTATAGGGATAATAGCATACTGCTTTTGGGCCCCTTTCCATGGGCCTCCTTGGGGCTGCCCCTAGAATTTGGTTGTAGGGTCCCGTAAGAATCATACTGTAGGCGACGTGATGCCACCGGAGAGAATAGGGATTCATTTCGAGCCTCGGAGTTGTTTTCGCGGAATTTCTTCCAAAATTCAAGGAAAAATCAAATTTTTTTGCCCCAATATTGGAATAAATTCCCTAAAAAGCATAAGTGCCCTCCAACAGCAATGGGGCACTGCCTTGGAGCACTCCAGACGACCCAAGATATTTCTCAGGATAGAAGAATTGAGCTACTTTTGGTGAAAAACCCAAATCTTCCCCTCGGAACTGCGTGCCAAAGGCTATCGCACACGGCTTTTGGTCTTTTTTCCATAGTCCTCGGTGGGGATGCCTTGGAATTTTGACTCGAGCTCCTGTATGCACCTTGCCATGGGTGACATGATGTCGCTGGAGAAAATAGGGGTCAGTTTGGAGCTATACAGCGGTTTTCGCCGATCTTATTCTAAAATTAAAGGAAAAACTGATTTCTTTTGCCTAATTTTCGAATAAATTTCATCAAAAGCATGAGAGATCCCCGACGGCGGTGGGGCACCGCCTTCAAGCGCCTCTAGCAACCTAAGGAATGTCCCTAGGGAGAAGAACCTGGCTGCTTTTAGAGAAAAACCCAACTCCTTCCCTTTGGACCCCATGCAAACGGCAATGGCATACTGCTTTTGGGCCTCTTTGCAAGGGCCTCCTTGGGGCCGCCCCTAGAATTTAGATGTAGGGTCCTGTAAGAACCATATTGCAGGCGACGTGATGCCACCGGAGAGAATAGGGCTTCATTTCGGGCCCCGGACTGGTTTTCGCAGAATTTATTCCCAAATTCAAGGAAAAATCGACTTGTTTGGCATAATTTTAAGATAAATTCCCTAAAAAGCATAAGAGCCCCACGACAACAAAGGGGCACTGCCTTGGAGCACTCCAGACGGCCCAAGAAATTTGTCAGGGTAGAAGACTCGAGTTGCTATTGGGGAAAAACCCAGCTCCTCCCCCCGGAACAGCATGCCAAAGGCTATCGCACACAACTTTTGGTCATTTTTCCATGGGCCTCCTTGGGTATGCCTTGGAATTTGGATTCGGGCTCTAGTACGCACCTTGCCATAGGTGACATGATGCAGCTGGAGAAAATAGGGGTCAATTTGGAGCTATACAGTGGTTTTCGCTGAACTTATTCTAAAATTCAAGGAAAAACTGATTCCTTTTACCAAATTTTTTAATAAATTCCCTCAAAACCATCCCCGACGGCAATGAGGCATTGCCTTTGAGTGCTCCTAGCATCCTAAGTAATGTCCCGAGAGAGAAAAACGGGCTACTTTTGGAGGAAAACCCAACTCCTCCTTTTGGGACCCATTGCGAAAGGCAACAACATATAGCTTTTGGGCTCCTTTCCATGGGCCTCCTTGGGGCCGCCCCTAGAATTTGGATGTAGAGTCCCGCAAGAACCATACTACAGGCAATGTGATGTGATCAGAGAGAATAGGGGTTCATTTCGAGGCCCTGAGTGGTTTTTGAGGATTTTATTCTAAAATTCAAGGAAAAATCAATTTGTTTGGCCTAATTTTGGAATAAACTGCCTAAAAAGCATAAGAGCACCCAGGCAGCAATGCTGCACTACCTTGGAGCACTCCGACAGCCCAAGAAATTTCTAAGGGTAGAAGAATCGAGTTGATTTTGGCGAAAAACCCAACTCCTCCCCCCAGAACCACGTGCCAAAGGCTATCACACACAGTTTTTGGTCCTTTTTCCGTGGGTCTCCTTGGGGATGCCCTGGAATTTGGACTCGCGCACCCGTTTGGGCCGCAGGTCAAGGAAACGAGGGGACAAAGGCGGGAGCCCCAGGGCCCCATTTGCAGGGCCAAAAGGGCATAAAACCGTGTGCTATAGCACACGGATTTT
>JAEVFN010000104.1:0-402500 GCA_030449075.1 Murraya paniculata | reverse complement strand
GAACTCGCCGGAGGCTAGCCCTTGCGGTGCCTGCCCCCACAAACTAGCCCGCACACGCTAAGCCAAAAAGAGGCTCGGGCCTCCGAATCCACTTGTGTTTTTTTCATGAGGCTACCTCTCGGCTAAAAGTCCAGCACTGCCCCGAGCGCAAGTTCGGGCACAGTGCGTGTGCCGGCGCAGCACACAGTCTCTGCCCACCTCGAGCTAAGAAAGGGGCTCCGGGGCTTCTGCCCTATTTTCCCCCATTTGTTTGAGCCACGACAATACCATGGGCACGAGCAAGGATGCCCTCGGGCCAATTGCTGCTTCCAATCGGACGACTGCCCCTCCCGTCTCGGTGCCCGTTCGTGTGCATGCACGCACGGAAAAATGGCCGTCAAATGAGTTTCGGACCTCAGAATCGACTTCCGTTTTCTCCTACGGTTAACTCTCACGTACATCTACAATATCGGGCCAAAATCCCACACCGGTCTGAAAATGCGATGTTTGGCTAAAAATCGTGTGCTATATTTTGGATGTTTTGGCCCAAAAATGGGCCCCGAACCTCCCGCACCATTTCCCCCGGTTTCTTCAAGTGGTACCAATATTGGGGCCATAACAAGGCCCCCGAGCGAGTTTCGGCCTGAAAATCCAGTTGCTGCTTCCAATTGGACGAGCCGCCCCACCCGTCTCGGCGCCCGTTCGCGTGCTCGCTCGCATGGAAAAATGGCCGTAAAACGAGATTCGGACCTCGGAATCGACTTCCGTTTTCACTTACGGTTAACTCTCGCGCACATCTACAATAGCAGGCTAAAATCCCACACTGGTCTGAAAATGCGATTTTTGGCCAAAAACCGTGTGCTATAGCACACGGTTTTTGACCGTTTTAGTCCAAAAATGGGGCCCCGGACCTTCCGCACCATTTCCCCCGGTTTCTTCAAGTGGTACCAGTACTACAGCCATAACGAGGCCCCAGGGCGAGTTTCAGCCTGAAAATCCAGTTGCTGCATCCAATCGAACGAGGCGCCCCACCCATCTCGGCGCCCGTTCGCGTGCATGCTCGTATGGAAAAATGGCCATTAAAACGAGATTCAGACCTCGGAATCAACTTCCGTTTTCTCCTACGGATAATTCTCGCGCACATCTACAATATCGGGCCAAAATCCCACAACGGTCCAAAAATACAATTTTTGGCCAAAATCCGTGTGCGCACACGTTTTTTGGCTGTTATGGCCCAAAAATGGGGCCTCGGATCTCCCGCATTGTTTCCCCTGTTTCTTCAACTGGTAGCAATACTGGGGCCATAATGAGGCCCCCGGCTGAGTTTTGGCCCGAAAATTCGGTGCCAGACATCCCGCCCTATTTCCCCTGTTCGGACGCCTTTTACTACATCTTCTTCTAAATTTTCACGAGATATGTTGATGGCCAAAAAATTTTACGCTCCATTCCCTCAGTCCGTCTTCCTATGCTTTGTGTCCGCGCAAAAAATTCCCAGCCAAAACAAGCCGCCAGCTCTACCCCCCCCCGCGCAGACCGTGGGCCTCACTCGCTGCGAGCATGGGCTGCCTGGCTCGCCAGCATCGGCTACCTCACTCGCTGCCGTACGTGCGCGCGGGGGCTGGATGCCGCTGCTTTGTACGGGCTGGATGTGGCTGCCTTGCGCGCACATGGGCTGGATGCCGCTGCCTGGCGCGCCGAGCGGCGATGCCCTCCCCGCGAGTGGGCACGGCCTGCCGCTCCCCCAAATCGGAATCCAATTTCGTTTTCTCCCACGAATTCAGCTCCCTTCGTATGCCTATAGAGTCCAGACAAAGCTCCGAACCCGTCCGAAAACGCCGCTGTCGTAAAGCGCCCAAAGTCCGTGTCCGATAACACACGGTTTTGGGCTGGTTTTGGCTCAAGCACGGGGCCCCTGCCCTCCCTCCTTTTTCCCACCCGTTTCTTCGGGCCCGGTCAATGCTTGGGCCCCCACGCCACCCCCGGAAAAGTTTTGCTCCAATTCGAAACTTCCTCGTACCCGTTTCGGGCCCAGCATGCGCGGTGAAGCGGGCTGCCTGGCAAGCCGAGAGGCGATGCCTTCCCTGCGAGCGGGCGCGGCCTGCCACTCCCCCAACTCAGAATCCAATTCCGTTTTCTCCCATGAATTCAGCTCCCTTTGCACACCCACAGAGTCCGGATGAAGCCCCATACCCGCACGAAAACGCTGCTGCAGCAAAGCGTCCAAAGTCCGTGTGCTATAGCACACGGTTTTGGCCAAAGCATGGGGGCCTTTGCCCTCCTGCCTTTCTCCCGCCCGTTTCATTGGCCCTGGGCAATGATCGGGGCCCCACGCCGCCCCCACAAATGTTTCGCCCCAACCCGAAACTTCCTCGCACCCGTTTCGGCACCCGCATGTGCAGTGAAGCGGGCAGCCTGTCGCGCCAAGCACCGACGCCTTCCCCGCGAGCGGGCGCAGCCTACCACACTCCCAAATTGGAATCCAATTCCATTTTCTTCCATGAATTCAGCTCCCTTCGCATGCCTACAAAGTTCGGACGAAGCTCTGTACCCGCCCGAAAACGTTGCTGCCGTAAAGCGCCAAAAAACCGTGTGCTTTTGGGCCTCCGCCTTTTGCTTGCTCGTTTCTTCAGCCCAGGGCAATGCTTGGGCCCCCACACCACCCCGGGAAAAGTTTCGTCCCAACTCAAAACTTCCTTGCACCCGTTTCGGCCCCTGCTCGCTCTGTGATAGGGGATGCCTCGCGCGCCGAGCGGCGATGCCTTCCCCTCGAGCGAGCGCGGCCTGCCGCTTCCCCAACTTGGAATCCAATTCCGTTTTCTCCCACGAATTCAGCTCCCTTCGTACGCCAACAGAGTTCAAACGAAGCCCCGAACCCGTCCGAAAATGCTGCTGCCGCAAAGCGCCAAAAATCCGTGTGCTATAGCACATGGTTTTGGGCCATTTTTTGCCCAAGCATGGGACCCCCTGCCCTCCCACCTATTTCCCGCCCATTTCTTTGGCCCCGGGCAATGCGTGGGCCCCCACGCTGCCCCCGAGAAGTTTCACCCCAATCCAGAACTTTCTCGCACCCGTTTTGGCCCCCATACGTGAAGTGAAGCAGGCTACCTGGCGCGTCGAGCGGCGATGCCTTCCCCCGAAGCGGGTGTGGTCTGCCGCGCTCCCAACTCGGAATCCAATTCCGTTTTTTCCCACGAATTCAGCTCCCTTCGCACGCCTACAGAGTCCGGGTGAAGCTCTGAACCCACGCATACGGTTCTGGCCATTTTTGGCCCAAGCACGGGGCCCCCTGCCCTCTCACCTTTTTCCTGCCCGTTTCTTTGGCCCCGGGCAATGCTTGGGCCCCCACACTGCCCCAGGAAAAGTTTCAACCCAATCCAAAATTTCCGCGCACCCATTTTGGCCCCCGCACGGGCGGTGAAGCAGGCTGCCTGCCGCGCCATGAGGCGATGCCATCCCCTCCAGCGGGCACGGCCTGCCGCACTCCTAACTCAGAATCGAACTCCGTTTTCTCCCACGAATTCAGCTCCCTTCGCGCGCCTACAGATGTCCGGACGAAGCCCCAAACCCGCCCAAGAACACCGCTGCCGCAAAGCGCCGTCCAAAATAACACACGGTTTTGGCCGTTTTTTGGCCCAAGCACGGGGCTCCTTGCCCTCCCACCTTTTTGCCGCCCGTTTCTTCAGCCCCGGACAATGCTTGGGCCCCCACGCTGCCCCCAGAAAAGTTTTGCCCCAATCCAAAATTTCCTCGCTCCAGTTTTGGCCCCCGGATGTGCGGTGAAGCAGGCTGCCTGCTGCGCCGAGCGGCGATACCATCCCCGCAAGCGGGCGTGGCCTGCCGCACTCCCAACTCAGAATCCAACTCCATTTTCTCCCACGAATTCATCTCCCTTTGAACACCTACAAAGTTTGGATGATGCCCCAAACCCGCCCGAAATTGCCGCTGCCGCAAAGCGCCCAAAATCCGCGTGCTATAGCACATGGTTTTAGGCCATTTTTGGCCCAAGCATGGGGCCCCCTGCCCTCCCGCCTTTTTCCCATCCGTTTCATCGGTCCCGGGTAATGCTTTGGCCCCCACGCCGCCCCGAAAAAGTTTCACCCCAATCCAAAACTTCCTCGCACACGTTTCGGCCCCCGCACACGCGGTGATACGGGCTGCCTGGCGTGCCGAGCGGCGATCCCTGCGAGCGGGCGCGGCCTGCCTCGCTCCCAACTCGTAATCCAATTCCGTTTTCTCCAACGAATTCAGCTCTCTTCGCACGCCTACAGTGTCCGAACAAAGCCCCGAACCCGCCGGAAAATGCCACTACCGCAAAGCGCCGCCCAAAATCCGTGTGCTATAGCACACGGTTTTGGGCCGTTTTTGGCCGAACCATGGGGCCCCCTCCCCTCCCGCCTTTTTCTCGCCTGTTTCTTTGGCCTCGGGCAATGCTTAGGTCCCCACGCCGCCGCCGGAAAAAGTTTTGCCCTAATCTGAAACTTCCTCGCACCCGTTTCTACCCCTGCACGCACGGTGAAGCGGGCTGCCTAGAGTGCCAAGCAGTGATGCCTTCCGCGCGACCGGACGCGGCCTGCCGCTCTCCCAACTCGGAATCCAATCATTTCCCCCCACGAATTCAGCTCGCTTCGCACGCCTACAGAGTCCGGACGAAGCCCTGAACCCACCTGAAAGTGCTGCTGCCGTAAAGCACCCAAAATCCATGTGCTATAGCACACGGTTTTCGGCCGTTTTTGGCCCAAGCATGGGGCCCCCTGCCCTCCTGCCTTTTTTCCCTCCCTTTTCCCCTGCCCCGGGCAATGCTTGGGCTACCATGCCGCCCCTGGAAAAGTTTCGCCCCAATCCGAAAGTTCCTTGCACCCGTTTCTTCCCCCGCAAGCGCTGTGATGTGGGCTGTCAGGCCCGCCTAGTGGCAATGCCTTCCCCGCGAGCGGGCGCATCCTGCCGCGCTCCTAACTCGGAATCCAATTCTATTTTTTCCCATGAATTCAGCTCCCTTCGCACACCTACAGATGTCTGGATTATTCCCCGAACCCGCCCAAAAATGACGCGGGGCCCCTTGCCCTCCCACCTTTTTCCCGCCCGTTTCTTCGACCTCGGACAATGGTTGGGCCCCCCACCCTGCCCCCGGTAAAGTTTTGCCCCAATTCACACCTGTTTCGGCCCCCGCACGCGCAGCAAAACTGGCTAAATGGCACGCTGAGCGGCGATGCCTTCCCCGCAAGCGGGCGCGGCCTGCAGCACCCCCAACTCAGAATCTAACTTCGTTTTCTCCCATGAATTCAGTTCCCTTCACACGCCTACAGAGTCCGGACGAGGCCCCGAACTCGCCCAAAAAGGCCGCTGCAGCAAAGCGCCCAAAATCCGTGTGCTATAGCACACGGTTTTGGGCAGTTTTAGGCCCAAGCATGGGGCCCCTGCCCTCCCGCCTTTTTCCCACCCGTTTCTTCGGCCCCGGGCAATGCCGGGGCCCCCACGCCGCCCCTGGAAAAGTTTCACCCCAATCCAAAATTTCATCGCACCCATTTGACCCCCTACACGTGCAGTGGGGCGGGCTGCCTGGCGCGCCGAGCACCGATGCCTTCCCCGCGAGCGGGCCGCGCTCCCAACTCGGAAGCCAATTCCGTTTTTCTCCCATGAATTCAGCTCCCTTCTCACGCCTATAGAGTCCAGACAAAGCTCCGAAAACGCCGCTGCCGCAAAGCACACGATTTTGGGCCGTTTTTTGGCCCAAGCATGGGGCCCCCCTGCCCTCTCGCTTTTTTCCCACCCGTTTCTTCGTCCCCGGGAAATGCTTGGGCCCCCATACCACCCCCGGGAAATTGTCGCCCCAATCCAAAACTTCCTCGCACCTGTGTCGGCCCCTGCATGCGCGGTGAAGCGGGCTGGATGGTGCGCCGAGCAGCGATACCGTCCCCACAAGCGGCTGCGGCCTGCCGAGCTCCCAACTCAGAATCCAATCCCCATGCACTGCCTGGGGCCGAGAAAACGGGCGGGAAAAAGGCAGGAGGGCAGGAGGCCCCATGCTTGGGCTAAAAATGGCCCAAAGCACTCGGAGTTTGCATGGTGCTTTGCGGCAGCGGTATTTTTGGGCTCGGGATGTTCGCTGAGTCCGTGCCTTCCATACCACCACAAGACTGGTCGTTCTTTGGTGGATCCCGCCCCTAAACATAAGGGATAGGGGGGGCCTATCATATCAAAAGGGTTGTAGAAAGAAAAGCGGGTTTGGGGGTTCGTCCGGACTCTGTAGGCGTGCGAAGGGAGCTGAATTCATGGGAGAAAACAGAATTGGATTCTGATTTGGGAGCACGACAAGCCGCGCCCGCTCGCGGGGAAGGCTTCGCCGCTCGGTACTCCAGGCAGCACGCTTCACCGTGCGTGCGGGGGCCGAAAAGGGTGTGAGGAAGTTTTGGATTGGGGTGAAACTTTTCCAGGGGCAGTGTGTGGGCCCAAGCATTGCCCGGGGCCGAAGAAACATGCGAGAAAATGCGGGAGGGTAGGGGGCCCCATGCTTAGGCCAAAAACAAGCCAAAATCAGTGTGCAACAACATACAGATTTTGGGCGCTATGCAGCAGCGGCGTTTTTGGGCGGGTTCGGGGCTTCGTCTGGACTCTGTAGGCGTGCGAATGGAGCTGAATTCGTGAGAGAAAATGGAACTGGATTCCGTGCAAGGAGCGCGGCAGGCCACGCCCGCTGTCGGGGAAGGCATCGCCGCTCGGCGTGCAAGGCAGCCCACTTCACCGCACGTGCTAGGGCCGAAATGGGTGCGAGGAAGTTTCGAGTTGGGGCGAAACTTTTTCGGGTGCGGCGTGGGGTCCCAAGCATTGCTTGGGGCAGAAGAAACGGGCAGAGAAAAGGCGGGAGGGCCGGGGGCCCCATGCTTGGCCCAAAAACGGGCCAACACCGTGTGGTATAGCACACGGATTTTGGGCGGTGCTTTACGGCAGCGGCATTTTCGGGCGGGTGCGGGGCTTCGTCTGGACTCTGTAGGTGTGCGAAGGGAGCTGAATTCATGGGAGAAAACGGAATTGGATTTCAAGTTGGGAGCGCCGTAGACCGCGGCCGGTCGCGGGGGACGGCATCGCCGCTCGGCGCGCCAGGTAGCCCACTTCACCGTCCGTACGGGGGCAAAAACGAGTGCGAGGAAATTTCAGATTGGGACTAAACTTTTTCGGGCACGGCGTGGGGGCCCAAGCATTGTCCAGGCCGAAGAAACGGGTGGGAAAACGGCAGGAGGGCAGGGGGCCCCATGCTTGGGCCAAAAACGGCCCAAAACCGTGTGGCATAGCACACGGATTTTGGGCGGCACTTTGCGGCAGCAGCGTTTTCAGGTGGGTTCGGGGTGTCCTCTGGACTCCGTAGGCGTGTGAAGGGAGCTGAATTCGTGGGACAAAACATAATTGGATTCTGAGTTGGGAGCACGGCAGGCCGCGCCCGCTCGCAGGGAAGGCATCACCGCTTGGCGTGCCATTTAGCAAGCTTCACTGTGCGTGCGGGGGCCGAAACGGGTGCGAGGAAGTTTCAGATTGGAGCGAAACTTTTCTGGGCATGGCGTGGGGGCCCAAGCATTGCCCGGGGATGAAGAAACGAGTGGGAAAAAGGCGGGAGGGTGGGGACCCCATGCTTGGGCCAAAAACGGCCCAAAACCGTGTGCTATAGCACACTGATTTTGGATGGCGCTTTGCGGCGGCGGCGTTTTCAGGTGGGTTCGAGGCATCGTTTGGACTCTGTAGGCCTGCAAAGGGAGCTGAATTGGTGGGGACAAAACGGAATTGGATTCCGTGTTGGGAGCACGACAGGCTGCGCCCACTCGTAGGGAAGGCATCGCTGCTCGGCGTGCCAGTTAGCCCGCTTCACAGCACGTGCGGGGGTCGAAACAGGTGCGCGGAAGTTTTGGATTGGGGCGAAACTTTTCCGAGGGTGGCGTGGGGGCCCAAGCATTACCCGGGGCCGATGAAATGGGCAGGGAAAAGGCGGGAGGGCAGGGGGCCCATGCTTGGGCCAAAAATGGCCAAAAACCCGCGTGCTGGCACTTTGCGGTAGGGCATTTTCGGGCGGGTTCAGGGCTTCGTCCGGACTCTGTAGGCGTGCGAAGCTCACAGGGAAGGCATCAACGCTCGGCGCGCCAGGCAGCACGCTTCACCGAACGTACGAGGGCTGAAACGGGTGCGAGAAAGTTTCAGATTAGGGTGAAACTTTTTCGGGGGAGGCGTGGGGGCCCAAGCATTGCCCGGGGCCGAAGAAACGGGCTGGGAAAATGCGAGAGGGCAGGGGGCCCCATGCTTGGGTCAAAAACGGCCCAAAACTGTGTGCTATAGTGCACTGATTTTGGGCACTTTGCAGCAGCGGCGTTTTCAGGCGGGTTCGGGGCTTCATCCAGACTCTGTAGGCGTGCGAAGGGAGCTGAATTCATGGGAGAAAATGGAATTGGATTCTGAGTTGGGAGCGTGGCCCCGCTTGCTGGGAAGGCATCGCCACTCGGCGCGCCAGGGAGCCCATTTCACCTCACGTGCAGGGGTCGAAATGGGTACAAGGAAGTTTCGGATTGGGACGAAACTTTTCCAGGGGCGGCGTGGGGGCCCAAGCATTGCATAGGGCTGAAGAAACGGGCGGGAAAAAGGCGGGAGGGTAGAGGGCCCCATGCTTGGGTAAAAAAGGGCCCTGAACCGTGCACTATACATAAGGATTTTTGGCGCTTTGTAGCAGCGGCGTTTTCGGGCGGGTCCGGGGCTTCGTACGGACTCTGTAAGCGTGCGAAGGGAGTTGAATTCTCGGGAGAAAACGGCATTGGATTCCGAGTTCGGGTTGCGGCAGGCCGCTCCCGTTCGCGGGGAAGGCATCGCCGCTCGGCCGCCAGGCAGTTCGTTTCACACCGGTCATGCGGAGGCTGAAACAGGTGCGAGGAAGTTTCAGATTGGGGCGAAACTTTTCCAGGTGCGGTGTAGGGGCCCAAGCATTGCCCGGGTCCGAAGAAACGGGTGGGAAGAAGGCGGGAGGGCAGGAGGCCCCATGCTTGGGCCAAAAACGGCCCAAAACCGTGTGCTATAGCACATGGATTTTGGGCGCTTTGCGGCAGCGGCGTTTTCAGGCGAGTTCGGGGCTTCATCCGCACTCTGTAGGCGTGCGTAGGGAACTGAATTCGTTGGAGAAAACGGAATTGGATTCTATGTTGGGAGCTCGGCAGGCCGCACCCGCTCGTGGGGAAGACATCGCCGATCGGCACGCCAGGCAGCCTACTTCGTAACACGTCCAAGGGCCAAAACGGGTGCGAGAAAGTTTCAGATTGGGGAGAAACTTTTTCGGGGGCGGCGTGGGGGCCAACCATTGCCCGGGGCCAATGAAACAGGCAGGAAAAAGCCGGGAGGGCAAGGGGCACCATGCTTGGGCGAAAACGGCCCAAAACCGTGTGTTATAGCACATAGATTTTGGACGCTTTGTGGAAGCGGCGTTTTCGTACGGGTTCTGGTATTCGTCCGGACTCTAGAGGCGTGCAAAGGGAGCTGAATTCGTGGGAGAAAACGGAATTGGATTCCGAGTTGGGGGCGCGGCCAACTCGCGGGGAAGGCATTGCCGCTCTGCGCGCCAAGCAGCCCCCTTCACCGCGCGTGCAGGGGCCGAAATCGGCGCGAGGGTGTTTCGGATTGGGGTGAAACTTTTCCAGGGGCGGCATGGGGGCCCAAGCATTGCTCGGGGCCAAAGCAACAGGTAGGAAAAAGGCGGGAAGGCAGGGGGCCCCATGCTTGGGCCAAAAAACGGGCAAAAACCGTGTGCTATAGCACACGGATTTTTGGCGCTTTACGGCAGCGGTGTTTTCAGGCGGGTTTGGGGCTTCGTCCGGACTCTGTAGGCATGCGAAGGGAGCTGAATTCATGGGTCAAAACAGAATTGGATTCCGAGTTGGGAGCGCAGCAGGCCGCACCTGCTCGCAGGGAGGACATCGCTGCTCGGTGCGCCAGGTAGCCCGCTTCACCGCACGTGCAGGGGCCAAAACGGATGCGAGGATGTTTCGGATTGGGGCTAAACTTTTTCGGGGGCTGCATAGGGGCCCAAGCATTGCCCGGGCCTGAAGAAACGGGCGGGAAAAAGGCGTGAGGGTAGGGGGCCCCATGCTTTGGCAAAAAACTGCCCAAAAACGCGTGCTATAGCAGATGGATTTTGGGCGCTTTGCGGCAGTAGCGTTTTTGGGCAGGTTCGGGGTCGTCCGGACTCTGTAGGCGTGCAAAGGGAGCTGACTTCGTGGGAGAAAATGCAATCGGATTCTGAATTAGGAGCGTTACAGGCCGCGCCTGCTCGCATGGAAGGCGTCACCGCTCGACGCGGTAGGCAGCTCACTTCACAGCGCGTGCGGGGGCCGAAACGGGTGCGAGGAAGTTTCGGATTGGGGCGAAACTTTCTCGTGGGCTGCGTGGGGCCCAAGAATTGCCCGGGGCCGAAGAAACGGGCGGTAAAACGGCGGGAAGGCATGGGGCCCCATGCTTTGGCAAAAAACGACCCAAAACCATGTGCTATAGCACAGGGATTTTGGGAGCTTTGTTGAAGCGGTGTTTTCGGGTGGGTTCGGGGCTTCGTTCGGACTCTATAGGCGTGCGCAGGAAGCTGAATTCGTGGGAGAAAACAGAATTAGATTCTGAGTTGGGAACGCGGCAGGCCGCGCCAGCTCGCTGGGAAGGCATTGCCGCTCGGCGCGCCAGGCAGCCCGCTTCACTGCATGTACGGGGGCTGAAACGGCTTTGAGGATGTTTCGGATTGGGGCAAAACTTTTTCGGGGGCAGCGTGGGGGCCCAAGCATTGCCCAGAGCCGAAGTAACGGGCGGGAAAAAGGCCTTAGGGCAGACGGCCCCATGCTTGGGCCAGAAACGGCCCAAGACCGTCTGCTATAGCACATTGATTTTGGGCGCTTTGTGGCAGCAGCGTTTTCGGGCAGGTTCGGGGCTTCGTCCAAATCTGTAGGGGCGCGAAAGGAGCTGAATTCGTGGGGAAAAAACGGAAATAGATTCCGAGTTAGGAGTGTGCCAGGCCGCGCTTGCTCGCGGGGAAGGCATCGCCGCTTGGCGCTCTAGGCAGCCCGTTTCACTGCGCGTATGGGGGCCGAAACAGGTGCAAGAAAGTTTCGGATTGCGGCGAAAATTTTACGGGGGCGACATGGGGGCCTAGGCATTGCCCGGGGCCGAAGAAACAGGCGGGAAAAAGGCGAGAGGGTGGGGGCCCTGTGCTCAGGCCAAAAACGGCCAAAACCGTGTGCTATAGCGCATGGATTTTGAGCGCTGCGCGGCAGGGGCATTATCGGGCGGGTTCGGGGCTCTGTCCCGACTCTGTAGGCGTGCGAAAGGAGCTGAATTTGTGAGAGAAAATGGAATTGCCCTCTACACTGCACGTGCGGGGGTCGAAACAGGTACAAGGAAGTTTAAGATTGGGATGAAACTTTTCGGGGGGCGGCATGGGTTCCAAGCATTGCCCGGGTCCGAAGAAACGGGTGGGAAAAAGGCAGGAGGGCAGGGGGCCCCGTGCTTGGGCCAAAATCGGCCCAAAACCGTATGCTATAGCACACTGATTTTGAGCCGCGCATTTTCAGGCGGGTTCGGGCTTCTTTCCAACTCCGTAGGCGTGCGAAAGGAGCTGAATTCATGGGAGTAAACGGAATTGGATTCCGAGTTAGGAGCGCGGCAGTCCGCGCACGCTTGCGGGGAAGGCATTGCCGCTCGGCGCTCTGGGCAGCCCGCTTCGCCGCGCGTGCGGGGGTCGAAATGGGTGCGAGGAAGTTTCGGAATGGAGCGAAACTTTTCGGTGGGCGGCCTGGGGGTCCAAGCATTGTCTGGGGCAGAAGAAAGGGTCAGGAAAAAGGCGGGACGGCAGGGGGCCCCCTGCTTGGGCCAAAAATGGCCCAAAACCGTGTGCTATAGCGCACGGATTTGGGGCGCTGCGCAGCCTGCTTCACTGCGAGTACCGGGGCCAAAACGGGTGCGAAGAAGTTTCAGATAGGGGCGAAACTTTCAGGGGGACAGCGTGGGGCCCAAGCATTGCCTGGGCCCGAAGAAATGGGCGGGAAAAATGCGGGAGGGCAGGGGGCCCCGTGCTTGGGCCAAAAAAATCCCATAACCGTGTGCTATAGCACACAGATTATGGGCGCTACGTTGCAGCGGTGTTTTCGGGCAGATTCGAGCCTTCGTCCCGACGCTGTAGGCGTGCGAAGGGAGATGAATTCGTGGGAGAAAACGGAATTGGATTCCGAGTTGGGAGCGCGACAGGCCGCACCCGCTCATGGGGAAGCAATCGCTGCTCGGTGTGCCTGGAAGCCCGCTTCACCGTGCGTTCGGGTGCCAAAACGGGTACGAGAAAGTTTCGGATTGGGGCGAAACTTTTCCAGGGGAGGCTTGGGGGCCCAAGCATTGCCCAGGGACGAAGAAACGGGCGGGAAAAAGACGGGAGGGCAGGAGGCCCCGTGCTTGGGCCAAACACGGACCAAAACCATGTGCCATAGCACACAGATTTTGGGCGTGGCCTGGAAGCGGTATTTTCGGGCGGGTTCAGAGTTCGTCCAGCCTCTGTCGGCATGCGAATGCAGCCAAATTTGTGGGAGAAACGGAATTGGATTCCAAGTTGGGAGCATTGCAGGCCGCGCCCGCTCGTGGGGAAGGCATCGCCGCTCAGCGCGCCTGGCAGCCAGCTTCACCACGCATGCGGGGGCCGAAATGGGTGTGAGGAAGTTTCGGATAGGGGCGAAACTTTTCCGGGGGTGGCGTGACGGCCAAAGGATTGCTCGGGGCAGAAGAAACGGGCAGGAAATAGGTAGGAGGGCAGGGGCCCCGTACGCGGCAGTGGCATTCTCAGGCGGGTTTGTAGCCTCATCCCGACTTTGTAGGCGTGCGAAGGGAGCTGAATACATGAAAGAAAACAGAATTGGATTCTGAATTAAAAGCGCGGCAAGCCGCGCCCGCTTGTGGGGAATGCATCGCCGCTCAGCGCACCGGGTAGCCCACTTTACGGCACATGCAGGGTCCGAAATGGGTGCAAGGAAGTTTCGGATACGGGCGAAACTTTTATGGGGGCGGCGTGGTGACCCAAGTATTGCCCGAGGCTGAAGAAATGGGCGGGAAAAAGGCGGGAGGGCAGGGGGCCCGTGCTTGGGCCAAAGACGGCCCAAAACCGTGTGCTATAGCACACGGATTTTGGGCGCCGCGTGGCAGTGGTATTCTCGGGCGGGTTCGGGGCATCGTCCTCACTTTGTAGGCGAACGAAGGGAGCTGAATTTGTGGGAGAAAATGAAATTGGAATCTGAGTTGGGAGCCCGGCAGGCCGCGCCCCGCTCGCGGGAAAGGCATCGCCGCTCGACGCGCTAGACAGCCCGCTTCACTGCACATACGGGGCCCGAAACGGGTTGCGAGGAAGTTTCGAATTGGGGCGAAACTTTTCCGGGGGCGGCGTGAGGACCGAAGCATTGCCCAGGGCCGACGAAACGGGCGGTAAAAAGGCGGGAGGGCAGGGGGCCCGTGCTTGGGCCAAAAACGGACCAAAACCGTGTGCCATAGCACACGGATATTGGGCGCTGCGGGGCAGCGGCCTTTTCGGGCGGCTTCAAGGCTTCGTGCGGGGGCCGAAACGGGTTCGAGGAAGTTTTGGACCTTGGGGAGAGAAAATTTTCTGGGGGCGTGGTGGGGCCCAAGCACTGGCCGGGGCCGAAGAATGGGCGGAAAAAGGCGGGGGGCAGGGCCCCAGCCTTCGGGGGCCAAAATGGCCGCAAACCGTGTGCTATAGGCACACGGATTTCGGCGCTTTCGGCGGCCGCATCTCGGTCGGGTTCAGGGCTTCGGGTGACTCGATAGGAGGCAGAAGAGAGTTGAAATTCGTGGAGAATACGGAATTAGATTCTGAGTTGGGAGCACGCAGGCCGAGTCCGTTCGCGAGAAGGCATGCCATTCGGCGCGCAGGCAGCCAACTGACTGCTCGTGACGGGGGCCGAAACGGGTTCCGAGGAAGTTTTGGATTGGGGCAAAATTTTCGATGCGGGGCGGGTGGGGGCCCAGCACGGCGGGCCGAAGAAATGGGGGGAAAAGGCGAGGGCGGGGAAACCCCAGGGCTGGGCGAAAAAACATGGCCAAAAACCGTGTGCTATAGCACACGGATTTTGGGCGCTTGGCGGCGCCGGGGCTTTCGGTCGGGTTCGGGGCTTCGTCCCGACTCTGTGGGCGTGCGAAGAGAGCTGAATTCGTGGGAGAAAACGGAATTGGATTCCGAGTTGGGAGCGCGGCAGGCCGCGCCCGTTCGCGGGGAAGGCATCGCGGCTGGGCGCGCCAGGCAGCCCACGGCACCGGGCGTGCGGGGCCCGGAACGGGGCCGAGGAAGTTTCGGAATGGGGCGAAACTTTTCCGGGGGCGCGGTGGGGGCCCAAGCACTGTCCGGGGACGAAGAAACGGGGGGGAAAATGGCGGGAGGGCAGGGGGCCCCGAGCATGGGCGAAAAAGGGCCCAAAACCGTGTGCTATAGCACACGGATTTTGGGCGCTTGGCGGCGCCGGGGGCTTCGGTCGGGTTCGGGGCTTCGTCCCGACTCTGTGGGCGTGCGAAGAGAGCTGAATTCGTGGAGAAAACGGAATTGGATTCCGAGTTGGGAGCGCGGCAGGCCGCGCCCGTTCGCGGGGAAGGCATCGCGGCTGGGCGCGCCAGGCAGCCCACGGCACCGGGCGTGCGGGGCCCGGAACGGGGCCGAGGAAGTTTCGGAATGGGGCGAAACTTTTCCGGGGGCGCGGTGGGGGCCCAAGCACTGTCCGGGGACGAAGAAACGGGGGGGAAAATGGCGGGAGGGCAGGGGGCCCCGAGCATGGGCGAAAAGGGCCCAAAACCGTGTGCTATAGCACACGGATTTTGGGCGCTTGGCGGCGCCGGGGGCTTCGGTCGGGTTCGGGGCTTCGTCCCGACTCTGTGGGCGTGCGAAGAGAGCTGAATTCGTGGGAGAAAACGGAATTGGATTCCGAGTTGGGAGCGCGGCAGGCCGCGCCCGTTCGCGGGGAAGGCATCGCGGCTGGGCGCGCCAGGCAGCCCACGGCACCGGGCGTGCGGGGCCCGGAACGGGGCCGAGGAAGTTTCGGAATGGGGCGAAACTTTTTCCGGGGGCGCGGTGGGGGCCCAAGCACTGTCCGGGGACGAAGAAACGGGCGGGAAAATGGCGGGAGGGCAGGGGGCCCCGAGCATGGGCGAAAAAGGGCCCAAAACCGTGTGCTATAGCACACGGATTTTGGGCGCTTGGCGGCGCCGGGGGCTTCGGTCGGGTTCGGGGCTTCGTCCCGACTCTGTGGGCGTGCGAAGAGAGCTGAATTCGTGGGAGAAAACGGAATTGGATTCCGAGTTGGGAGCGCGGCAGGCCGCGCCCGTTCGCGGGGAAGGCATCGCGGCTGGGCGCGCCAGGCAGCCCACGGCACCGGGCGTGCGGGGCCCGGAACGGGGCCGAGGAAGTTTCGGAATGGGGCGAAACTTTTCCGGGGGCGCGGTGGGGGCCCAAGCACTGTCCGGGACGAAGAAACGGGGGGGAAATGGCGGGAGGGCAGGGGGCCCCGAGCATGGGCGACAAAAGGGCCCAAAACCGTGTGCTATAGCACACGGATTTTGGGCGCTTGGCGGCGCCGGGGGCTTCGGTCGGGTTCGGGGCTTCGTCCCGACTCTGTGGGCGTGCGAAGAGAGCTGAATTCGTGGGAGAAAACGGAATTGGATTCCGAGTTGGGAGCAGCGGCAGGCCGCGCCCGTTCGCGGGGAAGGCATCGCGGCTGGGCGCGCCAGGCAGCCCACGGCACCGGGCGTGCGGGGCCCGGAACGGGGCCGAGGAAGTTTCGGAATGGGGCGAAACTTTTCCGGGGGCGCGGTGGGGGCCCAAGCACTGTCCGGGGACGAAGAAACGGGGGGGAAAATGGCGGGAGGGCAGGGGGCCCCGAGCATGGGCGAAAAAGGGCCCAAAACCGTGTGCTATAGCACACGGATTTTGGGCGCTTGGCGGCGCCGGGGGCTTCGGTCGGGTTCGGGGCTTCGTCCCGACTCTGTGGGCGTGCGAAGAGAGCTGAATTCGTGGGAGAAAACGGAATTGGATTCCGAGTTGGGAGCGCGGCAGGCCGCGCCCGTTCGCGGGGAAGGCATCGCGGCTGGGCGCGCCAGGCAGCCCACGGCACCGGGCGTGCGGGGCCCGGAACGGGGCCGAGGAAGTTTCGGAATGGGGCGAAACTTTTCCGGGGCGCGGTGGGGCCCAAGCACTGTCCGGGGACGAAGAAACGGGGGGAAAATGGCGGGAGGGCAGGGGGCCCCGAGCATGGGCGAAAAAGGGCCCAAAACCGTGTGCTATAGCACACGGATTTTGGGCGCTTGGCGGCGCCGGGGGCTTCGGTCGGGTTCGGGGCTTCGTCCCGACTCTGTGGGCGTGCGAAGAGAGCTGAATTCGTGGGAGAAAACGGAATTGGATTCCGAGTTGGGAGCGCGGCAGGCCGCGCCCGTTCGCGGGGAAGGCATCGCGGCTGGGCGCGCCAGGCAGCCCACGGCACCGGGCGTGCGGGGCCCGGAACGGGGCCGAGGAAGTTTTCGGAATGGGGCGAAACTTTTCCGGGGGCGCGGTGGGGGCCCAAGCACTGTCCGGGGACGAAGAAACGGGGGGGAAAATGGCGGGAGGGCAGGGGGCCCCGAGCATGGGCGAAAAAGGGCCCAAAACCGTGTGCTATAGCACACGGATTTTGGGCGCTTGGCGGCGCCGGGGGCTTCGGTCGGGTTCGGGGCTTCGTCCCGACTCTGTGGGCGTGCGAAGAGAGCTGAATTCGTGGGAGAAAACGGAATTGGATTCCGAGTTGGGAGCGCGGCAGGCCGCGCCCGTTCGCGGGGAAGGCATCGCGGCTGGGCGCGCCAGGCAGCCCACGGCACCGGGCGTGCGGGGCCCGGAACGGGGCCGAGGAAGTTTCGGAATGGGGCGAAACTTTTCCGGGGGCGCGGTGGGGGCCCAAGCACTGTCCGGGGACGAAGAAACGGGGGGGAAAATGGCGGGAGGGCAGGGGGCCCCGAGCATGGGCGAAAAAGGGCCCAAAACCGTGTGCTATAGCACACGGATTTTGGGCGCTTGGCGGCGCCGGGGGCTTCGGTCGGGTTCGGGGCTTCGTCCCGACTCTGTGGGCGTGCGAAGAGAGCTGAATTCGTGGGAGAAAACGGAATTGGATTCCGAGTTGGGAGCGCGGCAGGCCGCGCCCGTTCGCGGGGAAGGCATCGCGGCTGGGCGCGCCAGGGCAGCCCACGGCACCCGGGCGTGCGGGGCCCGGAACGGGGCCGAGGAAGTTTCGGAATGGGGCGAAACTTTTCCGGGGGCGCGGTGGGGGCCCAAGCACTGTCCGGGGACGAAGAAACGGGGGGGAAAATGGCGGGAGGGCAGGGGGCCCCGAGCATGGGCGAAAAAGGGCCCAAAACCGTGTGCTATAGCACACGGATTTTGGGCGCTTGGCGGCGCCGGGGGCTTCGGTCGGGTTCGGGGCTTCGTCCCGACTCTGTGGGCGTGCGAAGAGAGCTGAATTCGTGGGAGAAAACGGAATTGGATTCCGAGTTGGGAGCGCGGCAGGCCGCGCCCGTTCGCGGGGAAGGCATCGCGGCTGGGCGCGCCAGGCAGCCCACGGCACCGGGCGTGCGGGGCCCGGAACGGGGCCGAGGAAGTTTCGGAATGGGGCGAAACTTTTCCGGGGGCGCGGTGGGGGCCCAAGCACTGTCCGGGGACGAAGAAACGGGGGGGAAAATGGCGGGAGGGCAGGGGGCCCCGAGCATGGGCGAAAAAGGGCCCAAAACCGTGTGCTATAGCACACGGATTTTGGGCGCTTGGCGGCGCCGGGGGCTTCGGTCGGGTTCGGGGCTTCGTCCCGACTCTGTGGGCGTGCGAAGAGAGCTGAATTCGTGGGAGAAAACGGAATTGGATTCCGAGTTGGGAGCGCGGCAGGCCGCGCCCGTTCGCGGGGAAGGCATCGCGGCTGGGCGCGCCAGGCAGCCCACGGCACCCGGGCGTGCGGGGGCCCGGAACGGGGCCGAGGAAGTTTCGGAATGGGGCGAAACTTTTCCGGGGGCGCGGTGGGGGCCCAAGCACTGTCCGGGGACGAAGAAACGGGCGGGAAAATGGCGGGAGGGCAGGGGGCCCCGAGCATGGGCGACAAAAGGGCCCAAAACCGTGTGCTATAGCACACGGATTTTGGGCGCTTGGCGGCGCCGGGGGCTTCGGTCGGGTTCGGGGCTTCGTCCCGACTCTGTGGGCGTGCGAAGAGAGCTGAATTCGTGGGAGAAAACGGAATTGGATTCCGAGTTGGGAGCGCGGCAGGCCGCGCCCGTTCGCGGGGAAGGCATCGCGGCTGGGCGCGACCAGGCAGCCCACGGCACCGGGCGTGCGGGGCCCGGAACGGGGCCGAGGAAGTTTCGGAATGGGGCGAAACTTTTCCGGGGGCGCGGTGGGGGCCCAAGCACTGTCCGGGGACGAGAAACGGGGGGGAAAATGGCGGGAGGGCAGGGGGCCCCGAGCATGGGCGAAAAAGGGCCCAAAACCGTGTGCTATAGCACACGGATTTTGGGCGCTTGGCGGCGCCGGGGGCTTCGGTCGGGTTCGGGGCTTCGTCCCGACTCTGTGGGCGTGCGAAGAGAGCTGAATTCGTGGGAGAAAACGGAATTGGATTCCGAGTTGGGAGCGCGGCAGGCCGCGCCCGTTTCGCGGGGAAGGCATCGCGGCTGGGCGCGCCAGGCAGCCCACGGCACCGGGCGTGCGGGGCCCGGAACGGGGCCGAGGAAGTTTCGGAATGGGGCGAAACTTTTCCGGGGGCGCGGTGGGGGCCCAAGCACTGTCCGGGGACGAAGAAACGGGCGGGAAAATGGCGGGAGGGCAGGGGGCCCCGAGCATGGGCGAAAAAGGGGCCCAAAACCGTGTGCTATAGCACACGGATTTTGGGCGCTTGGCGGCGCCGGGGGCTTCGGTCGGGTTCGGGGCTTCGTCCCGACTCTGTGGGCGTGCGAAGAGAGCTGAATTCGTGGGAGAAAACGGAATTGGATTCCGAGTTGGGAGCGCGGCAGGCCGCGCCCGTTCGCGGGGAAGGCATCGCGGCTGGGCGCGCCAGGCAGCCACGGCACCGGGCGTGCGGGGCCCGGAACGGGGCCGAGGAAGTTTCGGAATGGGGCGAAACTTTCCGGGGGCGCGGTGGGGGCCCAAGCACTGTCCGGGGACGAAGAAACGGGGGGGAAAATGGCGGGAGGGCAGGGGGCCCCGAGCATGGGCGAAAAAGGGCCCAAAACCGGTGTGCTATAGCACACGGATTTTGGGCGCTTGGCGGCGCCGGGGGCTTCGGTCGGGTTCGGGGCTTCGTCCCGACTCTGTGGGCGTGCGAAGAGAGCTGAATTCGTGGGAGAAAACGGAATTGGATTCCGAGTTGGGAGCCGGAGGCCGCCCCCGTCGCGGGGAAGGCATCGCGGCTGGCGCCAGGACCCAGCAACCGGGCGTGCGGGGCCCGGAAGGGCGAGGAAGTTTGGATTGGGGCGAAACTTTTCCGGGGGCGGGGTGGGGCCCAAGCACTGTCCGGGGCGCAGAAACGGGCGGGAAAAAGGCGGGAGGGCAGGGGGCCCGAGCATTGGGCGAAAAAGGGCCCAAAACCTGTGCTATAGCACACGGATTTGGCGCTTGGCGGCGCGGGGATTGGTCGGGCTCGGGGCTTCGCCCGACTCTGGCGTGCGAAGAGAGCTGAAATTCGTGGGAGAAAACGGAATTGGATTCCGAGTTGGGAGCGCGGCAGGCCGCACCCGTTCGCGGGGAAGGCATGCACTAGCGCGCCAGGCCGCCCACGGCACCGGGCGTGCGGGGCCCGAAACGGGGCCGAGGAAGTTTCGGAATGGGGCGACAACTTTTCCGGGGGCCGGGTGGGGGCCCAGCACGTCCGGGGACGAGAAACGGCGGGAAATATGGCCGAGAGGGCAGGGGGCCCCGAGCTTCAGCCAAAACGGCCCAATACTGTGAGCTATAGCACACGCTTCGTCCTGACTCTGTAGGCGTACGAAGAGAGCTAAATTTGTAGGAGAAAATGAATTGGATTCGGAGTTGGAAGCGTGGCAGGCCGCACCCGTTCGCGGGGAAGGTAATGCCGCTCGGTGCACCAGGCAGCCCCTTGCACCACGCATGCGGGGGCTGAAACGGGTGCTAGGAACTTTCGGATTGTGGCGAAACTTTCCGGGGGTGTGGTGGTGTCCCAGGCCATAGTCCTTGCCCGATGTAACGGGCGGAAAAAAGGCCAGGGGCAGCGGGCCCCTAGCTGCGGCCAAAACGGCATGCGCTATAGCACACGGATTTTGGGCGCTTTGCGGTGGCGGCGTCTTCGGTCGCTTGGGGCTTCGTCCCGACATTGTTGGCGTGCAAAGAGAGCAGAATTCATGGGAGAAAATGGAATTGGATTCTGAGTTGAGCGCCAGGCAGCCCACTGCACTGCGCGTTTGGGGGGGGCAGAAACGGGCGCGAGGAAGTTTCGGATTGGGGCGAAACTTTTCCGAGGGCGTGGTGGGGGCCCAAGCACTGTCCGCGCGAAGAAAAACAGGTGGGAAAAAGGGGGGAGGGCAGGAGGCCCCGAGCTAGGGCCAAAAATGGCCCAATACCGTGTGCTATAGCACAAGGATTTTGGGCGCTTTGGGGCGGCGGTGTCTTTGGTCAGGCTCGGGCTTCGTCCCGACTCTGTAGGAGTGCAAAGAGAGCTGAATTCGTGGAGAAAACGGAATCGGATTCCAAGTAGGGAGCGTGGCAGGGCGTGCCCGTTTGAGGGGGCAGAAACGTGCGCGAGGAAGTTTCGGATTGGGGCAAAACTTTTCCGGGGGCGTGGGGGGGCCCTATCGAAGCCTGGAGCCGAAGAAACGGGCGGAAAAGGCGGGGGGCAGGGGTCCCTGAGCCCGGGCCAAAAACGGCTCAAAACCATGTGCTATACTTTGCGGCGGCGGCGTCTTCGGTCGGGGTTCGGTGCTTCGTCCCGACTCTGTGGGCGTGCGAAGAGAGCTGAATTCGTGGGAGAAAACGGAATTGGATTCCGAGTTGGGAGCGCGGCAGGCCGCGCCCGTTCGCGGGGAAGTCATATCGCGGCTGGGCGCGCCAGGCAGCCCACGGCACCGGGCGTAGCGGGGCCCGGAACGGGGCCGAGGAATTTTCGGAAATGGGGCGGAAACTTTCCGGGGGCGCGGTGGGGGGCCCAAGCGACTGTCCAGGGGACGAAAGAAACGGGGGGGAAAATGGCGGGAGGGCAGAGGGGCCCCGAGCATGGGCGAAAATAGGGCCAACCGTGCTAGCACACGGATTGGGGCGCTTGGCGGCGCCGGGGGCTTCGGTCGGGTTTCGGGGCTTTGTCCGCGACTCTGTGGCGTGCAGAAGAGAGCTGAATTCGTGGGAGAAAACGAATTGATTCCGAGTTGGGAGCGCGGCAGGCCGCGCCCGTTCGCCGTGGAAGGCATGCGGCTCGGGCGCGCCAGGCAGCCACGGCACCGGGCGTGCGGGGCCCGGAACGGGGCCGAGGAAGTTTCGGAATGGGGCGAAACTTTTCCGGGGGCGCGGTGGGGGCCCAAGCACTGTCCGGGGACGAAGAAACGGGGGGGAAAATGGCGGGAGGGCAGGGGGCCCCGAGCATTGGGCGAAAAAGGGCCCAAAACCGTGTGCTATAGCACACGGATTTTGGGCGCTTGGCGGCGCCGGGGGCTTCGGTCGGGTTCGGGGCTTCGTCCGACTCTGTGGCGTGCGAAGAGAGCTGAATTCGTGGGAGAAAACGGAATTGGATTCCGAGTTGGGAGCGCGGCAGGCCGCGCCCGTTCGCAGGGGAAGGCATCGCGGCTGGGGCGCGCCAGGCAAGCCCACGGCACCCGGGCGTGCGGGGCCCGGAACGGGGCCGAGGAAGTTTCGGAATGGGGCGAAACTTTTCCGGGGGCGCGTGGGGGCCCAAGCACTGTCCGGGGGACGAAGAAACGGGGGGGAAAATGGGCGGAGGGCAGGGGGCTCAAAGCTTGGGCCAAAAATAGCAAAAAACCATGTGCTATAGCACAGGATTGTGGGCGCTTGCGGCGGCGGTGTCTTCGGTCGAGTTCGGGGCCTCGTCCCGACTTTGTTGGCATGCGAAGAGAGATGAATTCATGGGAGAAAACAGAATTGGATTCCGAGTTCGGAGCGCAGCAGGCCTCGCCCGTTCGCGGGGGAAGGCCTTGGCCTCTCGGCGCGCTAGAAATCCCAAAGCACCGCCCGTGCGCGTGCCAAAATGGGTGCGGAGGAAGTTTCGGAGTGGGGGCGAAACTTTTCCGGGGCGTGGTGGGGGCCATGCACTGCCCGGGGCCGAAGAAATGGTCGGGAAAAAATCTGGAGGACTGGGGGATCCGAGCTTGGGCCAAAAAGGCTCAAAACCATGTGCTATGGGCGCTTTGTTGCCGCGGCGTCCTCGGTCGGCTTCGGGGCTTCATCCTGACTCTGTGGGCGTGTGAAGAGAGCTGAATTCGTGGAGAAAAACGGAATTGGATCCGAGCTGGGAGCACGGTAGGCCGCGCCTATTCGCTAGGAATGCATGGCCGCTTTGCGTGGCCTGGCAAGCCCACGGCACCAGGATGCGGGGCCGACAACGCTGCTGGGAAGTTCAGGTTGGGAGAGAAACCTTTTCGGGGGGGGGGGTGGTGGGGGTCCCCAAGCACTAACCCAGGCCTAAGAAACGGGCGGAGGGTAGGGGCCCTGAGCCCTGGGCCAAAAACGGTGCAAAACCGTGTGGCTAGCCGCTTTGCGGCGGGGGCGTCGGGTTCGGGGCTTCGTCCCGACTCTGTGGGCGTGCGAAGAGAGCTGAATTAGTGGGAGGAAAACGGAATTGGATTCGGAGTCAGGACGCGCGGCAGGCCGCGCCCGTTCGCTTGGGTAAGGCATGGCCGCCGGAGCGCCAGGCACCCGACGGTAACACGCGTTTCGGGGCCGAACTTGTCCAGGGCGTGGTGGGGGACAAATCACTGCCCGGGGCGAAAGAAACAGGCAGGAAAAAGGGGAGGGCAGGGGGCCCCGAGCTTGCCCCAAAAAACCGTGTGTATAGCACGCGGATTTTGGGCGCTTTGCGACGGCAACGTCTTTGTCGGTTCAGGGCTTCATCCGACTCTGTAGGCTTGCGAAGAGAGCTGAATTCACGGGAGAGAAAACAGAATTGGATTCTGAGTTGGGAGCGCGGCAGGCCAAGCCTGTTCACGGCGAAGGCATGGCCGCTCGGCGTGCCAGGCGCCCACGGCGCTGCGCTTGCAGGGACCGAAACAAGTGTGAGGAAGTTTCGGATTGGGGCAAAACTTTTCTGGGGACGTGGTGGGGGCCCATGCACTGCCTATGGCCAAAGGAACGCGTGGGAAAAAGCGGGAGGGCAGGGGGCGCCGAGCTTGGGCCAAAAACGGCCCCAAACCGTGTGCTATAGCACGCGGATTTTGGGTGCTTTGCGGCGCGGTAGCGTCTTCGGTCGGGTTCGGGGCTTCGTCCTGCAGGCGTGTGAAGATAGCTGAATTCGTGGGAGAAAACGGAATTGGATTCCGAGTTCGGAGCGCGGCAGCCAGCCCACTTAGCACACGTACAGGGCCGAAACGGCGCGAGGAAGTTTCGGATGGGGGCGATACTTTTCCGGGGGCATGGTGAGGGCCAAAGCACTGTCCGGGCCCGAAGAAACAGGCAGAAAAAAGGAGGGAGGGCAAGGGGCCCTGAGATTAGGCCAAAAACGACCCAAACCGTGTGCTATAGCACACAGATTTTGGGCACTTTGCGGAGGCGGCGTCTTCTGTTGGGTTCGGGATTCGTCCCAACTTTGTGGGCGTGTGAAGAGGGCTGAATTCGTGGGAGAGAACGGAATGGATTCCGAGTTGGGAACGCAGCAGGCCACGCCATTTGTGGGGAAGGCATGGCCGCGCGGCGTGCCGGGCAGCCCATGGCACCGTACGGTGCGGGGCTAAAACGAGCGCGAGGAAGTTTCAGATTGGGGCGAAACTTTTCCAGGGGAGTGGTGAGGGCCCAAGCACTGTTCGGGGCCGAAGAAACAGGCGGGAAAAAGGTGGGAGGGCGGGGGGCCCCGAGCTTGGGACAAAAAGCATGCGAAGGGAGCCAATTTCGTGGGAGAAAATGGAATTGGATTCCGAGTTGGGAGGCATAGCAGGGCACGCCCGCACACGGAGAAGGCATCGCTGCTCGGCGCGTCAGGCAGCCCGCTTCATCGCACGTGCGGGGGGTGAAACGGGTGCGATGAAGTTTCAGTGGGATGAAACTTTTCCAAGGGCGGCGTGGGGGCCAATCATTGCCCGGGGCTGGTGAAACGGGCGTTAAAAAAGCGGGAGGGCTGGGGGCCCCGTGCTTGGGCCAAAATGGCCCAAAGCACACAGATTTTGGGCACTGCACGACAGGGGTGTTTTCCGGCGGGTTCGAGGCATCGTCCGATTCCGTAGGCATACGAAGGGAGCGGAATTCGTGGGAGAAAACAGAATTGGATTCCGAGTTCGGAGTGCGGCAGGCAGTGCCCGCACGTGGGGAAGGTATCCCTGCTCGGCGCGCCAGCCTGGGGCGAAACTTTCCCGGGGGCGGTGTGGGGGCCCAAGCATTGCCCGGGGCCGAAGAAACGGCGGGAAAAAGGCGGGAGGGCAGGGTGCCCTGTGCTTGGGCCAAAAACGGCCCAAATTGTGCGCTATACCACACGGATTTTGGGCACTGCGCGGGCAGCTGCGTTTTAAGGCGGGTTCAGGGCTTCGTCAGACTCTGCAGGCGTGTGAAGGTAGCTGAATTCGTGGGAGAAAATGGAATTGGATTCTGAGTTGGGAACAAGGCAGGCCGCGCCCGCTCACATGGAGGAATCGCCGCTCGTCGCGCGACGCAAACCTGGTTTACCTCGCGTGGGGTGCAGAAATGGGTGCGAGGAAGTTCCGGATTGGGGCGAAACTTTTTCGGGGGCAGCGTGGGGACCCAAGCATTGCCCAGGCCCGAAGAAAACGGGTGACAAAAAGGCAGGAGGGCAGGGGGCCCCTTGCTTGGGCAAAAAAGGGCCCAAAACCGTGTGCTACAGGGATTTTGGTTGTTGCGCAGCAGCGGCAGTTTCGAGCGGCTCCGGGGCTTTGTCCGAACTCTGTAAGCATACGAAGGGAGCTGAATTCGTGGGAGTAAACGGAATTGGAGTCCGAGGTTAGGGCACGGTAGGCCACGCCCGCTCGCGGGGAAGGCGTCGCCGCTCGGCACGCCATGCAGCCCGCTTCACCGTGCCTGCGGGGGCCGAAACAGGTGCGAGAAGTCTCGGATTTGGGCGAACCTTTTTCGGGGGCGGCGTGGGGGCCCAAGCATTGCCAGGGCCCGATGAAATGGGCGTGTAAAAGGTAGGAGGGGAGGGAGCCCCGTGCTTGGGCCAACAACGGGCCAAAACCGTTTGCTGTAGCACATGGATTTTGGGCACTGCACGGCTGCGGCGTTTTTGGGCGGGATTGTGGCTTCATCCAGACTCTGTCGGCGGGCGAAGGGAGCTGATATTGTGGGAGAAAACGGAATTGGATTCCGAGTTGGGAGCGCGGCAGCTTGCGCACGCTTGTGGGGAAGCGTTCGCCACTTGACGAGCCAGGCAGCCCACTTCACCGCGCGTGCGGGGGCCGAAACAGGTGCGAGGAGGTTTCGGGTTGGGGCAAAACTTTCCGGAGGCAGCGTGGTAGCCCAAGCATTGCCTGCAGCCGAAGAAATGGGCGGGAAAATGTAGGGAGGGCAGGGGGCCCCGTGCTTGGGCCTAAAATGGCCCAAAACGGTGTGCTATAGCATGCGGATTTTGTGCGCTGCGCGGCAGTGGAGTTTTCGGGTGGGTTCGGGGCTCCGTCCAGACTCTTTAGGCATGCGAAGGGAACTGAATTCGTGGGAGAAAACAGAATTGGATTCCGAGTTGAGAGCACGTCAGGCTGCGCCCGCTTGCGGGGAAGGTATCGCTGCTCGGCAAGCCAGGCAGCCCGCTTCACCGCGTGTGCAGGGGCCGACACGGGTGCGAGGAGGTTTCGGATTGGGGCGAAACTTTTCCAGGGCCAGCGTTGGGGCCCAAGCATTGCCTGGGGCTGAAGAAACGGGCGGGAAAAAGGCAGGAGGGCAGGGGACCCCGTGCTTGGGCCAAAAATGGCCCAAAACCATTTGTTGTAGCACACGGATATTGGGCGCTACACGGTTGCGGCATTTTTGGGAGGGTTTGTGGCTTCGTCCGGACTCCGTAGGCGTGCGAAGGGAGCTGAATTCGTGGGAGAAAACAGAATTGGATTCCGAGTTTGGAGTGCGGCAGGCCGTGCCCACTTGCGGGGAAGGCATCGCCGCTCGGCGCGCCTGGTAGGCCACTTCACGGCGCGTACGGGCATCGAAATGGGTGCGTGGATGTTTCGGATTGTGGCAAAACTTTTCCAGGGGCGGTGTGGAGCCCAACATTGCCCGGGGCCGAAGAAACGCGCGAGGAAAAGGTGGGAGGGCAGGGGGCGCCGTGCTTGGGCCAAAAATGGCCCAAACTTGTGCGCTATAGCACACAGATTTCGGGCGTTGCACGGCAGCGGCATTTTATTGTCGGTTCCGGGCTTCGTCCAGACTCTGTAGGAGTGCGAAGGGAGCCGAATTCGTGGGAGAAAACGGAATTGGATTCCGAGTTGGGAGCACGGTAGTCTGCGCATGCTCGCGGGAAGGGATCGTCGCTCGGCGCACCCGGCAGCCCACTTCACCGTGCGTGCGGGGGCTGGAACGGGTGCGAGGAAGTTTAGGATTGGGGCAAAACTTTTCCGGAGGTGGCGTGGTTGCCCAAGCATTGCCTGCGGCCGAAGAAACTGACGGGAAAATGGAGGGAGGGCAGGGGGCCCCGTGCTTGGGCCAAAAACGGCCCAAAACCACTTGTAGCACACAGATATTGGGTGCTACGCAGCTGCGGCGTTTTTGGGCGGGTTTGGGGCTTCGTCCGGACTTTGTAGGCATGCGAAGGGAGCTGAATTCGTGGGAGAAAACGGAATTGGATTCCGAGTTGGGAGCGCGGCAGGCCGTGCCCGGTCGCGGGGAAGGCATCGCCACTCGGCACGCCTGGTAGCCCGCTTCACCGCGCGTTCGGTATCGAAACGGGTGTATGGATGTTTCGGATTGGGGCAAAACTTTTTCGGGAGCGGCGGGGCCCAACTTTGCCTGGTGCCCGAAGAAACGGGCGGGAAAAAGGCGGGAAGGCAGGGGGCCCCATGCTTGGGCAAAAAACGGCCCAAAATCATGTGCTGTAGCACACGGATTTCGGGGTGCTGCGCAGCAGCGGCGTTTTCTGGCGGGTTCAGGGCTTCTCCGGACTCTGTAGGAGTGCGAAGGGAGCTGAATTCGTCGGAGAAAATGGAATGGGATTCCGAGTTGGGAGCGCAGCAGGCCTCGCCCGCTCGCAGGGAAGGCATCGCCGCTCCGTATGCCAGCCAGCCCGCTTCACCGCACGTGCGGGGACCGAAACGGGTGCAAGGAAGTTTTGGATTGAGGCAAAACTTTCAGGGGGCGACGCGGCGGCCCAAGCATTGCCCGGGGCTGAAGAAACAGACGGGAAAAAGGCTCCAGTGCAGGGGGTCCCATGCTTTGGTCACTACGCGGCAGCGGCGTTTGCGGGCGGGCTCGGGACTTCGTTCGGACTCTGTAGGGCTGTGAGGGGAGCTGAATTCGTCGGAGAAAACAGAATTGGATTTCGAGTTGGGAGCGCGGAACGCCGCACCCGCTCGCAGGGCAGGCATCGCCGCTCGGCGCGCCATGCAGCTCGTTTCAACCCCGCATGCGGGGGCCGAAATAGGTGCGAGGAAGTTTCGGATTGGGGCGAAACTTTCCACGGGGTGGCGTGGGGGCCAAAGCACTGCCTGGGCCAACTAAACGGCTGGCAAAAAGGCGGGAGGCACGGGGCCCCCTGCCAGGGCCAAAAACGGCCCAAAATCGTGCGCTATAGCACATTATAGCACACGGATTTTGGGCGCTGCGCGGCAGCGGCATTTTTGGGCGAGCTCGGGGCTTCGTCCGGGCACTGTAGGCTTGCGAAGGGAGCTGAATTCGTGGGAAAAACTGAATTGGATTCTGAATTGGGAATGCGGCAGGCAGTGACCACTCGCGGGGATGGCATCGCTGCTCAGCACTCCAGACAGCATGCTTCACTATGCTTGCGGGGGCCGAAACGGCTGCGAGGAAGTTTCGAATTGGGCGGAAACTTTTTGGGGGGCAGTGTGGGGGCCCAAAATTTGCCCGGGGCCGAGGAAACGAGTTGGAAAAAGGCAGGAGGGCAGGGGGCCCCGTGCTTGGGCCAAAAACGGCCCAAAACCCTGTGCTATAGCACACGCATTTTCGGCGCGCAGCGCTGTTTTCGGTGGCTTCAGGGCTTCGTCTGGACTCTATAGGCACGTCTTCGGTCGGCTTTGGGGCTTCATCCCGACTCTATAGACGTTCGAAGAGAGCTGAATTTGTGGGAGAAAACGTAATTGGATTCCGAGTTGGGAGCGCGGCAGGCCGCGCCCATTAGTGGGGAAGGCAACGCCACTCGGCGCACCAGGCAGTCCACTGTACCACGCGTTCAGGGACTGAAATGGGTGCGAGGAAGTTTCAGATTGGGGCAAAACTTTTTTGGGGGCGTGGTGGGGGACAAAGCACTGTCCGGGACCGAAGAAACGGGCGGGAAATGGGTGGGAGGGCAGGGGGCCCCGAGCTTGGGCAAAAAACGACCAAAACTATTTGGTATAGCACATGGATTTTGGGCACTTTGCGGTGGGCGTACGAAGAGAGCTGAATTTGTGGGAGAAAACGGAATTGGATTCCGAGTTAGGAGCGCGACAGGCTGCGCCCGTTCGCGGTGAAGGCATGGCTGCTCGGCGAGCCAAGCAGCCCACGGCACCGCACGTGCAGGGGCCGAAATGGGTGCGGGAAAGTTTTGGATTGGGGAGAAACTTTTCCGGGGGCATGGTGGCGGCCTCAAGCGCTGCCTGGGGCCGAAGAAACCGGCGGGAAAAATGCGGGAGGGCAGGGGCCCCCGAGCTTGGGCCAAAAACGGCCCAAAACCGTGTGCTATAGCACTTGGATTTTGGGCACTTTGCGGCAGCGGCGTCTTCGGTCGAGTTTGGGGCTTCGTCCCGACTCTGTAGGCGTGCGATGAGAGCTGAATTCGTGGGAGAAAACAGAATTGGATTCCGAGTTGGGGGCGCGGCAGGCCGTGTCCGTTTGCGGGAAAGGCATGGCCGCTCGGCGCACTAGGCAGCCCACGGCACCGAGAGTGGGGGGGCCGAAACGGGTGCGAGGAAGTTTTGGATTGGGGAAAAATTTTTTTCAGGGGGATGGTTGGGCCCAAGCACTGCCCGGGGCCGAAGAAACGGGCGGGAAAAAGGCGGGTGGGCAGGGGGCCCCGAGCTTGGGCCAAAAACGGCCCCAAACCGTGTGCTATAGCACGCGGATTTTGGGCGCTTTGCGGCGGCATCGTCTTCGGTCGGGTTCGGGGCTTCGTCTTGCAGGCGTGTGAAAAGAACTGAATTCGTGGGAGAAAACAGAATTGGATTCCGAGCTCAGAGCGCGGCAGGCTGCGCCTGTTCGTGGGGAAGGCGTGGCCGTTCGGCGGCAGGCAGCCCACGCAGAGCGCGTGCAGGGGGCCAAAACAGCGCGAGGAAGTTTCGGATTGGGGCGATACTTTTCAGGGGGCGTGGTGGGGGCCAAAGCACTGTCCGGGCCCGAAGAAAACAGGCGAAAAACGGTGGCGGCGTCTTCTGTTGGGTTCGGGGATTCGTCCCAACATTGTGGGTGTGTGAAGAGGGCTGAATTCGTGGGAGAGAACGGAATTGGATTCCGAGTTGGGAACGCGGCAGGCCACGCCAGTTTACGGGGAAGGCATGGCCGCTCGGCGTCCCGGGCAGCCCACGGTACCACACGTGCGGGGCCAAAACGGGCACGAGGAAATTTTGGATTGGGACGAAAATTTTCCAGGGGAGTGGTGGGGGCCCAAGCACTGCCCGGGGCCGAAGAAACAGGAGGGAAAAAGGTGGGAGGGCTGGGGGCCTCGAGCTTAGGACAAAAACAGCCCAAATTCGTGTGCTATAGCACACGGATTTTGGGCGCTTTGCAGCGGTGGCGTCTTCTGTCGGGTTCGAGGCTTCGTCCCAACACGGTGGGCGTGTGAAGAGAGCTGAATTCGTCGGAGAGAATGGAATTGGATTCTGAGTTGGGAGCGCGACAGGCCGCGCTCGTTCGCGGGGATGGCATGGCCGCTCTGCACGCCTGGCAGCCCACGGCACTGCACGTCCGGGGGCTGAAACAGGTACGAGGAAATTTTGGATTTGGGCGAAATTTTTCCGGGGGCGTGGCGGGGGCCCAAGCACTGACCGGGACTAAAGAAACGGGCGGGAGAAAGGCAGGAGGGAAGGGGGCCCCGGGCTTGAGACAAAAACGGCCCAAAACCATGTGCTATAGCACATGGATTTTGGGCGCTTTGCGATGGCATCTTCTTCGGTCGGGTTTGGGGCTTCGTCCCGACTCTGTAGGCGTGTGAAGAGAGCTAAATTCGTGGGAGAAAACAGAATTGGATTCCGAGTTGGGAGCGCGGCAGGCCGCGCCCATTCGCGTGAAAGGCATGGCCGCTCGGCCCGCCAGGCAGCCCACAGCACCGCACGTGCGGGGCCCGAAACGGGTTTGAGGAAGTTTCAGATTGGGGCGGAACTATTCCGGGGGCGTGGTGGGAGCCTGAGCACTGTCTGGGGCCGAAGAAACGGGCGGGAAAAAGGCAGGAGGGCCGGGGGCCCCCCGCTCGGGCCCAAAACGGCCCAAAACCGCGTGCTATAGCACACGGATTTTGGGAGCTTTGCGGCGGCTGCGTCTTGGGTCAGGTTCGAGGCTTTGTCCCGAATCTGTAGGCGTGCGAAGAGAGCTGAATTCGTTGGAGAAAAGGGAATTGGATTCCAAGTTGGGAGCGCGGCAGGCTACGCCCTTTCGCGGGAAAGGCATAGCCGCTCGGCGCGCCATGCGGCCCACGGCACCACGCATGCGGGGGCCGAAACGGGTGCGAGGAAGTTTCGGATAGGGGCCAAGGAAACGGGCAGGAAAAAGGCGGGAGGGCAGGGGGCCCGGAGCTTGGGCCAAAAACGACCCAAAACCGTGTGCTATAGCACACGGATTTTGGGCGCTTTGCGGCGGCTGCGTCTTCGGTCGGGTCCGGGGCTTCGTCCCGACTCGGTAGGCGTGCGAAGAGAGCTGAATTCGTGGGAGAAAATGGAATTGGATTCCGATTTGGGAGCGCACAGGCCGCGCCCGTTCACGGGGAAGCCATGGCCACACGGCGTGCCAAGCAGCCCATGACACCGTGCGTGCGGGGGCCGAAACGGGTGTAAAATAGTTTCGGATTGGGGCGAAACTTTTCCAGGGCCGTGTTGGGGGCCCAAGCACTGCCCGGGACCGAAGCAATGGGCGGGAAAATGGTGGGAGGCAGGGGGCCCCGAGCTTGGCCAAAAACGGCCCAAAACCGTGTGCTATACTTTGTGGCGGCTGTGTCTTCGGTCGGGTTCGGGGCTTCGTCCCGACTCTATAGGCGCGCGAAGGGAGCCGAGTTCGTGGGAGAAAACATAATTGGATTCCGAGTTGGGAGCGTGGCAGGGCATGGCCGCTCGGTGCGCCAGGCAACCCATTGCAGTGCATGTGCGGGGGCCGAAACGGGTGCGAGGAAGTTTTGGATTGCAGCGAAACTTCTCCACGGGCATGGTGGGGGCCCAAGCACTGCCCGGGGCCAAACAAACGTGCAAGAAAAAGGCGGGAGGGAAGGGGGCCCCGAGTTTGGGCCAAAAACGGCCCAAAACAGCACACGGATTTTGGGCGGTTTGTGGTGGTGGCGTCTTTGGTCGGGTTCGGGCCTTCGTGCCGACTCTGTAGGCATGTGAAGAGAGCTGAACTGGTGGGGGGAAAACCAAATTGGATTCCGTTCGTGGGGAAGGAGTGGCCGCTTGGCGCGCCAGGCAGCCCATGGCAGCACGCGTGCGAGGGCCGAAATGGGTGCGAGGAAGTTTCAGATCGGGGTGAAACTTTTCTGAGGGTGTGGTGGGGGCCCGAGCGCTGACCGGGGCCGAAGAAACGGGCGGGAAAAAGGTGGGAGGGCAGCAGGCCCCGAGTTTGGGCCAAAAACGGCCCAAAACCGTGTGCTATAGCACACGGATTTAGGGCGCTTTGCGGCGGCGGCGGCATCTTCGGTCGGGATTGGGGCTTCATCCCGACTTTGTAGGCGTGCGAAGAGAGCTGAATTCGTGGGGGAAAACAGAATTGGATTCTGAGTTGGGAGCGCGGTAGGCTGCGCCCGTACGTGGGGAAGGGATGGCTGCCTAGCGCGGCACTGTGCGTGCGGGGGCAGAAACGGGTGCGAGGAAGTTTTGGATTGGAGCGAAACTTTTCGAGGGCGTGGTGGGGGGTCAAGCACTGCCCGGGGCCGAAGAAAACGGGCGGGAAAACCGCGGGAGGGCAGGAGGCCCCGAGCTTGGGCCATAAACGGCCCAAAACCGTGTGCTATTTTGGTTTTGGTCGCTTTGCGGCGGCGGCGTCTTGGGTTGGGTTCGGGGCTTCATCCTGATTCTGTAGGCATGCGAAGAGAGCTGAATTCATGGGAGAAAACGGAATTGGATTCCAAGATGGGAGCGCGGCAGGCGACGCCTGTTGGCGGGGAAGGCATGTCCGCTCGGCGTGCCAGGCAGCCCACTGTACCACGTGTGCGGGGGTCGAAACAGGTGCGACGAAGTTTCGGATTGGGGCGAAACTTTTCCGGGGGGTGGTGGGGGCCCAAGCACAGCCCGGGACCAAGGAAACGGGAGGGAAAAAGGCAGGAGGGCGGGGGGCGCCGAGCTTGGGCCAAAAATGGCCCAAAACTGTGCGCTATTGCACACGGATTTTGCGGGCGACGGCGTCTTCGGTTGGGTTCAGGGTTTCGTCCTGACTCTGTAGACGTGCGAAGAGAGCTGAATTCGTGGGAGAGAAACGGAATTGGATTCTGAGCTGGGAGCGCGACAGGCCGCCCCCTTTCGCGGGGAAGGCATGGCCGCTCAGCGAGCCAGGCAGCCCAAGGCACCGCGCGTGCAGGGGCCGAAATGGGTGCGAGGAAGTTTTGGATTGGGGCGAAACATTTCCAGGGCCATGGTGGGGGCCCAAGCAGTGCTCGGGACCGAAGAAACGGGCGGGAAAACGGCGGGGGGGCAGGGGGCCACGAGCCTGGGCCAAAAACGGCCCAAAACCGTGTGCCATAGCACACGGATTTTGGGCGCTTTGCGGCGGCGAAAATCTTCGGTCGGGTTTGGGGCTTCGTCTCGTATCTGTAGGCATGCAAAGGGAGCTGAATTCGTGGAAGAAAACGGAACTGGATTCCGAGTTGGGAGTGCGGCAGGCCGCACCGTTTCACGGAGAAGGCATGCCCGCTCGGCGCACCAGGCAGCCGAATGCTGACCGGGGCCGAAGAAACGGGCGGGAAAAAGGTGGGAGGGCAGCAGGCCCCGAGTTTGGGCAAAAACGGCCAAAACCGTGTGCTATAGCACACGGATTTGGGGTAATTTGCGGCGGCGGCGACGTCTTCGGTCGGGATTGGGGCTTCATCCTGACTCTGTAGGCGTGCGAGGGGAGATGAATTCGTGGGGGAAAACAGAATTGGATTCCGAGTTGGGTGCGCGGTAGGCTGCGCCCGTAGGTGGGGATGGCATGACTGCCTGGCGCGGCACCGCGTGTGCGGGGGCGGAAACGGGTGCGAGGAAGTTTTGGATTGGAGCGAAACTTTTTCGAGGGTGTGGTGGGGGGTCAAGCACTGTCTGGGGCTGATGAAACGGGCGGGAAAGTGGCGGGAGGGCAGGAGGCCCCGAGCTTGGGCCAAAAACGGCTCAAAACCGTGTGCCATAGCACACGGATTTTGGGCGCTTTGCGGCGACGAAAATCTTCGGTCGGGTTTGGGGCTTCGTCTGGTATCTGTCGGCATGCGAAGGGAGCTGAATTCGTGGAAGAAATCGGAACTGGATTCCGAGTTGGGAGTGCGGCAGGCCGCATCGGTTCGCGGAGAAGGCATGGCCGCTCGGCGCGCCAGGCAGCCGAATGCAACGCGCATGCGGGGGCCGAAACGGGTGCGAGGAAGTTTCGGATTGGGACAAAACTTTTCCAGGGGCATGGTGGGGCCCAAGCACTGCCCGGGACCGAAGAAGCGGGCGGTAAAAAGGCGGGAGGGCAGGGGGCCCCGAGCTTGCGCCAAAAACGTCCCAAAACCGTGTGGTATGGCACGCAGATTTTCGGCGCATTGCGGCGGCGGCGTCTTCGGTCGGGTTCGGGGCTTCGTCTCGACTCCGTAGGCATGCGAAGAGAGCTGAATTCGTGGGGAGAAAATGGAATTGGATTCCGAGCTGGGAGCACGAAAGGCCGCTCCCATTCTCGGGGAAGGCATGGCCGCTCGGCGAGCGAGGCAGCCCAAGGTACCCTGCGTGCCGGGGCCGAAACAGGTGCGAAACATTTCCGGGGGCGTGGTGGGGGCCCAAGCAGTGCCCGGTCCGAGANGGGGGGAAGCATCGCCGCTCGCCCGCCAAACAGCCTACGGCACCGCCCGTATGGGGCCCGGAACTGGTGCGAGGAAGTTTCGGAATGGGTCAAAACTTTTCCGGGGGCGTGGAGGGGTCCAAGCACTGTCTGCGGCCAAAGAAACGGGCGGGAAAATGGCGGGAGGGCAGGGGGCCCCGAGCATGGGCGAAAAAGGGCCCAAAACCGTGTGCTGTAGCACACGGATTTTGGGCGCTTGGCGGCGCCGGGGGCTTCGGTCGGGTTCGGGGCTTCGTCCCGACTCTGTAGGCGCGCGAAGAGAGCTGAATTCGTTGGAGAAAACGGAATTGGATTCCGAGTTGGGAACGCGGCAGGCCGCGCCCGTTCGCGGGGAAGGCATCGCCGCTCGGCGCGCCAGGCAGCCCACGGCACCGCGCGTGCGGGGCCCGAAACGGGTGCGAGGAAGTTTCGGAATGGGGCGAAACTTTTCCGGGGGCGTGGTGGGGGCCCAAGCACTGTCCGGGGCCGAAGAAACGGGCGGGAAAAAGGCGGGAGGGCAGGGGGCCCCGAGCATGGGCGAAAAAGGGCCCAAAACCGTGTGCTATAGCACACGGATTTTGGGCGCTTTGCGGCGGGGGGGTCTTCAGTCGGGTTTGGGCTTCGTCCCAACTCTGTAGGCGTGCGAAGAGAGCTGAATTCGTGGGAGAAAACGGAATTCGATTGGGAGTTGGGAGGGCGGGAGGCCGCGAACGTTCACGGGGAAGGCATCGCCGTTCGAAGAGCCAGGCAGACCACGGCACCGCGCGTCCGGGGCCCGGTAAGGGGGCGATGAAATTTTGGAATGGGGTGAAACTTGCGTGGTTGGGGCCGAAGAACTGTCCGGGGCCGAAGAATCGGGCGGACAAATGGCGGCGGGGCAGGGGGCCCCGAGCATGGGCGACAAAGGGCCCAAAACCGTGTGCTATAGCACACGGATTTTGGGAGCTTTGCGGCGGTGGGGACTACGGTCGGGTTCGGGGCTTCGTCCAGACTCTGTAGGCATGCGAAGAGAGCTGAATTCGCGGGAGAAAAGGGAATTGGATTCCGAGTTGGGAGCGCGGCAGGCCGCACCCGTTTGCGGGGAAGGCATTTCCGCTCGGCGTGCCAGGCAGCTCACGGCACCGCGCGTCCGGGGCCCGAAACGGGGGCGAAGAAGTTTCGGAATGGGGCAAAACATTTCCGGGGGCGTGTTGGGGCCCCAAGCACTGTCCGGGGCCGAAAAAACGGGCAGGAAAGAGGCGGGAGGGCAGGGGGCCGCGAGCATGGGCGAAAAAGGGCCCAAAACCGTGTGCTGATTTTGGGCGCTTTGCGGCGGCGGGGACTTCGGTCGGGTTCGGGGCTTCGTCCAGACTCTGTAGGCATGCGAAGAGAGCTGAATTCGCGGGAGAAAAGGGAATTGGATTCCGAGTTGGGAGCGCGGCAGGCCGCACCCGTTTGCGGGGAAGGCATTTCCGCTCGGCGCGCCAGGCAGCCCACGGCACCGCGCGTGCGGGGCCCGAAACGGGGGCGAAGAAGTTTCGGAATGGGGCAAAGCATTTCCGGGGGCTTGTTGGGGCCCCAAGCACTGTCCGGGGCCGAAAAAACGGGTGGGAAAAAGGCGGGAGGGCAGGGGGCCCCGAGCATGGGCGAAAAAGGGCCCAAAACCGTGTGCTATAGCACACGGATTTTGGGAGCTTTGCGGCAGCGGGGAATACGGTCGGGTTCAGGGCTTCGTCCAGACTCTATAGGCGTGCGAAGGGAGCTGAATTCGTGGGAGAAAATGGATTTGGATTCCGAGTTGGGAGCGCGGCAGGCCGCGCACGTTCGCGGGGAAGGCATCGCCGCTCGGCCTGCCAATCAGCCTACGGCACCGCCCGTACGGGGCCCGGAACTGGTGCGAGGAAGTTTCGGAATGGGGCGAAACTTTTCCGGGGGCGTGGTGGGGGCCCAAGCACTGTCCGGGGCCGAAGAAACGGGCGGGAAAAAGGCGAGAGGGCATGGGGCCCCGAGCATGGCAAAAAAGGGCCCAAAACCGTGTGCTATAGCACACGGATTTTGTGAGCTTTGCGGCGGTGGGGACTACGGTCGGGTTCGGGGCTTCGTCCAGACTCTGTCGGCGTGCGAAGGGAGCTGAATTCGTGGGAGAAAATGGAATTGGATTCCGAGTTGGGAACGCGGCAGGCCGCGCCCGTTCGCGGGGAAGGCATCGCCGCTCGGCCCGCCAATCAGCCTACGGCACCGCCCGTGCGGGGCCCGGAACGGGTGCGAGGAATTTTCGGAATGGGGCGAAACATTTCCGGGGGCGTGGTGGGGGCCCAAGCACTGTCCGAGGCTGAAAAAACGGACGGGAAAAAGGCCGGAGGGCTGGGGTCCTGAGCATGGGCGAAAAAGGGCCCAAAACCGTGTGCTATAGCGCACGGATTTTGGACGCTTTGCAGCGGCAGGGACTTCAGTCGTGTTCAGGGCTTCGTCCCGAATCTGTAGGCGTACGAAGAGAGCTGAATTTGTGGGAGAAAACGGAATTGGATTCCGAGTTGGGAGCGCGGCAGGCCACGCCCGTTCGCGGGCGAAGGCATCGCCGCTCGGCGCCTCAGGCAGCCCACGTCACAGCGCGTGCGGGTGCCGGAACGGCGACGAGGAAGTTTCGGAATGGGACGAAACTTTTCCGAGGCCGTGGTGGGGCCCAAGCACTGTCCGGGGCTGATGAAACGGGCGGGAAAAAGGCGGGACGGCAGGGGCCCCCGAGCATGGGCGAAAAAGGGCCCAAAACCATGTGCTATAGCGCACGGATTTTGGACGCTTTGCAGCGGCAGGGACTTCAGTCGTGTTCGGGGCTTCGTCATGACTCTGTAGGTGTGCGAAGAGAGCTGAATTCGTGGGAGAAAACGGAATTCGATTCCGAGTTGGGAGGGCGGCAGGACGCTCCCGTTCGCGGGGAAGGCATCGCCGCTCGGCGCGCCAGGCAGCGCACGGCACCACTCGTCCGGCCCCGGAATGGGGACGAGGAAGTTTCGGAAAGGGGCAAAACTTCTCCGGGGTCGTGGTGGGGGCCCAACCACTGTCCGGGGCCAAAGAAACGGGCGGGAAAAAGGCGGGAGGGCAGGGGGCCACGAGCATGGGCGAAAAATGGCCCAAAACCGTGTGCTATAGCACACGGATTTTGGGAGCTTTGCGGCGGCGGGGACTACGGTCGGGTTCGGGGCTTCGTCCAGACTCTGTAGGCGTGCGAAGGGAGCTGAATTCGTGGGAGAAAAGGGAATTGGATTCCGAGTTGGGAGCGCGGCAGGACACGCCCGTTCGCGGGGAAGGCATCGCCGCTCGGCGCGCCAGGCAGCCCACGGCACCGCGCGTGCGGGGCCCGAAACGGGGGCGAGGAAGTTTCGGAATGGGGCGAAACATTTCCGGGGGCGTGGTGGGGGCCCAAGCACTGTCCGGGGCCGAAGAAACGGGCGGGAAAAAGGCGGGAGGGCAGGGGGCCCCGACCATGGGCGAAAAAGGGCCCAAAACCGTGTGCTGATTTTGGGCGCCTTACGGCGACGGAGACTTCGGTCGGGTTCAGGGCTTCGTCCCGAATCTGTAGGCGTACGAAGAGAGCTGAATTTGTGGGGGAAAACGGAATTGGATTCCGAGTTGGGAGCGCGGCAGGCCACGCCCGTTCGCGGGGAAGGCATCGCCGCTCGGCGCGCCAGGCAGCCCACGGCACCGCGCGTGCGGGGGCCGGAACGGGGCCGAGGAAGTTTCGGAATGGGGCAAAACTTTTCCGGGACCGTAGTGGGGCCTAAGCACAGTCCGGGGCTGATGAAACGGGCGGGAAAAAGGCGGGACGGCAGGGGCCCCCGAGCATGGGCGAAAAAGGCCCAAAACCGTGTGCTATAGCGCACGGATTTTGGACGCTTTGCAGCAGCAGGGACTTCAGTCGTGTTCGGGGCTTCGTCATGACTCTGTAGGCGTGCGAAGAGAGCTGAATTCGTAGGAGAAAATGGAATTGGATTCCGTGTTGGGAGCGCGGCAGGCCGCTCCCGTTCGCGGGGAAGGCATCGCCGCTCGGCCCGCAGGGTAGCCTACGGCACCGCGCGTGCGGGGCCCGGAACGGGGGCGAGGAAGTTTCGCAATGGGCGAAACTTTTCCGGGGGCGTGGTGGGGGCCCAACCACTGTCCGGGGCCGAAGAAACGGGCGGGAAAAAGGCGGGAGGGCAGGGGGCCCCGAGCATGGGCGAAAAAGGGCCCAAAACAGCACACGGATTTTGGGCGCTTTGCGGCGCCGGGGTCTTCGGTCGGGTTCGGGGCTTCGTCCCGACTCTGTAGGCGTGCGAAGAGAGCTGAATTCGTAGGAGAAAACGGAATTCGATTCCGAGTTGGGAGGGCGGCAGGACGCGACCGTTCGCGGGGAAGGCATCGCCGCTCGGCGCGCCAGGCAGCCCACGGCACCGCGCGTGCGGGGCCCGGATCGGGGGCGAGGAAGTTTCGGAATGGGGCAAAACTTTTCTGGGTGCGTGGGGGGCTCAAGCGCTGTCCGGGGCCGAAGGAACGAGCGGGAAAAAGGCGGGAGGGCTGGGGGCCCCGAGTTTGGGCGAAAAAGGTCTGAAAACCGTGTGCTATAGCACACGGATTTTGGACGCTTCGCGGTGGCGGGGACTTCGGTCGGGTTCGGGGCTTCATCCCGGCTCTGTAGGCGTGCGAAGAGAGCTGAATTCGTAGGAGAAAACGGAATTGGATTCCGAGCTGTGAGCGCGGCAGGCTGCGCCAGTTTGCGGGGACGGTATCGCCGCTCGGAGCGACAGGCAGCCCACGGCACCGCGCGTGCGTCGCCCGAAACGGGGGCGGGAAGTTCCGGAATGGGGCGAAACTTTTCCGGGGGCGTGGTGGGGGCCCAAGTACTGCCGGGGCCGAATAAACGGGCGGGAAAAAGGCGGGAGGGCAGGGGGCCCCGAGCATGGGAGAAAAAGGGCCCATAACTGCTTGCTATAGCACACGGATTTTGGGCGCTTTGCGGCGGCGGGGACATCGGTCGGGTTCGGGGCTTCGTCCCGACTCTGTAGGCGTGCAAAGAGGGCTGAATTCGTGGGAGAAAACGGAATTGGATTCTGAGTTAGGAGAGCGGCAGGCCGCGCCTGTTCACGGGGAAGGCATCGCCGCTCGGCGCGCCAGGCAGCCCACGGCACCGCGCGTGCCGGGCCCGGAACGTGGACGAGGAAGTTTCGGAATGGGGCGAAAATTTTCCGTGGGCGTGGTGGGAGTCCAAGCACTGTCCGGAGCCGAAGAAACGGGCGGGAAAAAGGCGGGAGGGCATGGGGCCCCAAGCATGGGCGGAAAAGAGAGCACACGGATTTTGGGGGCTTTACGGCGGCGGGGTCTTCGGTCGGGTTGGTGGCGTCGTCCCTACTCTGTAGGCGTGCGAAGAGAGCTGAATTCGTGGGAGAAAACGGAATCGGATTCCGAGTTGGGAGCGCGGCAGGCCGCGCCCGTTCGCGGGGAAGGCATCGCCGCTCGGGGCGCCAGGCAGCCCACGGCACCGGGCGTGCGGGGCCCGGAACGTGGGCGAGGAAGTTTCGGAATGGGGCGAAACTTTTCCGGGGGCGTGGTGGGGGCCCAAGCACTGTCCGGGGCCGAAGAAACGGGCGGGAGGGCAGGGGGCCCCGAGCATGGGCGAAAAAGGGCCCAAAACCGTGTGCTATAGCACACGGATTTTGGGCGCTTTGCGGCGGCGGGGTCTTCGGTTGGGTTCGGGGCTTCGTCCCGACTCTGTAGGCGTGCGAAGAGAGCTGAATTCGTGGGAGAAAATGGAATTGGATTCCGAGTTGGGAGCGCGGCAGGCCGCGCCCGTTTGCGGGGAAGGCATCGCCGCTCAGCGGGCCATGCAACCCACGGCACCGCGTGTGCGGGGCCCGGAACGTGGGCGAGGAACTTTAGGAATAGGAATAGGGCGAAACTTTTCCGGGGGCGTGATGGGGGTCCAAGCACCGTCCGGGCCCGAAGAAACGGGCGGGAAAAGGCGGGAGGGCAGGGGGCCCCGAGCATGGGCGAAAAAGGGACCAAAACCGTGTGCTATAGCACGCGGATTTTGAGCGCTTTGCGGTGGCGGGGTCTTCGGTCGGGTTCTGCGCTTCGTCCCGACTCTGTAGGCGTGCGAAGAGAGCTGAATTCATGGGAGAAAACAGAAGTCGATTCCCAGTTGCGACCACGCCAGGCCGAGCCTGCTTACTGTGAAGCCAGCGCCGCGTGGCGTGCCAGGCAGCCCACGGCACTGCATACTCGCCCGCGGCATGCAAGCAGTGCACGCTTGCGCACAAGGCAGCTCGGACTACCCCGCAGCTTGCGGCCAGCACTTGGGCAGCAGGCGGCACATGTTCGCATGCACCGACACGTGGGATATTGGGCTGGTGTATTGCGTATCACGGCCACTGCACCGATCATTGGTCCGCACCAGCCGGCACCAAAACGGGCACGCGGATCGGTCGGATTGGGGCGAAACTCGCCCGGTTAGGGCGTTGTGGCCCAAGTATTGCCGCTGCTCGAAGAAACAAGGGGAATAAGGCAGCAGCACTAGGGGCCTATTTGCGGGGCCAAAAAGGCCGTGGCACGCTGCAGGCGAGCGCACGGTGCCTTGGGCTACCTAACGCACCACACGGCGATGCAGTGGCCATTAAACAAGATTTAGAGCTCAGCATCCACTCTCGTCGTGCCCTGCTACTAACTCTCGCCAATACAAAGACGATCAGCCTAATATCCCGCGTACGAGTGTGTTCGAACATGTACTACCAGCCGCGAGAGCGTTGGCTGCACGGCGCGGCCCAGTGCGAGCTGTCACACTGGTGAGCAGGCGCTGCCTGCATGCCGAGGCAAGCGCACGGTGCCTGGCGCTCCACGCTGCACTGCCTTATTCACGACCGCGGGCCGAATACTGTGGCATCCGTACATTAGCCCGCCGAATGCTCCAGGCACCGCGCCTGCCCGGTGCCACGGGCCCAGCCCTAAAAGGAGGCTCGGACCTCCGAATCCACCTGCGTCCTTTCATGAGGCTACCTCTCAGCAAAGTCGACGCGGCTGGCTCAAGGTCCAGCAGCGCCCCGAGCGCGAGGTTTTGCCAAGGTGCACGTGCTACACCACGCGGTCTTTGTCCATCTCGGCCCAAGAAGGGGGCTCCGGACCCCGGAGTCAACTTCCGTTTTCTCCTACGGTTAACTCTCGCGCATACCTACGATATTCGGCAAAAATCCCACACCCGCCTGAAAATGCAGACTTTGGCCAAAATCCATGTGCTATAGCATACGGTTTTTCAGCCGTTTTGGCGCAAAAATGGGGCCTCGGGCCTGCCGCACTATTCCCCCCATTCTTCGAGCAGCAGCGACACTTGGGCCATAACACCGCCCCCAGACAAGTTTCTGCGAACTTCGGCCAGAATCCATGTGATGCAGCACACGGTTTTTCGGCCATTTCGGCCCAAAAATGGGGCCTCGGGGCTCCTACACTATTACCCCATTTCTTCGAGCGGCAGCAACACTTGGGCCTTAACGCCGCCCCCGGGTGAGTTTCTGTGAACTTTGGCCAAAATCTATGTGCTGCTGCACAAAGTTTTTCGACCGATTTGGCCCAAAAATGGGGCCCCGGGGCTCCCGCACTATGCCCCCCGTTTCTTCGAGCGGTAGCAATACTCGGGCCGTAACGCCGCCCCCGGGCAAGTTTCACCCAAATTGGACTGATCCCCGCACCCGTTTTACACCTGCCCGCACGCGCAAACGATCGGTGCAGTGGCCGTTAAACAGGATTCGGAGCTTAACATCCACTTCCGTCTTGCCCCGCGGCTAACTCCTGCCAATACGAAGGTGATCAGCCCAATATCACATACGCGTGTGCGAGCGAACATGTGCTGCCTGCCGCGCGAGCACTGGCTGCACGCAGCAGCCCAGTGCCAGCTGCCTTGTTCGCGAGCGGGCGCTGCCTGCATTTTGGGGAGAGCGCGCAGTGCCTGGCGCTCCACACTGCGCTGCCTTCTTCGAGAGCGTGGACTGAATGTCGCGCCCTCCGTACACTAGCCCGCCGAAAGCTCCAGGCACGGCGTCCGCCCGGTGGCGCGGGCCCGACCTAAAATGGACGCTCAGGCCTCTGAACCCACCTGCATCCTTTCATGAGGCTACCTCCTGGCAAAGTCGACGCGGCTGGCTCAAGGTCCAGCACAGCCCCAAGCGCGCGAGGTTTGGCCAAGGTGCGTGTGCTGCAGCATGCCGTCTTTGTCCATCTCGGCCCAAGAAGGGGGCTGCGGACCCCGGAGGCGACTTCCGTTTTCTCCTAGGGTACCTACGATATCGGGCAAAAATCCCACAGCCACCTGAAAATGCTGACTTTGGCCAAAATCCGTGTGCTATAGCACACGATTTTTCAGCCAATTTGGCGCAAAAATAGGGCCTCGGCCCTCCCACACTTTTCCCCCCGTTTCTTCGAGCGGCACCAACACTTGGGCCACAACGCCGCCCTCGGGCGAGTTTCTGAGAACTTTGGCCAAAATCCATGTGCTACAGCACGCGGTTTCCTGGCCGTTTTGGCCCAAAAATGGGGCCCCGGCGCTCCCGCACTATTCCCCCAGTTTCCTCGAGCGGCAGCAATACTCGGGCCGTAACGCCGCCCCTGGGAGAATTTTTCCCAAAGCGGACTGATCCCCGCACCCGTTTCAGTGCCCGCCTACGTGGACCAATGACCGGTACAGTGGTCGTAAAATGAGATTCTGTGCTCGGTATCCGCTCCCGTCTTGCCACGCTGCTAACTCTCGCCATCACGCAGGCGATCAGCCTAACATCCCATGCCCAAGTGCGCGCGAAAATGCGCTGCCTGCCGTGCGAGCGCTCGCTGCAAGCCGTGGGCCAGTACGAGCTGCCTCGCACGCCAGCGGGCGCTGCCTGCATGCTACGGGCGAGTGCCAAGTGCCTTGCGCGCGGACCAACAAGCGCGAACTGAATGCCAGGGGCGAGCGTGCCACGAGCTTGCTCCCGCGAGCGCGGACTGTCTGCAGCTTGAGCGCCCAGTACTTGCCACGCAACCGTACAGTGCCTACGGTTAACTCTCGCACATACCTGCAATATCGGGCCAAAACCGCACTCCCGCCCAAAAATGCAGATTTTGGCCAAAAATATGTGTGTTATAGCACATGGTTTTCGGCTGCTTTAGCCCGAAAATGTGGCCCCAGGGCTCCCGCACTATTCCCCATGTTTCTTCGAGCGGCAGCAATACATGGGCCATAATGCCGCCCCCGGGCGAGTTTCGCCCCAATCGGACTCATCCTCGCACCCATTCAGGCGACCGCCTGCGCGGACCAACGATCGGTGCTGTGGCCGCAAAACCAGATTCAGAGCTCGGTATCCACTCCTATCTTGACCCCTACTAACTCTCTCAAATCCGCAGGCGATCGGCCCATTGTCCCATGTACGAGTGCGCACCAACATGTGCTCCCTCCTGCGCGAACGCTGCCTGCATGCCGTGGGCCAGTGCGAACTGCCTCGCTCGCGAGCAGGCGCTGCCTGCATAGCCTCGGGTCAGTGCGTGCAGCCTTCACTCGCGAGCGCAGGCTGAGCGCCGTTTTCTCCTACGATTAACTCTCACACATACTTGCAATATCGGGCCAAAATCTGTGTGCATAGCACAAGGTTTTCGACTGCTTTGGCCAGAAAATGTGGCCCCGGGGCTCCCGTACTATTCCCCATGTTTCTTCGAGCGGCCGAAATACCAATTGGACCCATCCTCGTACCCGTTCAGGCCACCCGCGCGGACCAATGATCAGCGTTGTGGCCGCAAAACCAAACTCGGAACTCGGTATCCATTCCCGTCTTGACCCCCTGCTAACTCTCTCAAATCCACAGGCGATCGGCCCAATATCCCTTGGCGAGTGCGTGCGAACATGTGCTCCCTTCTACGTGAGCGCTGCTTGCATGCTGTGGGCGCTCGCGAGCGGGCACTGCCTGCATGTCGCGGGCCAGTGCGAGCAGCCTCGCTCCTGAGCTGGCCAGTGCGCATAGCCTTCGCCAGCAAGCGCGGCCTGAGCACTGTTTTCTCCAACGGTTAACTCTCGCACACACCTGCAATATCGGTAAAAACCCAACACCCGCTCGAACATAAGGATTTTGGCAAAAATCAACACACGGTTTTTGGCCGCTTTGGCCTGAAAATGCGGCCTCGGGGCTCGCACACTATTCCCCACGTTTCTTCTAGCGGCAACAATACTTGGGCCACAACGCCACCCCCGGGCGAGTTTCGCCCCAATTGGATAGATCCTCACACCCGTTCCGGCGCCTGCCCGCGCAGACCAACGATCGGTGCAATGGCCGCAAAACCAGATTCAGAGCTCAGTATCGACTCCCATCTCGACCCCCTGCTAACTCTCGCCATTACGTAGGTGATCGGCCCAATATCCCATGTGTGAGTGTGCACAAACCTATGCTCCCTCCTACGCGAGCGCTGTCTGCATGCCGTGGGCCAGTGCAAGCTGCCTCGCTCGCGAACGGGCACTGCCTGCTTGTCGCAGGCCAGTGAGCTATGCCTTGCTCGCGAGGCCAGTCTAAGGTGCCTTGCACGCGAGCAAGGGATGCCTGGCACTGTAAGTTGCGCTGCCTTCATCGCAAGCGCGGGCTGAACGCCGTTTTCTCCTATGGTTAACTCTCGCACATACCTGCAATATTGGGCCAGTGACCGGGGACGCCCTTGGGCCAGCTGCTGCCTCAATCGAATGGGCCACCCCACCCGTCTTAGCGCCCGTTCACGTGCACGTATGCATGGAACTGACTTCCGTTTTCTCCCACGGTTAACTCTCGCACATACCCATAATATCAGGCCAAATTCCCCAGCTGCCCGAAAATGCAAATTTTGGCCAAAATCCGTGTGCTATAGGTATGTTGCACTACAAGGCTGGCAAAAGATTTCTTTTACTTAGATTTGAGGGCTTGCCCTCCTTAGAAACTTTGCCACGTGGTACTATAACAACCCATTTTTTTTAAACTTATTTTTTTCTAATTCATCTTCTTATAAAGAAATCCATAAAATGCATATGCACAATGCAACGTATGTCATCATATCTGAAGTTCCTAGACATACAACAGAGACAATAACTTTTAATACAGGCGACAGTGCCGTCTATAGAGATTAAATAAAAATGGGATTATGATATAGGCGGTAGAGCTGATCATAGCATAATTAAGTATAGTATCACATATTAGGTGGCATAACCGACCATAGCATCACATATTAGGCGGCAGAGCTGACCATAGATTCACATATTAAGCAGCAGAGCCAACCATAGCATCACATATTAGGCGATAGAGCTGACCATATAAGAATTTAGAATATAACTAATCACATCATAATAGCTATTACAATATAAAGGAATTGTTAAAACTGAACTTAAGTATGAAATGAATTTTGTCCCTACATTGCAGTTGAAGTGTTACTTACCTCTACTTTTCTAGATCTTTTTAAATTAAGAATTTCTCTACTCTTAATGTTGGATTGAAAGTGAAAGGGGGTAGGGGGTATTTATAGAATTTCTTAAGGCTAATGGATGGCTAAGATTTTGCCACCATAACTCTTAATTAATGGTTGAAATTAACCTTTATAAATGACTTACTAAATTCTAGATTTCTTAACTTTTCTTCATACTTCTTCTTACGTCATCACTTATGCCATTGCTTATGTCATCATTACTTATGCCATTGCTTATATCATCATTACTTAGAATTAAATATTTATATTATTATTATTATTAAAAAAATTATTATTATCATACATAAGGGGCTTGCTAGCTTAAAATAAATTCTACTATATTTAAGTGAGAAAATGGCATCTCACACCACCGAAGAAAACGAGAGTCCCTTTTGGAGCCGTGGCCTAGTTTTGACTGAATTTATTCCAAACTTCAAAGAAAAATCAAGTTTTTTGCCTATTTTTGAAATAAATTCCCTAAAAAGTATGAGAGCCTCTCGATGGTGGTGGGGCACCTTCTTGAAGCACCCCCGACGGCCCAAGGGAGAAAAACTAGGTTGCTTTTGGGGAAAAACCAAACTTCCCACCTCAGGCCTGCAAGCCCAAGGCTATAGCGCACCATTTTTTAGACCTTTTCATGGGCCTCCCCGATGCTGCCTTGGAATTTCGGGCCAGGCTTTAGTATGCACCTTCTTGCAGCCGACGCGATGCTACAGATGAAAACAGCGTCCGTTTAGAGCCCCGGAGTGGTTTTGGCGGAATTTATTCTAAAATTTAAGGAAAAACCAGGTTTTTTGCTTATTTTTGGAATAAATTCCCTAAAAACTATGAGAGACTCCTGACAGTAGTGGGGCACTGCCTTGGACCACCCCCGGCGACCCAAGGAATGTCCCATGGGAGAAGGATCGGGTTGCTTTTGGAGAAAAACCCAACTTCTCTCCTCGGGCCCTAAAGCCAAAGGCTATATCACTAGTATTGGCCTTTTTCATGGGTCTCTCTATGGCAGCCTTGGAAATTTGGCACAATTTTTTGCATGCACCTTTACATGGGTGATATGATGCCACTGAACCAAAGGGAGTCCCTTTCGAGCTCCGGAGTAGTTTTGGTGGAATTTTTATCCAAATTTTAAAGTAAAACCGATTTCTCTGACCTATTTTTGGAAAAAAAAAAAAAGTTCCCAAAAAACTATAAGAACCTCCCAACAACAATATGGAACTAGTTGGGATGGCTAGTTGTGGCCCTAGGAATGTTTGTAACGGAGAAAAACCTAGCTTGGAGAAAAGCCCAATTTCTCTCCTCGGGTCGCAAAGCCAAAGGCTATAGCATACTAGTTTTGGTCCTTTTCATGGGCTTCTCTGGGACTACCTTGGAATTTTGTTTCGACTTTTTATTGCACCACGATATAGGCGAAACAATGCCAACGAAGAAACGAGATTCTGCTTCAAGCCCTGGAGCAGTTTTTACAGAATTATTTTCAAAATTCAAAGAAAAGTTAGGTTTTTCAACTTATTTTAGAAAAAAATCCCAAAAAACTATGAGAACTTTCTGATAATGGTCTAAAACCACTTGAGACGGCTCATTACGACCCAAGGAATGTTTTAGCAGAGAAAATTTAGGTTGCTTTTGGAGAAAAACCCCAACTTCTCTCCTCAGGCCCCAAAACCAAAGGTTATAGCACACTGGTTTTGGCCTTTTTCATAGGCCTCTCTGGGGCTGCCTTGGAATTTTGACCCAATTTTTTGCATGCACCTTCACATTGGCGACATGATGCCACTAAAAAAAAATGAGTCCCTTTTGAGCTTCGAAGTGGTTTTGGCATATTTTTTTCCAAAGTACAAAAAAATTGGTTTTTTGGGCCTATTTTTGGAAAAAAAAAATTCTAAAAAACTATGAGAACCTCCTAACAACGATGTGAAACCACTTGGGACGGCTCGTTACAACCCAAAGAATATTTTGCTGAGGAAAAACTAGGCTTTTGGAGAAAAACCCAACTTCTCTCCTCGGGCTCCAAAACCAATGGTTATAGCACACTTGTTTTGTTCATTTTTCATGGACTTCTCTATCACTGCCTTAGAATTTTGACCCACTTTTTGTACACACCTTGATATGAGCAAAACAATGCCACTGGAAAAAAAAATTAGGAGTACATTTCGAGCCTTGAAGTAGTTTCTACGAATTTTTTTTTCAAAATTAAAAGAAAATCAGGTTTTTCGATCTATTTTTATAAAAATTTCCTAAACTTACTCCAAAGCTATTATGTCGTCGTTAGAGTGATAAAACACAATAATTTTTTAGCTTGACTAAATATAGAAAAAAAAGACACTTACGCCCCCAAGATTTAGGGAAATGGTCACAAAAATCCTAAATTTTCAATAAGCGACACTAAGACCCTCTTTCAACCACAATACTTAGCATTATAAACCCAAAAAAATCGACTCTAAAACTTTGTAACAAATATAAATATGGCATTTATGGCATTAAATAAATGTAATAACATATACATCTTAAAAAAAAAAATTTTAAAGATCTTTTTATATTTTACAATCTATTAGACCTATTTTATTATATTAAAATAATTTTTAACAATAAATAGAAATATGATATTAAATAAATTAATTACAATTAAAATTAATTTGTATATTATGTAAAAAAATAGTTTTAATATTATTCATAGGGGGATAATTTGTTAATTATAATATCTATTTAGCCCAAAGATTTATTTAAAATTTTTATTATAAATAAAAATATATTATTAAAATATGACAATTTAAATTTTAAAATTATTTTAAATGTTAAAAATAATTTAATATTATTAGTTTACTACATAGATAATATTACTTATATTAAATTTGTATTAATTAAAAAACTTTAAGGTCAATTTTTTAATTACTATTTAAAGAGTATAATAGTTAAAAAGAAATTTTTGTGTCCTTTTTTAAAAATTTAGGATCTTTTTCCTTAAATATATATATATTTATTGAATTATAAACACATTCTATAAAATAATAAAATATTAATATATTTATTAATTAGTATATCTTTTAATCAATAGATTTTATACAATCTTAATTTATTTAAGTTATAGTGTTGGTATTATATATGAGATCTTAATTTAGTGCACGGTTGCGTGTGAAGCTCGTATTCAGATTATAGGGCTGACATTACGGTTCGTGTACATGTATATTCATTTTGGAGCAAAGCTTTGCATTTTCTAGAATCCTAGCCGCTTGAACGGTGTCAAAGTAAAATAATGAGTTGCCCGAGCCGAACCGAAGGAACGTGATTGTTGGTTTGAGTTTTTCACTTAAAATTATCAAATAGCTCGTTTCGTCTCGTGATAATACGATTTTGGATTAGCAGCTTCTATTCCACACACTGCATTACTCTTTTGATAACAACCCGTCGAGGAGGTCTCGTCTCGTTTCATTCTTGGTTAGAGTTGGTTCTTCCCCAGCAAGTGCAAGCCTCAAGGTAGTTCTAAAATGAACCCTCTTTGTTTTATTTTATTCATTTATTTTTTTTTTTGGTTTCGTTTTTTAAAGATTGAGGTTTGTGGGGTATTAATATTGGGTATACCGAAGCTTGTATTTTGTTCATTCATTATTACAAATCTGAATCCTTTTTCCTTTTTGCTAATTAACGATTGCATAGTTTTCAAACATTCAAACCATTTTGCTTTTTCACCTCGCCTCTGTAAATCGTAATTTATTCAATTTTTTTTTCTTTTAGCTTACCAGCGCTGATTCTGATTCTTGATATAACGAAGCAAATCTGAGTATTTGAGTTTTTTTAAAAATGAAAAACAGAAATATTATTCATATGGACACTGGAGGCAATTCTTTACCATCTGGGACCGATGGGGTTAAGAGAAAGGTGTGTTATTTCTACGACCCAGAGGTGGGCAATTACTACTATGGACAGGGTCACCCTATGAAACCCCATCGCATTCGTATGACCCATGCCCTTCTCGCCCACTACGGCTTGCTTCAGAACATGCAGGTCCTCAAACCTTTTCCTGCTAGGGATAGGGATCTTTGCCGCTTCCATGCCGATGATTATGTCTCCTTCCTCAGGAGTATCACCCCTGAGACTCAGCAGGATCAGCTTAGGCAGCTCAAGCGCTTTAATGTTGGTGAAGATTGCCCTGTCTTTGATGGTCTTTACTCCTTCTGTCAAACTTATGCTGGGGGCTCTGTTGGTGGTGCTGTCAAGTTGAATCACGGCCTCTGTGATATTGCTATCAATTGGGCTGGTGGTCTTCATCATGCTAAGAAATGTGAAGCTTCTGGATTCTGCTATGTCAATGACATTGTCTTGGCCATTTTGGAGCTACTTAAGCAGCATGAGGTTTGTTCCAACTTTTTGCTTCATTTTCTCTTTAAAATTCCCCTAAATTCCTGTACTGTTGTAGGCATGTTTTGATGGCATTAACATTCGTTTGGCATCCTACAGTTTTGGCATGGGCATGGGCATGAGCATGAGTGTTATCCTTCTGGACACATTTGACTGTTGTTCACATCAATTCACAAGAATCTATGTGCTGATTCATGGCATGAGTCTATAATTTTGAATTTATTTTGCAAAAAATACATTGCATATTTTGTGAGTTTTGCTTGAGGTTAACTATAGATATAAATCACAGTGATGAAAACAATGACTGTTTTTTTTGTTTCTTTTGCAAACAAGCACATAGCTTGCTAACGTCGCAAATTCTTATATGTAAACACAATTGAATACTTTTATTTTTCTATATCCAAGACCTATTTGGCTGAAACAGCGTATTCACTTCATATCTGCTGGGGATAACTTCAGTATATATATATATTTTTTCATATGGCTGTTAGAACTTAGAACTGTTGCCAAATATATGACATTTATTTCATATCATTGAGTATGAGAAATGGAACGTTTGTTTTTTTTTTTTCCCGAAGAATTGTGGGATAGAGTCCATTTTCTTGCTTCACTTTGGGCTTCAGTGTCTAAGGAGTTCCAGGATTCACCTTTTTTCTCCATTCATCTAAATTGGGAGGGGGTTTTGAGATGGGGTGTTAAAGTTGAAATAGCATTGTATAGGAGTGGTTGGTCATACTTTTGTATAGCACTAAAAGCTTATCTTTTTTTATTACGAGTGGACAATTGGTACACTCTCTATTTTGATTTTCCTCTAGTAATACACTTTTGAGTTTCATGTTAAAAACCAGTATGAGAAATGGAACTACTCCATATCAGTCCAGGTCCAACACTTCAATTGTGGCATATGACTTTCTGTCTTTATCTCTCTCTCTCTCTCTCTCTCTCTCTCTCTCTCTCTCTCTCTCTCTGTGATTATTTAGGACTTTATGAGGATATCCACTTCATGCAAGAAACTTCATTGGGAATTCCCAATGCTTTTAATCTTGGTTAAACTTTGGATTTTGTTTCAAGGACAGTTATTATAATGTGGGAGTTATTTCAGGTCTGGCAGTATCAAGATATACTGAATCGGTATATCATATCTGTCTCCGAAAATATTTTTAGTTCAATCCCTCCTTTTTTCCCTTCACCATTTTTTGATAGGGTCTTTGCAGACAACACATTTACCACTATTTGTTGATTTAACTACCAGGTACATTTGGTTTGACTTTGAATTTGTCTTTTTGGTGAATTAAGCTTTAGATACCATCTTATTATTGGTAACCAGATGTTAATGGCTGGAACAGTAGAGGGAGACAAACTGTTTTTGTGTTACTGCTATACGCATTTTGTTTTGGAATTTGATCTAATTTTTTGACTAAATGACCTCTTTAATGATTTTAACATTATATCTAGTTAATTATTCGGTGCGTGGTTATGTAACTACCTTACCCATATTTCAGCTAACACTATGTCTTGCAGCGTGTATTATATGTGGATATTGATATCCATCATGGAGATGGAGTGGAGGAAGCATTTTATACAACTGATAGGGTAATGACTGTTTCATTCCATAAGTTCGGAGATTATTTTCCTGGTACAGGGGATATACGTGATATTGGTTACGGTAAAGGAAAGTACTACTCCCTTAATGTTCCGCTTGATGATGGTATTGATGATGAGAGCTACCATTACTTGTTCAAACCGATAATTGGAAGAGTGATGGAAATTTTTAGACCTGGTGCTGTGGTCCTCCAATGTGGTGCTGACTCATTGTCTGGGGATAGGTTAGGATGCTTCAATCTTTCAATTAAAGGTCATGCAGAATGTGTCAAATTTATGAGATCATTCAATGTGCCTCTGTTGCTGCTGGGTGGTGGTGGTTACACTATTCGGAATGTTGCGCGTTGCTGGTGCTACGAGGTATTACTTCACTCTTAATATCACATTGTTCATTGATAAAAGGCTGTAAATGGTTAAAGTCTAATGTAATTGGTCCCTTAGGACTGTGGTTTGCCAGTTGAAAGTAGTTCAATCACATCAGGCCAGCAAACTTTGCAATTATTTCAATATTTGAATCAATTTATTTGTGTCGGAATTCAACTTAAGGGAAAAGATGCCAAACAGTTGTATAAGAAGGGCGGCATGATTTCTGGCCTCTATATTCGATTAAAAAAAAAAAAAAAAAAAAAGAGGAAATCTAAGCCTATGTGTTAGTTATAAAGTCCCACGATCTTGTGTGATCTTTTCTTTTGGGATCTGGCTATATCTTTGTTATCTCATATTGTTAATGCATTGTATGCAAGGCAGACAGGAGTTGCACTTGGAACAGAGGTTGATGACAAGATGCCACAGCATGAGTATTATGAGTATTTTGGTCCTGACTATACACTTCACGTTGCTCCCAGTAACATGGAGAATAAGAATTCGCGCCAGTTACTTGAGGAAATAAGGAATAAGCTTCTCGATTATCTCTCAAAGCTTCAACATGCACCCAGTGTTCAGTTTCAGGAAAGACCGCCTCATACTGAACTTCCAGAGGTGTGTTCTTCCGCTATGTATTGTGTTCTATCTATTTTTTCTTTTTCTGCCATATGTTGCCACCTATAAATAGTCATATTTGTAGATTATTTATTGTCAGAGAGGGGGGAGGCGGATGAAAAGAACCTTATTTGACATGTGATAAGTATGCTACTATTCTCTGTTATGGGTTCTGCATCTTATTCTGGTATTGAAATCTAATACCATTGTGGTAATATGGAATTTTTTTTTTTTGGGGGGATTTTTTGGTGACTGCTTATGCAATCAATTCACTTTTTATTCCAAGTACTGATGTAGATTGAGAAAGTGAAAACTTAAATTTCTTTTACATGTCGGAGTTGATGTGGTTGATAGATTCAGTTTTTCTTCACTTTTCATTCATTTATTAGCATCTAATGAAGTCATGCTAGTACTAAACCTTCTGTGTAAATATAATGATTGTTTGATACTATTCAGGCGGATGAAGATCAGGAGGATGGTGATGAGAGATGGGATCCTGATTCTGACATGGATGTTGATGATGAACGGTAACTTGTTTATCCGCTTAGTTTCTTCCGGTTTTCTTGTACTATCCTCTTTGTATTTTACTAATTTGTGAATAATACAGAAAGTCTCTACCAAACAGTGTTAAGAGAGAAGTGGTTGAACCTGAGCAAAAAGATCGGGTATGCCCTATTCTGTTTGATTTTTCTGGGACTACTTTGTCCCCTTACCTTCTCTTCACTTTTAAAGTTCGGATGAGGCACATATGATAATTGTTGACATTTGTCCGTGAATTTGCAAATCTGATGAGTGATGGCCGAGAAGTTGGACCTTATGCGTGAAAACTTTATATTACATTGTTAACTTTTTCAGAAAGCTTAAAATTTTTCAAATATAACTCTTTCGATTCTATGATGCGCCAGTATTCATGGTCCATTACTCCAATTAACCCCTATGGCATTTGTATATATTTTGTACTAATTCTAATTCATAAATTTATTTTCTGCGACTTTTGTCTAATGCTCTGGCTTGATTTTTCTCTCAGGAGGGCCATAGAGGAATGGCCGAGCATGCTAGAGGCTTCGATGCAATTGCAGATGATTCCATAAGCACAAAGGTAGGGTTAAAACATGCAAGATCAGACATGAAATAATGGTGCTCATAGACAAATTGAAGTCATCATATTTGTTTATAGATGCCTCCACACTCAAAATGTGTTTGTTTGATATTGGCACCTGCAGGTTTTAGATATGAGTTCAATGCCAATTGATGAACCAAGCATCAAAGTTGAACAAGAAAACATGAGCAAGGCATCTGATCACATGTACCCGAAGTTGTAACGTTGTAACGTAACTTTATCTTAACATCGATTGCTATACGAATTATGTGTACCAGACATGAAAACCTGATTGGTTGCTCCAAATATTGCTTTCCAAGTTATATTTCTCCGATCAGTCTAATGTATTGAAGTATAAACATTCTCTCTTAGCTAAATCTCAAAATTTTTTTCTTTGATGTTTATCCTCGTGCTTGGGCGCAAGACTATTCTTGTTATTAAATAGTGCTGGTTCAGCATGGAGTACTGAGCCAGTTTTACCAAAATCATGGCTCAATGCCAGGACTAGGATATCTGATTTCCTTATATATGTATATTTTTTTGTCGTACAGTCAGGGATAAAACATATCTAAATAAACCTAACCTCAGATGCTAGCCGTACTTAAAAGCCGAGTACTCTAACGTTGAGTTGTCTACCGAAATAATTTGACTGGGTAGATGGAATCGGGATAAAAATAAATAAATAATTTGAATTTCACAAGGGAAGCAAAATGTTAAATTAGTAAGAAGTGCATTCTTTTGCCAAAAACATTTTATACAAACATTTTATGTATGTATTATTTGTTATTCACTTAAAATTTACCATTCAATGTATTATTTGTTATTCACTTAAAATTTACCATTCGGTAAACTTGATGGATCCCATTAGTAGAATTCACAATTAAATTATATGAATTTCAAATTATTTATAATAAAAATTTTATAAATCTTAGTATTAGACAGATCATAGCTATTAAATGAAATGACAGGTATTAAGTAGTCTATCTTAATATGGTGAGTGTACGCCCATCTCACACAAACTTTTCCCATCATTCTCACCTACAAGCTATCAATAAGGTAAAAGTTAGTTGGCTGATTAAACAGATTGTTGTTGGAAGATTAACCCACAGGATTTGAATGAACTACCATATCCATGAATATAGTTTAACTACTAAACTCAAGACTCAAAAGAAAGCCAAGGCATGGTGGAATGTGTTTATGTATAAATGCTGCAAGGCAGTTAGGCAGCGGGACAAAGGCAAATTAGGCAATGCTTAAATAATATATTTGTGTAAATATATATCAGGCTAAGCTCTCTTTTGTTTGGCAAGGCGACATAGCGATGGCAGTGGATCAAATTAAAGGGAAGGTGTGCGTGACAGGTGCTTCTGGCTATTTGGCATCTTGGCTTGTTAAGCGCCTTCTCTTAGCTGGTTATCATGTCACTGGAACCGTTAGAGATCCAGGTAGCTAGCTATTATGCATGTGCATATGCGTAACATATTTATATATATGGTATCGCTGACTCTATTTGCAATTAATTAAACCATCATCGATTCGATAGTCCCCGTAATTTCAATATACGCAATGTGTGCGCGTGTGTGTGTGTATTGTACGTAATAATATATGTGCATGTGGCATGCAGGAAATGAAAGGAAGTTAGCGCATTTATGGAGACTGGAAGGAGCAAAGGAGAGACTACAATTAGTGAGGGCAAATTTGATGGATGAAGGAAGCTTTGACGACGCTATCAACGGATGCCAAGGAGTCTTTCACACCGCTTCCCCTGTACTCAAACCTTCTTCCAATCCAAAGGCATGCTTAATTAATCAATTGCTCCCATACAAGCATGCATACTCTCTATACACACATACATACATACATACATACATACATACATACATACATGTATGTACGTATGTATGTAAGTATGTATTTATGTATATATGTATGTATTAATACATTAATATATCGTGCGTGCATCATATCAATCGCCAACATGCATGTACGTACAGGCTGAAATCATAGAACCAGCAGTCAATGGTACCCTGAATGTGTTGGGTTCATGCCGAAAAAATCCATCTCTAAGGCGTGTGGTTCTTACCTCATCTTCTTCTACTGTGAGGATAAGATATGATTTTGATTCCAAAATACCTCTTGACGAGTCATCTTGGAGCTCTGTTGACCTCTGCGAGTCACTTCAGGTGTAGTCTAGTAACTATATTTTATTAACAATTAATATAATATTACTCTCATTTTTTGCAAATAAGTGAGATCTATTACCAATTTGATATCGCTCCTGAACGTGTTGAATAACATCAGTTTTGTCAAAACCAAGATGCTAATGAAAAACACAAAAACACAGATTTTATATATTAATAGATAAAAAAACATACACTTCAATACATTAAAAATTATATTTTTTTATATTTTAATAATATTCTCATATTAACCTCACTAGAAAGACTATATATATACACATATATATGTGTATATATACGCAAGAGTAGTTTTGGAAAGCTCACCAAGTAGCAGTTGTAAATCGTATATACATAACATATAATACAGACATAATAGTTATTTAATTAGCAACAGTACAGTGACAGCGCGAATTGGGGACCATTAATATAATTATATACATTGTCCTTGTTAGTGTTACTTTTATGGATCTTGCAGCTAATGATATTTGCTCTGATCGATCTGTTTCTTCGTAACCACGCACTATGTGTATAAAAAGATATGGTATGCTTTATCAAAAATCCTAGCTGAGAAAGCTGCATGGGAATTCTGTGGCCATAACGGGATTGACTTAGTTACCATTCTACCCTCTTTCGTGATTGGACCTAGTTTGCCGCCTGACCTATGTTCTACTGCATCCGATGTTCTTGGCTTACTCAAAGGTATGCTATATATGTGTATACTGTGTGTGTGTCTGTGTGTGTTGACGCTTTGTAATGTACTCTCTAACCAGCTAATATACACACACACACATACACACACACACACACACACACACACACACACGAACAGGCGAAAAGGAGAAATTTCAATGGCACGGAAGGATGGGATATGTTCACATCGATGACGTAGCGCTTTGTCACATCCTTGTTTATGAACACCAAAATAGTCACGGGCGATACCTTTGTAGCTCAACCGTTGTGGATAATAATGAGTTGGTATCCTTGTTATCATCACGCTATCCTTTGCTTCCCATCCCAGAAAGGTACGTTGCTTGGATAGATATATTTATTCATTTTGAGTAATTAAGTTGTTGTCTTACTTTTTTCTACTCTTCCTTTCTGCTTATATTTATTAATTAATTAATTCAGGTTTGAGGTACTAGACAGACCATACTATGAGTTCAACACCTCAAAGTTGACCAGGCTGCTGGGATTCAAGTTCAAGTCCATTGAAGAGATGTTTGATGATTGCATTGCTTGGTTTGACGAGCAAGGCTATCTTTGCTGATCAGTATATATAACACCAGTACTGCAGTAGTACTCGTGGATATATAACGTAATAATTATTTATACACGTAGCTGCTTGAAATTGCCGTTTGATGCTGCCATCCCAGAACATCGGCGATCCAATATATTTGATCAATCTAGCTATTAGACTGTAGACTCATGAAGTATGCAATTAATGAGAGCACTATTTAAGTCGATGATATGGACTGCAGCTACTTAATATTTTAATTTTCGTATGTTCTGCAGAAATTAAGAAAAGGAAATGCAATATAGAGTATCATTCTCTCTTTAACATTGGCATGCAATGGTAGCTAGGTGGGCAGGTGGCGTGGCATGAGTTCTGTCTCCTATTCATTTCATGGGTATGATATTCACTGAGGCTGAGACATATAGCAACCACAAAACCATTGGTCGCCAAGACCCACAAATAAACCCGTAGTATACACATTAAATTATTGTTAATGGCTTGTGGGGGTGCAATTGATGCCACCATTTGGTCGCTAGTACTACCCAGGCGACAGAGACATTGTCTGGCATAATGCATCAAAATATCACTACGATGTTGCTGTTGGTTGTTGATCTTCTAAGATGGAATTGGCAGTCAATGAATCCCACTTTCTATTAGAGGATAAATGTTATAGTACAAGCAATGGAAAGCTGTTTTATAATTGAAACAGCTCGCTAGCTTGTTACATGTGCATTAATTATTGTTCACATTGATCTACAAAAGCAGTAAACCACAAGCTCAATGGCATCACTCTTATCATTAATTCTAGCTAGAACAGCTTTAAGATCATATATTGTAGTGTTCCTGTAGGTGATAAATCAACGTGTATAGCAGGATTGTCGATTGTGGAACAGATAGTTAGTTTATGGCATTTTTCGTGGTCCCCTTGGATTTTGATATGTTAGACTTACGTGGAGGTTTACAGAACCGTCTCGCAATGCTGTGGTCCTGAGTTATAGTCTTGTAGTGAACTCTCAATTTTCCCAAATTTCAAGTGATGGCGAAGTTTATCTTCAAACAATGCCACATCGGTTTATTGTAGCCTCATAAATTTGCCAGTGTATAATCATACCATAAACTAAATATATGGTAATTATATTTCCACGGATGATGGACGGCAACGAAAGCGTCCGTAGAAATCAGCAATCGTAAAATGGAAAGGTGATGATGAAATGAATGAAAAACATTAACTGTTCGGGGAATATAGTACTGTTGGGAGTTGGGACTAGCTATTAATAATACACTGATGGTGAAACTGAAATGCGAACGTTATCTTCCTCTCCACCTTCCTTTCTTTACTTACAGAAACGATATATCAACTGAAAGAAGAAACTTTGGCGCATAATCCCTTCATACTGCCCAAGAGAAACACAAGCTCGGTTAGGTGATGATCCTCTGCCACCGAGTACCAATGGATTGGTCTCATTTTTCCACCTGAACACTAACAGTGAGAACTTGCTCCCTTTCCCAACTTTTTGTTTTCTTTGACCCTTGTCTTCCCTTGTTTCATTTTTTCAAAGGCAAAGCACTTTCTTGGAAATTTTGCCAATTGTATGTATAAAGAAAATTAATTGCAGAATAAAGCTGACTCAATTTTTAAGTGGAATTAAATTAATGAACTTCCCTCTAGGACTAGGATGCATTACACTTTATTTGTTTTTTAATCGTTCCATTTTATAATACAGTAGTTAAGGTGAATTCTAGTTCTATAACGAATTGCAAATTTGGCATTGTTTTTCTTTTTATTTGTGTGTGTATTTCATAGTATGAACAAATTCTATTTAAATTGCTATCTGAATGAGGGAGCTCATTATTTGAGGTTAGAAACATACCTCAGTCAGTTGGATTTGCAAGTTTCTTCACTCTTGCTTGTCAGTTGATTTATAAAAGAAAGCCTAACTTTTTTGATGAACAGAACAGAGTTCTTACCTCATTTTTCAGCAAGAATTGGTTTTAGCTTTGAACTTTCTTTCTCTTGTCAAAAGGCAGTCATTGTATTTGCTCCATGTTTCGTGACTGGGATTAAAATTTAAACATGCAGCATTTTGAGAAGATAATTCAAATATGAAGCTGCCCAATTCATCGCTAGATGATCAGTCAGCAAGTAAAGACCAGCGAAGACCAATTGAGGTCTTTCAACCAAAAGCAAGTCATGATATTGGACAATCCAGTGGTACAAATGAAGCTCCTCCTACACAAGCATTAAAAGCTTTCACAACTACTAGTACCAACAAGTGGATGGCATTTGAAGGAGAGAGTGGTAGCTATCCTAAAATCAAAGTCCCTGATGAATCTAATGGGAGGTTTTTCAATGAAAAGAAAGCCGTGGATGTGGATCGGATTTTTACTGGAGCGAGCATAGCTGAAAGGACAGCAGAATGGGGACTAGTTGTAGAGTCAGATGTTTTAGGAGAAGGCAGTTTCAAAGCTGTTAATCTGAGGAAGCCGTCCGGAGATGGGGACAGAAGCAAAAACTCATCAGAGAGATTCACAATAGATTCCACTAGAACATCAGAAGAATCTGAAACGGGGGCATTCCCAAGGGTTTCACAGGAGTTGAAGGCTGCATTGGCAACATTGCAGCAAACATTTGTTGTGTCTGATGCAACTAAACCTGACTGCCCTATAATGTATGCCAGCAGTGGCTTTTTTAGCATGACTGGTTACTCTTCCAAGGAGGTCATTGGAAGGAATTGGTAAGCAAAGCAAAGCACTGTCCTTTCTCTTAACACACACACACACACACACACACACATATATATCAAATTAATTAATAGTACCCAAATCAAACTAATAAATAAATGGGCAGTTTTGTGCTTAACTTCATCCTACTAACTAAACTAACTGTAAGTAATGGACAAAGACCCATGTCAGACCCAACGGGAAAGGAACTGATAGGTTGTTGCTTGCTTTGCAGCCGGTTTCTTCAAGGGCCAGAAACAGACCAGAATGAGGTGGAGAAAATACGAGATGCAGTGAGGAACGGGAGAAGCTACTCCGGTAGGCTCTTGAACTACAAAAAAGATGGTACTGCTTTCTGGAATCTACTCACTGTTACCCCTATCAAGGATGATAGTGGCAAAACTATCAAATTTATTGGGTTAGTCTTTGTTTCTTATCTTAGGGTTTCGTTACAAATCTTTGTTCTCCTAATGTGGTTATATGATGTTGTCTTTTTATGGAATGTTCAATTGAGTGTTATGGCAGGATGCAGGTTGAGGTCAGCAAATACACGGAAGGTGTTAATGACAAGGTACTGCGGCCAAATGGATTGCCTAAGTCATTGATCCGCTATGATGGTAAGCCTATTTAACCCTATTTGGTTTTGAAATAGAACTTCATTTGTAAAAATTGAACTTTCATGTATCAGCTCGTCAAAAGGAGAAGGCTTTAGGTTCTATCACAGAGGTTGTTCAAACTGTGAAACGTTCACAATCTCACATTCGTGCTCTAAGTCTTGATACTGCCAATAAGCTTGAAGAGAATGACAAGTTCAATCTTGATTATGCTCTGCCTGCATCTGCTGAGAATGGCAATAAGAGCACACCTGGTAGACAAACTCCTCAGGTTGGTTATGGAAGAGAGATGTCTGTTCAGGATGCTGGCAGAAATTCAAGAAAATCAGGGCGCAATTCTTTAATGAGGTGAGTCTCTTTAATTCAAATTTTCATTGCATTACTATGGCAAAGGTGCGGTTAATCATAAAATTATGAGGACTTCTTGTCGTTTTTCTGAACTTTTCTAGTTCTTCCACATATACATTTCAGTAGTAACACACTCTTCTATTTTTTTTTTTTAAAAAAATTTATACTATGAAATCTAATGTTAACTCTCTGTATGCATTATTAGCATTGTGTTAGGAGTCTACCTTCCTTCTCTTTTCGTTATCCATTTCTTTTTGCCCCAGTCTCTAAGCTTGCCATGCTTAGAATTCCATTACACTATTTGTGTCATTTAAAATTGTGTTCTTGGATGTTATAGCTGGCAATTTGATTCTACAATAATGTCAGATTACATCCCACTATTGTAAAATTTTCCTGCAGGCTTAAAGTGAGATCTCCAAGCCTTGGAGGCAAGCATGAGCCTCAACCAAGTATCGCACCTGAGGTTTTCATGACTAAAGACTTAAAACGGACTGACAGTTGGGACCATGCGGAAAGGGAGAGGGATATCCGCCAAGGAATCGATCTAGCAACCACATTGGAACGCATTGAGAAGAATTTTGTTATCACAGATCCAAGAATTCCTGATAATCCCATTGTAAGATACTAAGATTTAAATCTTTTTTATAATATTTGTTTTCCTGAATATAAGTTCAATTTTATACTCAAATGTGATTTTCATTATTCTCTTCTTTAAAAGTAGTTAAATTACAATTTTTTAGTATCTGTCTTGCACATATGTCCACTATAACAACATTAGTAAGAAATATACCTCCTGATCCACTTGTGGAGCTTTATAAGCATGATACCAGAAACTTCCATCAAACCCATCTTCACTCGAGTGCTTAACTTCTGTCATTATCAATTAAAGAAAGCCAAGGAAGAAACGAATAAAAGAAACCAAGTCGCTTCCAATCTGAAGAGATCTGTCTTCTTGAAAAGCTCCTTGATGTATACTTTGATCTTTTGTAGAATTAGCTGTGAGAAAGCTTACTTCATTGCTGGTTATTTGCTTTCTTAGCCTATGTGTATTCCTATGGCAGGTAGAAGGTTCTGTAGCACAATTACTGATACTCATATCCTTCATCAAAAAGCTTTTCCATCTGTATTAAATTTGGGTTCAATATGACTATATTATCTGTAATACGTAGTTAATGCACTCAGGCACTACCCAGAACTTGGTTTCATGATTTGTACTCGGCAAACTCATGCCTTTTGTAATGTGCAGTTTGGACATCATAGAAATTTTACCTCGGATGTGACTTTTATTTTACTCTGTGTGCAGATTTTTGCCTCTGATAGCTTTCTTGAATTGACTGAATATACACGTGAAGAAATTTTGGGAAGAAACTGCAGGTACGAACATTTTTCAGAATGCTGTAATCATCTTGTAACTATTTTCACTATTTGCTTCCTTCTACATCTCATTTGGAAGTTTTTTTCTTCTCGTGTTAGATGATGTAGCTTTTTATCCCACTGGTGCACAAAGGTGCAGAAAATGGTTCTTCTTAAGATAGCGCTTAGTTCTATATAAACCATGAAACTCTTTTCTGATCAGTTTATCCTCTCTAAAATTTTCTGTAGATTCTTTGCCTATTTTTGTTGAGAACTACATATCAAGCCATAACTTCAAAGTTTACAATGAACATGTTTGAAAGTAGATCCTTTTCCAACATTAACACCATACCATGTCTATGTTTGTCAGTTGAAATTTAAGGGCTCATAGGTTGCATTTTCATTTTCCTGATTGGCAAATGAGTGGCAGTAAATCTTAGGTTTATAAGACATTGAAGAAATTATTGCAGTTATGATATCTTGCTGGGGTAAACGCAATGTTAAATTTTGTATGAATCAGCATAAAAATTTGTTCATTCATGCTTTGAACTCGGTGGCAATTTCTTTCATATATAAGCACAGCTGTTTCTTTCATACTATCACTGATTTTAACCTCTTCTATTCTATTATGCATTCTACTTATTAGAATAAAAGAATGTCCTATCAGCAAGTCTAGTACAATTTATCAATTGCTTCATCAATTTTACAGGTTTCTTCAAGGACCTGAAACAGATCAAGCAACTGTCTCAAAGATAAGAGATGCTGTCAGAGAACAAAGGGAAATTACCGTTCAGTTGATTAACTACACTAAGAGTGGTTTGTCAATGATTTTTTTTCTTTTTTCCTACGGTGCAAACATGCTATGAATTTGGATAGACATTTAGTGACAGCTTTATATGAAATTTACTTTATTTTGGAGCATAAATTACACAAATAAGAAAAAATCTTTATATAATTTTGTATCATTCTGGTTGATGACTTGCAGGAAAGAAATTCTGGAATTTATTCCACTTGCAACCAATGCGTGATCATAAGGTTGCTACAGGGTTCTTATTCTAGATAATTGTTTCCATTTCCTGTTAAGTGGGCTGCATACTGACCCTACTTTCTGAGTTCCTTTTTGATTTTTTTAGGGTGAACTGCAATACTTCATTGGTGTCCAGCTAGACGGAAGCAATCACGTGGAACCCTTGCGGAACCGCTTGTCAGAGCAAACAGAGCAACAAAGTACAAAGATAGTATGTCATTCTCTTTCTTTTCTATGTATCAGCTGCTTCTTTCATGAAAGGTATGTTTTGAGCTTCTTGGTAAGAAGGCTATTCTTATGAATTAATAATAGCTAAATAATTTTAAACAGCATAAATATGGTGCCAATTTGAGCCCCATTAACTGATCAGAGATTAATGACTGGAGAAACAAAGAAAGAAGCCCTACGTGTAATAATATTTGGTCATATATCTTTGATTGCTGAAAACTAGAGTTTCAACTAAGTAAGAGTTATTTCGACAATCAAACTTAATTACTGGAGGTTCAGTTGTCCTCCCTTTTTTGATAATCAAAAGCTATTGTATTAATTTTACTATTAATGTCATTAGGTCTGATGGAAAGAACATAATGAATTGAAGAAGTATAGAAATAATAAGAATCACAATGGGAATTTGAAAACTGAAGTGCTGGTAGTCTAACGCACAAGAGTCTCGTATGGTGTTATATATTGGTGGAATATTAGTCCTTGTTTAATTGTATGTTTTAACTTTTTTAAATTCATATTTCTATAGGATCTAATGCTTCAATGTATATTAACTTTTTTCAGGTCAAAGCTACTGCAGAAAATGTTGATGAAGCTGCTCGAGAACTTCCTGACGCCAACTTGGTAAGGTATTCTTTTTGCTCTGAGTAAGGACTAGTAGCATATGTTGTTATCATTCCCAAAAAGATTATAAGTATACTTGTTTGTTGGATTTTAGCAATTTGATTTCACTCCTACCTGATGTTCATAGAAATGTTGATCTACATCTTGCACAAATTCCATATTTTCATGGTTTTATGAGTGCACATCTCAATATTTATAATTTTGAAAGTGATTTGTTACTAGTTCTGGCATAATTTGGAAATTATTGGTTCTTATCCTGAAATATCCTTATGCAACCTTAAATTAATGACATATTTTCAGAGACCAGAAGAACTGTGGGCAATTCATTCTCAGCCTGTCTTTCCGCGGCCTCATAAAAGAGAGAATTCTTCTTGGATAGCAATTCAAAAGGTATAAATTTTCGGAGTTCAGCAATCATATATTGTATGGCGAACATCAATTTGTTGGAATAGGACTTTCTTAACTTGTTTAAACACCTATTATATGTGATCAACATACATAGATTCCTTGGATATGTTTTTAAGTCTTATAAAGTTACATGCCACTTCAATTTATCACAACATTGCTGTTTTCTTTTTGCTCTGTGCTTTCTTTGTCGGCTTCTTTTTTTCTTTAAACTTTTCTTCTAGAAAATGTTAAGACACGGAAACATCACGACCAGTTTTTAAATAACAAACAATGTAATTTTGGCTTGTTAAACCATTTGCAACTATCCTTATTCTTCCTTCAAATGTGAGTCTGCATTGAGATGACTTGTATTGTTAAAATAAATATCTCCCTATGAAAAATGAAATAATTTGAATGCTTCTTTTGTTGCCAGAATTTAGTTGGAATAGGCCAAACTGACATCTTTTTTTACTGCATCCTACAACTGATATGCATTATTTAAAATTTAATGTCTTATTTGCATGCCCATAATGGTTATAAACACTTGCCGTTAATACTGTCTGAAAACCAAAATCCTTTCGAAATTCTTTCGTGTCTGGTAGTTATGCATATGTCTATTTCGTTACAGTAGCTGTCTGGTGATTAATCTTTTTTTTTTTTCCTGTTTTTGGGGGGGGGGGATAATGTATATTTTGTAGATCACTGGAAGTGGTGAAAAAATTGGGCTACATCATTTCAAGCCAATAAAACCGTTGGGCTGTGGTGATACTGGCAGGTGATTCTTTTACTCCTTTCTGCCTCTGTTAGTGTGTGGCTGCATGTGGTTGTTTGCAGGATGGGGTTGGGGGAGTACACATTGTATTGGCTAGGTATCACTTCATGAGCACTTGTCAACTAATAATTGTTTCACTTGCCTTATTTAGTGGAGATATGTAATCTCTACAGAAGAGAGTTACTGGCAGTGAACTATTATAACCTTCTTCATCATGTCTAAGTTTGTCTTTGTTGCCACTTTTTTATCCTTGGTTCATTTTTTTTTTTCCTATTGTGGTTAAAAAGTCGTACAACTTCAATTCTGATAAAATAGTAGTGGGGTTTGCTAGGACCTAAGCTACAGAAAGCCCTGCAAACTTGGATTCAGTCTTTCATTAATTTTGGTATCACCAATTGATTAAAGAGTCTTTCATTAATTTTTTATTATGTTGCATCGCTTCTATATTTAATTCCTCTCGATATCTATGACCTTACTTTAGGTTCCATAGAAATTAAAATATCATAACATGTTACCTTGACCTTTTTGTCATTCCTTTGACCCTGTGCATTATATGCGGTTGATGCTACATACACTTCAAAGCATCAGTTAAAATTTCTTCACTCCTGAGTCTCATCAACTGAAAGGTGAAAGTGTAGTAGTAGTTTGGAGGGGAGCGCGCAGGGTGTCTTTGTAAGGAAGGGTGAAGATGAAAATAAAAATCTATGGATTCTGTATGGTCTATAAAATACATAATGTATTAAACGAATTGGTTTTCCAGAATTTAAATAAGAGAGCAGCGTTCAGTATTCATATTATGCATCCTAGAAAGAAGGATCAAGTCACTTATAATCAACCAATAATAACAGGTTGTAATTTTATGTTCTTGTAAGAGAACTAAGTAGATGTATGAAAGACAAGGTCTTAATTCTTTACTTGACGATTGGTCTATTGCTTCATTTTTACACAAGTCAGTTTTAATGGAGTATCGAAACTTGTGTCTAATGCCACCACATAACAAAGAATGTTGATCAATCCCTAAATCAGTTGTATATAAGCTTTTGGTTTGCTTCTTCTGTTTAATTTTTGCAGTATTTTTGTTGCAGTGTTCATCTGGTGGAACTGCAAAGTGCAGGTGAACTGTATGCCATGAAGGCAATGGAAAAATCTGTAATGTTGAATCGTAACAAGGTTTTAATAATAAATACAATCATATTCTATTCTCAGTACCTTTTTGTTTGTGCAGAATGGAATTAGGTTATTGAATAGTGCTAACCTGTGCATAGAGTAATATGTTATCATTATTGTGGTACAGGTTCACCGAACATGCATTGAAAGGGAAATCATGTCACTGTTGGATCATCCTTTTCTTCCTACTCTTTACGCCTCCTTTCAGGTATTCTTGTTTTTGTATCTACCATAAGAATCTTTTCTCAACTCAAATGAATAAAAAAGAGAAAAAAGGAAAAGGTACTTTGCAGTATAGTTTATATTGATATTATTCCAAATATCCCTTAAAGTTTATGGTGGTTTATCCGTGTCAGTATTAAAGAATTTTCTCTTGTTTTGGTCTATAGTAATGGCTTGCTAAATATATACTGATGTCTTTTTCTCTCCTCAGACTTCTACACACATTTGTTTGATAACAGACTTTTGCCCTGGTGGAGAGTTGTTTGCCTTGCTTGACAAGCAGCCTATGAAGATATTTAGAGAGGACTCTGCTAGGTACTACAATTTGTCCTTTTACTGTTTTAAGAGTCGAAACCACCACCACTGGCCTTAAAATCATAATTAAAATATCTGAATGTTGCTTCAAAAGACCCGAAACTCTACTCACAGTATACTTCAAGTGGAAATTAGAGCATATAATGATGATATCTTGATTTCAGATGACTGAACTAGAGAAAGATTTTAAATTATCTCACGTTTACAATACTTGTAAGGTGGAATTTGAAACTGGCTTTTTTATATTGGGCTATCTTTTTCTTTTTATTTTCTTTTGGCTAAACTTACTATCCAAATATCCGCACCCTTTTGAAGTTGCACAACTGAATTTTCCAACTACATTTCTCCAGGTTCTACGCAGCAGAGGTTGTCATTGGCTTGGAATATCTGCACTGCTTAGGTATTGTTCTTTTCTTCAACTTGGAAAACAACCAGGAAGTTAATTACCTCATAAATACACATTTGATTTGAACAAAAATATTGTGTATCACCGTAAATGGGAAAGCCATATGTGTGTGATGATAGAAAATTGCAAAATAAGTCATGTGAATCTTGGGTGGTTTTGTTTTTTATGACTGTGTCATAGTTTCCTGCTGCTTTATCACTTTGTATTGGTAATGTCTTTGTGCAGGAATAATTTATCGGGACCTGAAGCCTGAAAATATTTTACTCCAGAAAGATGGGCATGCCATATTGACTGACTTTGATTTGTCATTTATGACATCCTGCAAACCCCAAGTATTTTACCATGCTCGTGTTAATGGATTCTATTTCATTATGTACAAATGGTTGACTGGTTATTTATGTTCCATGAGTATGATTAACTGGTCTTAGTGAAATCACCTTCATGATAAAGAAAGTGAGAGGGAAAATGGGCCTGGCTAATTTGTTCATTCTTTCTGGTTGGTAGTCCACTGCTGTTTCTCAACGATGGAGGATTTTGCATGAAAAAGCTGAAATTTTAAGTAGGAAGCCATTGGATGAAAGGATGAACATTTTATATAATTTGTACGATCAATCATATTGTTAACACAGGATATGCAAGGATCAAATTTTCTGGAAACGTTTTTCTATTTGATAATTATCAAATTCTTAGTTCGGGGAACTAATGTCTTTGTTTAATTGCCAAAAACTTTATTATATCATGCAGATTATTAAGCATGCACCATCCAATAATAGGAGAAGATCTAGGAGTCAGCCACCGCCAACATTTTTGGCAGAACCAGTTGCACAGTCAAATTCATTTGTTGGAACCGAAGAATACATTGCTCCCGTAAGAGAATTTTAATTCATGCTACTTGTAGTATTTATAATTATTAACCAGAACTGGCGATCTTATCAGTCATAATGTAACCATATGCTTTTATCTCTATACATTTCGATTTAAAGTTCTTATCAGTTGCTTGATTTCAGGAGATTATTACAGGTGCAGGCCACAGCAGTGCCATTGATTGGTGGGCTCTTGGTAAGCCCTTGCCAAACACATAAAATGATATCATGAGCATTGTCTGTGCTTCCTTTTCTTTTTCCCCTTTCAAAATGAAATGCTTGGTCTTAAATGGTTACAGATTCAACCTTATGAAACAATAATGCCATAGCTGACATCACATTTTACGTTCTTTCTTCTATTTAAATTCCATTTTTCAAAACCATTGAGCATTTTTAGCCATAATAGTAAGTGCTACTGAATTGTTGCATTCTATACCCTTGTTGCATTGTTAAGCTTATTGTCAACTCCTTTTGAAAGTTATGGCAATTATGATGTACGCATTCCATCATCCCACAAATTGATGACAAAGATGCATTTTCATTTATTCTTCAGATGGGAATCTTTTTTATTTTTTATTGTTATCCGTTTCTTTAGGTTACCAAGTACCAAGATATTGATATTTTTGATGTAGCAATTAATCATATGGCTTATTATGAAGATAGATAGATACATCTTTATTGACTTTGCTCCTCAAGAAATCAATCACATTTAGCTTATACAACCTAATATTTCTTTTTCGGACTCGTTTTATGTCTGTCTGGGATTCAGGTATTTTGTTGTATGAGATGCTCTACGGCCGTACCCCTTTCAGGGGTAAAAACAGACAGAAAACATTTGCCAACATCTTGCACAAAAACCTAACTTTTCCGAGTAGCATTCCGGTAAAGTTTTCGAATCCTTAGATGGTTTCATTGTGTACGATTGAGCTGATCATAAATCTTTTCATTTTACTGTTCATATAATCGTGTATCTAGAGATATATGCTCAAAATTGTCTTAGAAGGCAGCTGATGATAAATAATTCCTCGACGTTGCAGGTAAGTCTTGCAGCTAGGCAGCTAATTAATTCGTTGTTGAACAGAGATCCCGGGAACCGTTTAGGATCAAATACTGGTGCCAATGAAATTAAACAGCACCCTTTCTTCCGTGGAATTAATTGGCCTCTGATTCGCTGCATGGTAATATACATACATACATACATAATACTTATATCAACGTCTTCAGAATCAGCATATAAATAAATACAACTTGGCTAATGCATGCCGTAATTACTAATCAGTTGCATGTCTGGGGTATGTTTTTTTTTCCTATGCAGAGCCCACCATCACTAGAGGCACCTCTTGAGTTAATTGGAAGAGATCCAAAAGCCAAGGATGTCAACTGGGAAGACGATGGAGTGCTCGTTAATTCTATTGATATGGAGATTTTCTAAAGGTTCACATGCTATAATAAATAGATAGATAGATTAGCACCATTAATTACTCAGAGTTACTCCCTTTTAACTAATCAGCATTTCATTGAGCAGGCAAGGAGCATGCTAAATGCTATGTAAATGGGGAATACTACAGAATCAGCACCAGCACTGCATGACAAATGACAAGAAGTTCCTAAGAATAGAAGGCAACCTTACCTTGATGAAAAGCAATAGATAATACAGAAGATGACACTAGATCCTCACAAGACATAGATTTTTCTTGATTGGATTTGGTGTAGCTCTTGGATGACTAAAGTAAAGCTAAACACTAGCATGTATGTATTCATCATATATATAGGACTTTCATTCCATTTGTAGACGTAGATAGATATCCAGCATTTATCTAACCACTGAGTAAATAATGGTCCAAATAAAGCACAACTTTGCTTCTAGATACTTTAAATGCCAATCCTTACAATTTCTATTTGAAAATTGCCAAATAAATGTCTCTCTCTCCCTCTCTCTACCTCCAATCCTAAGAAAGAGGTTCATTTCACAGATCCAAAAGAGTATTGACAGATAAATTCAGCATCTTAGAAAATGAGGTTTCACTAACCAAATATATCAAGGGCTGTCTATCCATAACTAATCTAATTACATACCACAAATGGATAACAATTCAAAGAATTTGAAAAATAAAAAATCAAATATGAAAAACAGAATGGGTATCCAAAATACATCCAAAAATTTTAAGAATGGTTGTCTTGCAATGTCTTTACAGGAAAAGGCTTCAAAATACATGACATGGCTATAAGCAAATCAAAAGAGCAATCAAGGGCACAATTCATAAAAATACATCCTTAGCATGCTATTAAATTCTTGACAAGGAACTGGAAGAGGAAATTCAATCAGGATTCACCTCAAATTCAACCAATATATTACATGAACATACTTGATACATCCTACTTTGTGGCCTGTGCGATTATATTACTTATTGAACTAGCTTGCTCTTTTGCAGTCTCCACCAGTGAATCCTACAGCTCGAAAAGCATGATGCAATCAGAAAATTGGAAAAACTCACAGCCAAAGGCTAAGGCATTTAGAGCAGGAAAATAACCTATACCTGTGCAGCTATTAGCCGTGCAACTGTTTTCTTGCTGGACTCTTGAAGTTCGCCAGCAATCAAGATCTCATCCAATATGTAATAAGCCTTCAATGTAAACAGAAACCCACTATTTATAAAAAGCAGACTTTCTTATCCATGAAGTATATAACAAATCTTTATTCTAAAAATGAACATTGGATTTTATTACTGAGGAATATTTGTCTAGCCGCTTATTGCACAATAATGGAGACTTTAAATGAAAGAAAATATCTCTACAAGACAAGCTCACCGCACATACCTTGTGAAAGTTGAAGATGAGGTCCAACTCACAAACCTAGAAGCAAGAATAAAAAAAAGGGCAATCGGTTTTTAACCCAATCAAATTGGATAGAATGCATTATAATGCAGTTGGTCGTCTAAAGATAAGTAGCAGTTGACTTCACTCACACTGCCAAAGTATCTGTCGAGAATCTCAACATAATGATGAATTATTTCAAGGACCTCTAATTCATTGTCTTCCTGATCAATGCACATGCAGAAGTATAGACTGGCATATCTGCATAACAAATTAATTGGAAACAACTCAGTTGATTGTGTCTATAACCATACTTGCACAAGTCCTTGTATAGTAATGCCAACATATATTGTCATATGTGCATTACCTTTTATAGACAACCTTGTACCCTCTCCATTCCACAAAATTACAGAGCTTAGGTCCTCGTGTAAGAATCACACCACTTAGCTCACGGATAACCTTCTCAGAAATACATCAAGTTCAAAAGATATCAGCTTAGAAGAATTTCAGGAAATATTAACAGATAGATCTTAGATCTAACAACAACATAGTCCTTTGACATATATATTAAGTAAGATTTTGAAATGTACAATGCTAAGATCTTAATGAAAAGGATTTGTTAGCCGTACCTTGGTCCTTTCCTTCTGTGTATAAGGAGAATACCATTTTGTCAACCTTACTTTTCCTTGTCGACTAATAAGAAGCACAAAGTGAATCTGAAACATATGAATGACCAATTATAAAGCAGAAGGAAAATAAATACCTTTAGCTTATCTTCAATTTTAACAAGACGTTAAAGCTGTCAGTAAGTGGATTGTACTTAAAATTCCACTAATCTACCTGTTTTACCCTTACACTAATAAGAATGAACCTCCTTATAAGACACAGGCAGCTCTAACCATATTCAACCAGACTCAACAAGCCTTAATCTCAATAACTTGGATTGAATTCTTCAAAGCATTTTAACTTCATAACACACAACACTCGATTGAATCCTCTGCCATTGAATGAGTTTTTTAGTCCTTCCAGTCAATGAATTTTTTTTTTTTTTTTAAATAAAAGAATAAGAACTTCTAGTTAATCATTTATTTCCCTCATAATTCGTAGCCATCTTCCTTAACTCACTGTTATCAGCTACAGCCATGTCTGGAAACAACAACATAAATCATGGGTCATCTTCCTAGATAAGCCAAAAAGCTATTCCCATACCAAGCAAGCGAGGCTATAGATCAATACAAATGACCAATAATTTGTTCCCAGGCTAACAAGTGTTCTGTCAAACTATTCCCATACCAAGCACAATGAGATGATAAATCAATGCCAATGACCAATAATTTGTTCCCAGGCTAACAAGCATTCTCTCAAACACGATCCTGATCTTAAAAATACATTTCACCATAAACTCTCTTATTGAATGGTTGACATAATTCAATCTACCTCTATCTAGCATATGCAGCGCCAACAATCTATATCTAGCTGTCCGGCTGGGCCAACCCACCTACACAGAGATCATGCTATGCCCACTGAGCACTGACTCCTCTTTGTTTCATTAATTGCTTAATTAAAATATCAGCATATGCTGTCAAATTTTTCATGGTGTAGGGAAAAATCCAATTTGCTACACAATTATCTAAGGCATAAAGCAACAAGAAGCGACCAACTCAAAGCCTGTACTGGCTTTATAAATATGTATAGCAGATATAGAGTGCTTTACCCCATTGAGCTCCCCAATTGGGAATAATAAGAGCAGAGATTAACAGGAAGTAGAAGATTGTAGAAAGCAAGCAGCAAGACTGCACCACTAATTGCCAGTCAAAATAACCAAGCCGTCTCCTGACACGCCCTTAATCTAAAAATGTGATTTTGAATGAAATTTGAAGCTAATACAGGAAATTGTTAAATGAAGAATATGAATTCACACCGTAGATAAACCAGATCTACTAGTGAGGGAGCTGAAATCCCAAAAAAAAAAAAAAACAAAAAACAAAATCTAATATGTAACCTCAATGCAATACAACCACTAAAGACAAAACCTAACGGTAACGGCTCATCTAATCTACATGGGATGAAGATAAACAAGCCCCTACGAAGTTGTTATCGAAAAAGAATTAGATCTATAGAAATGGAACGCAGTTAAGCTTGATTAAGAGAAAGAAATTTACGAGGAAAAATAAAAGAGGAATTTGTAAAACAAGAAGATCAAAATGAATCTCGGTTACCATTGTTTGTGTTTGATGATGAAATACCCGTCAGCTCTAATACGTTATGCAAATCTTCTCTGCTCCGCTTCTGCCGTCCGTATTCTCTTCTTCTCTTCAATATTATTATTATTCTTCAATAAGACGAGAGATGGGCATACAAATTTAATCGGTTTTAAATTTTAATTTCTGCATGGTGATGAACCACGACGACGCTTATTTTTACCAAATCCCAACCTCGGCCCAAATATTATGGGCCCCATAAAAACACAACCCAAGCCCCCATTAGATCAATTGACTTAGTTTTTACCATATGCGCTAATCTGAGTACCCTTCTTGCCCTCATTCTTTTCTCATTTTTTATCTTCTCCTTGGGGCCCAAAAAAAAAAAAAGGGTGAAAAATTTGAAACCTTTTCAAAGGGGGATGTATGTAGCTCTAGCCTGTATGCCCATGTTCGTTGACTCTTGGTATTTGATCATATTCTTTGTACTTGGAGGACTCAGGCTCCTATGAGATTAACTGAATTGTATCATATCCAGTGCAACCGATTCTTCGAATTTTACAATAATTAATCACCAGATGTAATAAAGTTAAGCTTCAGATTTATAAATTATACATATATATACTATATATATACATGTTCACACCAATCAATCACAATGCCTAAAACAAGAAATATTTTTTTGGGCGCAAAATCTGTGGGAATGAATCATCATCAGCATGCATTCGTCACATGTCAACTTCTAAAAGTTGTCATCATCAGCATCCACGCTTCTAGATTTGCATAGCCGCAATTGCAAAATGGTAACACAAAACATAATGCTCCCCATTTGAGTTGACTTCAAAACCAAAAGCTAGCATAATTAAGATTACATTAATTAACACTCTCCCTCAATTTACAGCCGTGGTCATGCATGCGTGCCTTGCCTTCTGAAAATACGGTTAATTTTAAAAAACATATGTATTGATCAAAATCAAACCTAGTACGTCTGCTATTTAATAAGAAGAATTCATTAGGCCACATTTTGCATGGCAAGATTTAAGGTTGACAAGGAAGAACGATCTGCAGAGTGGGCAGGTAAAGTGATTACAGTCTAGCCATCTTTCAATGCAATCTGTGTGGAAGAGGTGACCACATCTTGTGAGTCTGCTCACAACATCTTCTTTCTCAAACTCCATCAAGCAAATGGAGCATATTTCTTCCACTCTGCTGCTGCTGTACTTATCCAAATCTTCAAACTTACTCACTGACAGATACGCCATAACCTGGGGGCACTGCTCTGCCTCTGGCTGATAAGTGAAAAAAATGAAACGCATTGCTCTGTGAATAGCTCTTTTAATTTCAAGTAATGGGATCAGAATACAACTGAAGAAAAAAATGGCAGCTGTGAACAGACGTGACTGTGAACACATCAAAGAAATCATTCTGTTTCCTTGTTTTACAGATTTGTATGTTTGCCGCAACTCTGCGGATTATGCTGTACTTTTTTAATTGTTTTGAGGCTGTTATTTATGCTGAGCAGAGGAAGATGGAGGAGCAAGTGTTTATATAGCAACCAGGCTTAAGAGTCAAAGCATATTTTATTGTTTATATATTTTAACTTGCATTAGTATTCCTGATGCTGATGGTAGCTAATTAAGCTTCTGACTTTTAGATGGTTTGAGAATATTTTATGAGTCTATGGAGTTGTTTGTGCTTAATAATTCCTGGGTCATTAACAAACTCTGAATTCGGCGGGGAAGCAGGGCCGGCGCCGACCTCACATCCTAGTCCTCTCTTTTTTTATTTGGGAAAACGACACCATCTCTTCCTAATTAACCGAATTCAGTGATTATATATATATAATAACTAATCTTCGTCTTTAATTAATCACGCTACCACCTTAAACATCATGCTTCTCAATATAAAATTAGGCAAGTAATGAATATAAAAGGATACACGATATTTAATTTGTTTACATTACCAAAGGCCAAAGTACAAACCATGCATGAGAATGAGCCAACCTCTTCTGTTGTATAGTGTAGAGATATAAATCTAATGGCTCATGTGCTAAGGGCTCATTGGATCCGCGCTACACTAAAATTTGATGAAAATGTGTCTATGCAGTATGCACCCATTTTTATTTATGTACTGTATAATAAATAATATAAGAATTTTGAGACAGGGAAATGGATGTATAGATGCACACGGCATGCTTGCCGGGGCCTTGTGGGTGCTTGTCATAAGATAAACTCATGATCAATCATCAATAAATTACAGGAATAAATAAGTGCCAGCCCAAACACAATTCCCTCTAGCATGGGTTTGACCCACACAAATTACAAGTAAACAATTAGGCCGACCAAATCACAAAGATCTTCTAGGGCACTGAAAATTTTTCTAGTTGAGCTGTGCTTAACATTTAAATTAATGGTAGCTTGTAATACCCAACATCTCTCTTCAAGAGGAGATGTATCTTCTTCTTTAACTTACTGCAATTAAAAAATCACCGGCCACATGGTCTGCGCATGAATTGCAAGCAGATTACAAGAGAATGACACGATAGATCAATGTTCTTAGAGCTGTCAAATACCAAACAAAGCTTTTAGCCATCTCTTTCTCTTTCTTTTCCCTCACTCTTCCCTTTCCTGAATTCACCATCAATATTCTAACATGAGGACAAGGTAATACCCAAATCTGTTTTTTATCCAGTCTTTCTGATATCTTAGGCATATAAAGCCCACATAGAAGTCAATTTTATAGGCCATTTGATGATTTCATCAATTTTCACATAAAAGGGAAATTGTTTCTTTCCAAAGAACAAAAAATCTGAACAACTATGAGGCTTCTGCCTACCATAACAACTAATAATACAAGTACTACAATTACCCCAGCCACTGCCGCCGTCTTTAACCCTATCAGTCAATTACTAAAATTTCTTTGCTAAGCACTATCATCTTCACCTCCTCTTGGAAGAACCACTGCTACCAGCAAGAGCGCCATCACCACCTATAACTCCTTCCCATATGCAGACAATGCTATTCAATCATTCACAACTCTTTAACTCTAGTTCTACCACCGCCCTGACCCTTTTTATATCTACACCTACTATTGTTTTCACTTGCAATGAATAAGTAAAATTTCATGCAACAAATTATTTAGCAACAACAGGCAAGAGGAGAAAACGTGATATAATAATTTCATCTTTACAGTAGAATGTGTATTTGACGAAGTTTTATTTCAAACCTATGACCACCATGGACAGTTGGTCATTGATATCACGCAACAGCGAGAAACTAACTATAATCAATTTTAGGAAAACACATTAAGAACAAATGTATTTAAACAAGCAGCAGCAATGAGAACTTTCATTGATGATGGATATTCTTTCAGCATTTCCTCATACAAGTGAGAAATTAAGTAAATAGAAAGCAACATAAACAGTCTAAGGCAGAACAGAACAGAACATACAAACTAGAAAATTCAAAATGGTTTCTGAGAGGTTTTCTTCCCAAAGATTGCTTCCCAAACGGATGAGGAAAATGGGGCCTTTTTGTCCAAGAACTCTCTAACAGCTTTATCATTAACAAGAAACCCCTTTTCTTTCAATGTAGCAATCACACTTTGGGCTTTCTCAACACCCTTTTCCCTACAGAAACCATCAACTAGTCCAACAAAAGTAGTCACATTCGGAGAATGACCGGCTTCTAACATTTCAATGCAGTATTCAACAGCTTCTTCAAGCTTGTTACATTTATACAAGCCTTGTATCAATAAATTATAACTAAAGGCATTGGGAGCAATGCCATTGGACTGCATTTTCCTAAAAATCCTCTTGGCATCATCAAACTTTTGCGCCTTGCAAAATCCATCAACAACAGCAGTGTAAATAACAACTTCAGGAATGGTACCTTTCTCGCGCATTAGACCAAACAGTTTCATGGCTTCCTGGATAAGACCATCTTTGCAGAGCCCATCAAGCATGGCCACAGCATTTGGAATTAGACCCGTTTCCTTCATCTTCTTGAAGATCTCATCCGCTTCTTGAGGAGGCTCAGATACCGGTTCATTACGATTCGGCTTCTGCTCTTGTCGCTGAGCCAGAGACTCATTCTGTTGGGAATTGTCTGGCTTTTCCTCAATAGCAAGTTTGAATTTATCGAGGAAACTTTCGTCTGATTGGACTCCATCAGGCAACTTGGGGCGAGACCTGTTAGGTGATTGAAAAGATTGCTGCTGATAGTTATTATAGCGAGGCTGGAAAGAGCGTCGATCCTGATTTTGATTAGTAAATGGTCTCTCTCCCCTCAAAGGCCTATTGGGTATTGGCTCCGGAGGGTTTTGGTCATTTCTGTTGTCATTATCGCCATTTTTAATATTGAAGTCGCTAATAGAACAGAAACGACGTAGTAGCGCTGATGAAATTGAAATCGGGTGGGATTGATGGAGCTTCGAATTGGTTATTAGCTTGATAAAAATCCCACCTCGAGATGATCGCATTTTTTTTGTTTCTCTTTTCCTGGTCTGTTTCTCTTTCTCCTCCAAATCAAAACGGAAGGGGTTTTGAGTGCAGTTAGGGTTTTGTAATTGGCAGCTAGCTAAAAGGCCATACGACGATACATAAGGCGGGAATTGCGTGGGATATACCCCATAGTCCCCTACAGCTCAAGGTACCCAAAACTCACCTTAAATACTTACACCTTTGTAATGTTGCACATGTGTACCTGAAAAATATTGCACATGTGTACCTGAAAAATAAGGGAAAATATAAAAATATCCTCGATTAAATTATATTACAACACTTATTCGACTTTTGATTTTACTCGATTCATACTCGATTTAATAATAAATTTACATGACTTTTATTTGAATTATTTAAAGACTTATTCCATTAATTACTTGAATTATTCTATACTACTAATTAATTACATAACTTATACTTACTATTAAACTTACTTTTACTCGACATATTTTTCAATTTTATACTCGACTTACATCCCAATTTATTCCTCTCACTTCAGGTTTTGTTAGACTAGATACTCGACTTAGTTAACTTTTTACTTTATTAAATATTAATTTATTCAACTTCTTTACTTAACTTCTTACTCAACTAAATTCTCAACTTATCTCAATTCATACTCAACTTATTCTTGGAATCATTTTTTCAATCATCCAAAACTTACATTGAATATTTTTTTCTTAAATCCAATGTATTAGTGTATGTGTGCAAACAATAAAATGAATAATGTATTATCAGAGAGGATGAAATGGTGAGGTGAGAAAATGTACGAAATGGTAATTGTAATGACGTGATGGATGGTTTCTTTATGGGCATCTTTGGCTTTTCGCTCCTTCTTGGGGGTAATGGGGTATTTGGCATTTAAGGGCAATTTGCAAATGGGGTATACTCAAACAAAAACGCTCATATATCAGTCATTGCAACAAAGCAAGGGAGGGCAGCCACGGTAATTAAAAAAATACGAACAACAGTGCAAGAAGAATAGTGGTAAAATCCTCAGTCACTACACTAGATAAGGCTATACAATTTGCACACTTCACTTGTGCGTTCTGATTTCACAACACGATTGCTTCTGTTTCTGCTTCCGCTTCGACTCTGCAGCATCTTATTCCATTTCGGAGTGTTGATTTCAGGACTTGATGAGCAATTAGAAAGTACTTAACTTGTGGTTCTTCCTGATTATTATATTTAAGTTCAAGGTAATGCAGCTTTTCTTCAACCCTTCGGAATCCCACTTGTACAATGTCAATTTCAATTTCCTTGTGCCAATTACAGTAAAACTGTGTGTCTTTCTTTTTTTTTTTCAGAAACAACCCCAAATTTGGGTTTTTTTAATTCTTTTTTTTTCGGAAAACAACCCCAAATTTGGGTTTTTAAAACATCTTTTTAACTTATTCGTGCTATCTTTTATTTGTTTATGATTGTGCTAGTTCAATAATTGTTGAAAAAGATTGAGAAATGGTGCTTCTTTGCGACTTCATCTCATCTTTACATAAATAAGTAAATGAATTGACGTTCTATCGTCTGCTTAGCAACATATACCCCAAATGGTTGCGCAACAATCAAGTATTAAATGTGTTGTCAAAAAGAAAGAAATAGATAGACACACGCGTGCTTGTGCGTCTTTTGCTTTGAGTTTGATAGGCTAAATCATCTCCTCAGGAAATATGGAAATCAGCACTAGTCAAAACGGTAATAGCATCATTTGGTTCTTGAAGGATAGAGGTTTCAATGATAAAACCATCCATGATATGTTCAAAAGATGCAAGCGCCTGCAAGGTGTTGAAAAGGATAGGGCCGCTGACAATTGGGCTTACCTGAAAAGCATTGGCATTTTAGAGAGGAAACTCCCTAATGTTGTTTCCAGGTGTCCCAAAATACTTACTCTTGGTCTGAATGAGAAGCTTGTGCCAATGGTTGAATGCCTTGCTACACTAGGAACAAAACCCCATGAAGTTGCTTCTGCCATAACCAGGTTCCCTCATATACTCTCCCACAGTGTGGAAGAGAAACTGTGTCCTCTCTTGGCCTTCTTTCAGGCTCTTGGAGTCCCTGAAAAGCAACTTGGCAGGATGATATTGCTCAATCCAAGGCTTATCAGTTACAGCATTGAATCTAAGCTCACAGAAACTGTGGACTTTCTCGCCAGTCTTGGCCTTGCCAGAGAAGGGATGATCGGTAAAGTCCTTGTGAAACATCCATTTATAATGGGTTATAGTGTTGATAATAGACTACGCCCTACTTCAGAGTTTTTGAAGTCAGTAGGACTGAAGAAGCTAGATCTTCAAACGGTTGCAGTGAAATTCCCTGAAGTTTTGTGCAGAGATGTGAACAAGATTTTGAGACCCAATTTTACTTTTTTAAAGAGATGCGGGTTTGAAGATGGACAGATAGCAGCTTTGGTCACTGCTTATCCCCCTATCCTGGTCAAGAGCATCAAGAACTCTTTAGAACCAAGGATCAAATTTTTGGTAGAGGTAATGGGGCGTCAAATTGATGAAGTTGCTGATTATCCGGACTTTTTCCGGCATGGTTTAAAGAAGAGACTGGAGCTGCGACACAGGCTTTTGAAACAAAGGAATATAGATTGTAGCTTGAGTGAAATGCTGGACTGTAATGCAAAGAAGTTCCTGATTAAGTTTGGATTATTTGCTTGAGGTATTAGAGTCAGATTCCTCTTTTCTTAATTTTTCATATTTTGCAAACTCTAGCTTAGTTTTTAATCTTGTGTTTAAGATATTTTTCCTTGGTCTATTGAATGATTCAACTTGTATATGTTTTTTTGTTGATTAATGAGACATAGTAGCTTAGTTTTTATTTTCCACTTCAGATTCTTAATGAATTACTCAAAAACATGTACGGATGCATCATTATTTGATATTGTGCATGGAGTACTTAAGCAGCAAATTCAACTTACGTGGCTAATCCACTATGTTTAGTGAGTACTTTATGTATTATCTTCCCTCACCCAGGATAATGTCTGGTTCCCTTATTAGTTTCTGAGTATACTTTCAGACAACATTGACTAGTTGATTTGCTAGACCTATATCACATATGAAGCAGTTTTACAAGTCAAACTCAATACCTTCCCATTGTGAATTCTTCACAGAAAAGAAAGGGTTTGGATTATGTACTGACAGGATATCTCTGGACTTTGTGATGTATGATAGGCTATTAGGTTCACTCACAGGTGACTGCCTTATGTTTTCAAGTCTTCCCTTCACCGTCATTCATGTAGCATAAACCAAAAGGCCTTTTCATTCTGGTGAAGTATCCTTGAGAGAGTATCAGTGCATTTTTGACTGAGGATTGTTCTCCACTAGGATTTTCGCACAGGCCTAAAGTTTTTATTTGATGATAAGTAAGGGATGGCTAGTTACATGCCAACCTTTACAGGTGATCTTATTAAAAGTTTTGTATTAACAAGTTTAAATAGTATCCAGGTAAGACTGACATGCAAATAGTGGTAAACAAATGCGATGGTTCAATGGTACATGCTTTCTAAAAACAAGAAAACAAATGGATGTCTACATGAACTCCCCATTGTAAAATATGAAGGGAGGATTAATGTGACATCCTGCACAATTTCACAGCCTATACATTTGTTATATCTCCATAGCTCCAGATGCTCAAATATTCAAATGAGGAGATGAGCTCAAGTAGTCTGTGATTTGGATGCACTACTTGTTACCCAGAACCTGGGGAAGACAATGTGATGCTGGAAAGTATACTGTCAAACATGCTAATGGGAGGACTGGTTGAAGGCCATGTAATGCTGGCTTGAATCGAGGTACATAAGGGACTGCTGAAGTTCCAGATATGATCTGTAATATATCCTCTGTTTTAGGCCTCTCACTGGCTATGGGATGTGAGCATGCTAATCCCAGACGTAAAAACCTCTTTGCTTCATCAACAACAGAATCGATGTTAAGCCTTGGGTCAACAGCATCTTGAATGTGACCTTCGCGATGCAACATCCAGACCCAATCAACCAACGTATAAGAATGTTGTTGGTGATGGATCATAATTCCAGGACTTCTGCCACAAACAACCTCCAAAACCACTGCTCCAAAGCCAAACACATCAGATTCTGGGGTGGCCTTTCCTGTGTGGAAGCATTCTGGAGCAACATAGCCCATGGTTCCGGGGACTCCTGCTAGTCCATGCTCAGCATAGGAGCTCCTCTCATTCTCTATGGCACGAGCAAGACCAAAATCACCCAGTCGAGCATTAAAGTCTGCATCGAGCAAGATGTTGCTTGCCTTCAGATCACGGTGCACCACCTTTTGGTCATATTCATTCTGCAGGTAATATAATGCTGAAGCAACCCCGCTTAGTATTTTGTATCTGTGATTCCAATTCAGAGTAACCTGCTCCGAAGTCCCATATAAGTACTTCTCTAAGCTACCATTTGGCATGAAATCATAGACTAATAGAAGTTTCCCTTTCTCATGGCACCATCCTGAAGAGAGAACACGCTATAGAAATGATTAATATGCTAGCGAAATATTTATGAAGTTTTCAGATCGAAATTAAAGTGGTATTTATATAACTTATTCTGATGTTTTTAGGAAATGTATGTGATTAAAAAACTCAACGGGTTGACCTTGACCAAAATATTATCTAGGGAAATTATCTATCTACGATGGCTCTTATTTGAAGATTATTTTGGTCAATATTGAATAATTTGAAATTGCTTTAAAGATGAAAATTCTTTTAAATCGGATAATCTTGATCCTGTTTTGCTCATTTGACAATTAAAAGAAAGGAAATGAGAGCGTAATTACGCGTACCAACTAAGTGGACGAGGTGCTTATGGCGAAGACGATGGATGATGGCGAGCTCAGCTAAGAAATCACCTTTGCTTTTGATGCTATCCCTGGAGAATTTTTTCACAGCTATTTCAGTATTATTAACATGATATTGATCCTTGTCGTGGATGATGCCTTTGTAGACAATGCCGAAGCCGCCTTCTCCAAGCATCATACTCTCATGGAAGTTGTTTGTAGCCTTCTTTAACTCCTTATACTTGAACTCCCTTGGCATCCCAGGCAATCTTAATTTACCCAAATGACGATGAGGCTCTGCAACCCTTGATCTCCTCTTTTTCACATACACGATTGCACATAAGACTAGTAAAACGGCCACCAAAGGGACACCCACCCCAGCTGAAATCACCAGCCATTTCCAATCCTTTTCCTTCTTCCTCTGTATAACATCTATGTCTAGTGTCCAAGAGCGGACACAGTTCAACTGAATATGAGGATACCCGGTAGAAGCAGAAAAGCCAAAGTAGGATTCTGGCTTGAGATAATCTTTCAGATTTATGCTCTCCTTGAGAAGCGGCTTCTGGGGCATTGTTTGGCCTTCTCTGTCCATGAACACTTGCATCAATTTGGATTTGCCATCGTACTGAACCCAGACAGTGTAGCTGGTGCCATCAGATAAGGTTATATTATAATTATCCTTGAGGGGGACATTCTTTCTGGATACAATGGAGTTGATATTGAGGCCAAGATGATTGTCATCTGGGTCGAAGCCTTGCTTGACAGTGTCGAATTCAATGGCTACGAAATGGCTTGCTTCGTTACCATCAGTGAAGACATTGGTGAGACCGAGCCACTGACCATAACTTGATTCAGGAGGGAAGCTATCATTGGGTGCAATGACAAAAGCAAGGCCATGACCAGAAATATTCCATGCTGGACTTTTGTACAAATTAATAACAAAAGTTGAGTTGAAAGAGCCCAGGTACATGTTATTGCCGTTGCCATCATCATCGTTGAAGAGCTTGAAAGGGTGACGGTACATGATTCGGCCAGACTTGTTGTAGTAATGATTGATGAACCTCAGGTGGGCCGTGTCAGGAGTTAGCTGAAGAGCTCCTCCATAGATGGTAGTATTTTCACCAGCTAAGGTGAAGTTACCATGGTCCCTCTCATATACAAAGCTAGAAAAAGAGATCGTTTTGTGTTCAAAGGATGCTGCTGCTGCTGTAGTAGTTGAATATTGAAGAAGATGCATATGGGTGGTGATTGTGAAGAGGATAATTACTAATAAAAGCATTGTGATCGATGATGATATATGAATCATATGATGAAAATTAGAGCTGTATATGCCCTTTAATTAGGCTTCAAACTTCTGCAGCTCGAGCCTAAGCACAATCAAGTTTTATTGCCGTGTTGGACCAATTTTAGCTGTCGCTATAATTAATATAATTCATATACCCACTAGCTATATTATACTAGGGTTCCTGCATTGATTATCTTCGTAACACTCCTTTATTTTTTAAAATTTTAATTTACTTTCCTTTTTTTAAAAAAAGAGAAAAAAAATTTAACCCTATTTTTCCCTTTTCTTTTATATAATAAATAAATTTTAAATTATCCTTTTATGAATTGATTATTTATCAAAATATCTTTTTTTTAAAAAAAAATTCAAAATTTTTCTTATTTTTATCAGAAACTAAGGAAAAAGTAGAGGAAAATTAAGTAATTTTTATTGTCTTCTTAAAAAAGAGGGTAAATTAAATTTTTCTAAAATAAATAAATGATTTGAAGATAATTAATTTACAAAAAAATTCAAAATAAATTAAAATTTTTAAAAGTGAAAGAATAATTTAATGAAAATTAATTCATAAGGATATTTGAAATTAACCGTAGTTAACCATTAAAAGTACGGATGGTAAAGTTTTACAAACTTAGCAATTAATGCCAGCGATAGAGAATCAAAGTCAAAAATTTCATGCCAGTTACATATTCCATTCCATATGGTTTTTGGGAAATTTCAGAGCAATCACCTTGACATACGCTTCCCAGAATTCAGAAGACTTGTTTAATTTTTGTTAGTCTCTTTGTTAAGGTCTTTAGTCATCGTCACAAGCAAAAGGAATCCAAATGATTGAGGAAAAATCGCTGCTAATTAACTAGCATTTAGGCCCCCTGCTAATCATTTGTTTGATTTGATTTTATATTTATATAATGAAAAATTTATTATATCACTATTAATTTTATCAAAATTATTGTTTAAATATTATATTTATTATATATTGTTAATTTTTATTTTATATTTACAGTTTTTTTCTCATAGCAATTGTAACTTAAGAGTTACAGTACTTCAATACCAAATAAGACCTTAATCTGTCATGTCAGGTACTATATATGTAATTAATTTATATAATGTCATCAAAATTATTACTAACTTTTTTCATCAAAATAACTAACAACATAATACACATCAACTAAAGTAAACAAAAGTGACTTTCCGAGAACAGCCTTGCACATTCTAGTTAGTTGAAAAATGCATATTAAAGGGGGAAATTAACAAATATTTAAAAGAAACTATGAGTTCACACTATGATCTATAGCTAATTATTAAATTCAGAACTGCATAGCTAAAGAGTACGATAGTGGGATGAGTATGTTTTTCTTTTTCCTAATTAATTAGCTGTATTTGTTGGAGAAAAGGAATTAAAGGTGATTAAAAGCAATAAAGAAGATTCTTCAAATATTTATTTTAAAAAATTGCCTTGAATTTGAATGGAATTACCTTTTTTTTAATTATTTGAATGGAATTACTTAATATTTCGTTTAAACTTTTTCCTATAGACATTTAATTAAGTCTAATATATCCACGGAGTGATGAGTGCGGTCGTACGTTCTAATGACAATGCACGCGTAATTAATTAATAATTAGCATAAATAATTAATCTTCAGGCTGTAGAGCCATGATCAAGAATTCATTTTGTTGGTTACTTTTGATTTTTCATTAACTTTTCTTAATTAATTAATTAATTCGGTGTGTGTGGATAGTTTCTCCGGTCTTGACTTGTTTGCAACTTCCGCACCTTATTCCTTTGATTTGGTAACATATTAAGGGCGTGTTTATGTTTGGTGCGTTACATTACATAGTATTAAAATCTTGTATAGCATTAAATTTGCAACAATAGTAAGGATTTTAGTCTCAACTTGAGTCATGTTGTAATTGGTGTGCTCAAGAACTCAACCAATCCCAATTGCAACCCAAGATCTTTGAATCAAACCAATCAAGATGCTTACGAGAATGGACCAGGATTGAGTCTAATCAACTTTAAATCAACGAGAAATGGAGATGAAATCAAAGAAGAATTAAAAGAATCAAGAAACAAGATGATTAACGTGGTTCGACTAAATTTCATCAGCTTACATCCACGGGAAACCAACACTATCAGTTTTATTGATTATCAAGATGAAGTATAGAGCATTAGAGAGCCAAGCACACACTGATCTAGGAGAAGCTAAAATGTATCAGAATCCTCTCTTATATTGCTAACAGACTCTCTCATGTTTAACCAAAGCCAGTTATTTTTAACAGCTCTGTAATCGAAAATGATGAAGCCCAGAAAACTCACGTGATGTACACACGAGCAATAACGAATTGTAACGACCTCATTTGTTCACGTGCATGGCTCATGATTCATTAAAACAAAAACAACATCCAACCAAGTTGTTTTAGATGGGTGATGATAATACCCATCAAAACGCTTTACCCCAGGTCGTTTTGCTTAAACAAATCCAGCGCCAAAATGCAACTATCAATGTCGTTTACCCACCAAAAAATTCTCTTATACACTGTCATTTCGTCACTCGCTTACTTGTTTTCCATAATCACAAAAAGGTATGCACATAACTTGTACATACACTCTGCATTTTCACTGTTTTTAGAAAATGAAGTATAAAACCAAAATTATAGTCTCGTTGCCTTTCTATTTTACTGCGTTTTGATATTTTGTTGCTCTCTTTTTTGCTTTGTTGTTGAGAAAGTTTATAAAATTAAAATAAATGTGTGTAAATATTTTTTATTAGTGTGAGTTAATTCAAAATATTTTTGGTTCTAATGCCGAATGATAACGTACTTCACGAAGAGATTTATCCGTCATCCTCTTAAACCATTTCTTTGGCGATTACATGGTAAGTGCTTAAATTGTTATTTTTTTAAATCCATATAACATAATGTTTATAATCAAATTACTATATCTATCGGCATGTTAGAACAAACCAGAGGAATACTTACCATCTTACTATGTCAATCCCTACGATAAAGCCGCAATGGAGTAAGTACATCAAATTTTATTATTACTTGGTATTTTTATATATGGCATATGTTTATGAAATAGGAACAATGATTTATATATAAAACATTTTATTAGTATTGGTTATGTTAATAAGGATAAGAAGATGAGGATTTGTAATTTTGATATGTTACTTTAATTCTGTGTATACGGTACTATTCACGTGTACGTTACTGTTCACGTTTACGTTAATGTTTAATGTTCACGTGTACGTTACTGTTTATGTATACGGTACTGTTCATATATAAGTTTCTCCCCTTTATGTCCTTCTAAGGTTTTCAGCTATTCTGAGCTCAAAAACATGATCTGTTTTGCTTTCTGACCTCTCGTTAATCATAAAATAACTAAAATATCCCTAAAATACATAAACTACTCAAATTATAATAAGACACACACATTTAAAATTTAAAGAACATAAATAAATAAAAATAGAAATATTAGTGAAACTTAAAGCACAAATGACAATTTTCACTGTTTGTAGAAAATGAAGGAGATAAAACCAAAATTATAGTCTCGTTGTCTTTCTATTTTACTGCGTTTTGATATTTTGTTGCTCTCTTTTTTTCTTTGTTGTTGAGAAAGTTTATAAAATTAAAATAAATGTGTGTAAATATTTTTTATTGGTGTGAGTTAGTTCAAAATATTTTTGGTTCTAATGCAGAATGATAACGTACTTCACGAAGAGATTTATCCGTCATCCTCTTAAACCATTTCTTCGGCGATTACATGGTAAGTGCTTAAATTGTTATTTTTTTAAATCCATATAACATAATGCTTATAATCTAATTACTATATCTATCGGCATGTTAGAACAAACCAGAGGAATACTTACCATCTTACTATGTCAATCCCTACGATAAAGCCGCAATGGAGTAAGTACATCAAATTTTATTATTACTTGATATTTTTATATATGGCATATGTTTATGAAATAAGAACAATGATTTATATATATAACATTTTATTAGTATTGGTTATGTTAATAAAGATAAGAAGATGGGGATTTGTAATTTTGATATGTTACTTTAATTCTGTGTATACGGTACTATTTACGTGTACGTTACTGTTCACGTATACGTTAATGTTTAATGTTCACGTGTACGTTACTGTTTATGTATACGGTACTGTTCATATATAAGTTTCTCCCCTTTATGTCCTTCTAAGGTTTTCAGCTATTCTGAGCTCAAAAACATGATCTGTTTTGCTTTCTGACCTCTCGTTAATCATAAAATAACTAAAATATCCCTAAAATACATAAACTACTCAAATTATAATAAGACACACACATTTAAAATTTAAAGAACATAAATAAATAAAAATAGAAATATTAGTGAAACTTAAAGCACAAATGACAATTTTCACTGTTTGTAGAAAATGAAGGAGATAAAACCAAAATTATAGTCTCGTTGCCTTTCTATTTTACTGCGTTTTGGTATTTTGTTGCTCTCTTTTTTGCTTTGTTGTTGAGAAAGTTTATAAAATTAAAATAAATGTGTGTAAATATTTTTTATTAGTGTGAGTTAATTCAAAATATTTTTGGTTCTAATGCCGAATGATAACGTACTTCACGAAGAGATTTATCCGTCATCCTCTTAAACCATTTCTTTGGCGATTACATGGTAAGTGCTTAAATTGTTATTTTTTTAAATCCATATAACATAATGTTTATAATCAAATTACTATATCTATCGGCATGTTAGAACAAACCAGAGGAATACTTACCATCTTACTATGTCAATCCCTGCGATAAAGCCGCAATGGAGTAAGTACATCAAATTTTATTATTACTTGGTATTTTTATATATGGCATATGTTTATGAAATAGGAACAATGATTTATATATAAAACATTTTATTAGTATTGGTTATGTTAATAAGGATAAGAAGATGAGGATTTGTAATTTTGATATGTTACTTTAATTCTGTGTATACGGTACTATTCACGTGTACGTTACTGTTCACGTTTACGTTAATGTTTAATGTTCACGTGTACGTTACTGTTTATGTATATGGTGTTGTTCATATATAAGTTTCTCCCCTTTATGTCCTTCTAAGGTTTTCAGCTATTCTGAGCTCAAAAACATGATCTGTTTTGCTTTCTGACCTCTCGTTAATCATAAAATAACTAAAATATCCCTAAAATACATAAACTACTTAAATTATAATAAGACACACACATTTAAAATTTAAAGAACATAAATAAATAAAAATAGAAATATTAGTGAGATTTAAAGCACAAATGAAAATTTTGTCCTTTATAAATGTGCATTCTTCAGCACTCAACGTAGGACATCCAAATATTCTTAGACTTCCATAGTTTGCTAGTTTGCCATGCCACACTTCAAATGGGGTTTATAATCCAGAGAAACAGAAGGGCTATGATTCACCAAGTAGCATGCAGTTACGAGAGTTTCTGCCCACAGACTCTTAAGTAGTTGTGATTGAACCAACATGCATTTGATTTTGTCCATCAAAGTCCTATTCATTCCCTCTGCTAACCCATTTGCTGAGTTGTCAGCCTCACTGTTTTATTCCTTGCCATGCCTTCATTTGCACAATATCTGTCAAACTGTTGATTGCAGAACTCAAGTACATTATCAGTCTTTTGTTTCTTCACTTTTCTTCCAGTTTGATTTTCAACCAAAGATTTCCACTCTTTGAACTTTTCAAACACCCAGTCCTTGTGCTTCAAAACATAAACCCAAACTCTCCTTGAGAAGTCATCAATTATTGTCAGAAAATAGCTATTACCACCTAGTGAAACTGTTTGAGCAGGTCCCTAAATATTAGTGTGAGAGAAATTTTTAAAGCTATTTCTAGTTGACTTTCCTAAGACACAGTCTTCACAAATATCCAGGTCTGTGATCTTCTCATCTCCCAGCACCCCTTGTTTTTGTAACTTCATTAGTCCTTTAGCACTCATATGGCCTAGTCTCAAATGCCACAAGTTGGTTTTATATTTTACAGAACCAACAAAGACACCAGACAAGCTTGTAATAGCTTCCCCATCTAAGACATAAAACCCATTTCTTTTAATACCTTTCATCACAGTTTTGGATTAATTACTCCAAGAGAAATCAAGTTCCTTTTTAGATTAGGAAACATACCTAACTTCTCTAAGTTTCCAAATGGTCCCATCATGCAGTTTAAGACTCACATTTCCCATACCTATGACTCGACATACTGCATTATTTCCCATCATTACCTTCCCTCCATCAATTTCTTGATATTTAGAAAAATAATTCTTATAAGGGCACATATGAAAGGTACACCCAGAATCAAGAATTCATTTACCTCTTTGCGTGTCATCAGTGGTCACATAGACCCCTGTTGACTCATATCCTTCTTCTTCGATTGTTGCTGCATCACCATGTTGGCCCTTTTTCTTGTTGTTCTTCTTCTCAGGCAATCTTTTTTAAAATGCCGCTCTTTATGATATTGGAAGCACCTCAAATTCTGAAGCTTTGCATTATTGTTTTCTGATTTTTGTTTCTTCTTTCTATCATTCTTTTTAGCTTTGCCCTTTACAATCAATCCTTCACTATTTTCCACCCTCCCTGACTTTTGCTGCAGTCCACTTGTATTTAAGGCTTCTTTGAATTCGTCTAGAGACAAAGTCTGTCTTCCATACATGAGAGCATTTACAAAATTGGAGTATAATGGTGGCAGTGAACTTACCAGAAGTAGGGTCTTACCTTCATCATCCAGCCCTTCATATATTGTCTCCAAAGTGTCACAGACTCTATTGAACTCATCAATATGATCATCAAGAGAGGATCTCTCAGCCATTTTTAAGGTAAACATCCTTTTCTTGATATACAGTCTATTTGCAAGAGACTTTGTCATGTACAGTTTTTCAAGCTTTGCCCATAACTCAGCAACTGTTTTTTCTTTAGCAACCTTTCTTATTATAGAGTTACCAAGACTCAAGATGATTGTGCTTCTGGCTTTCTTGTTTATCTCAGCAACCTATTTAGGTGTCTTTGATGATGAAGCTTTTTTTCCTTCCTTCTTGGTAACATGTTCGATTGCATCTCCCAATCCTTGTGTTATCAACAAGGCCTCCATTTTCACCTTCCACATATTAAAGTCGTTCTTCCCATTACACTTTTTCAGATCAATTTTTGTCGTTGCCATACTTGGATATAATTTTCAAGACCAGGCTCTGGTATCAATTGTTGCAATTGGTGCGCTCACGAACTCAGGCAATCCCAATTGTAGCCCAAGATCTTTAAATCAAACCAATCAAGATGCTTATGAGAACCAACCGGGATTAAGTCTAATCAACTTTAAATGGACCAAAAATGAAGATGAAATCAAAGAAAAATTAAAAGAATCAAGAAACAAGATGATTAACATGGTTTAGCTGAATTTCATCAACTTAAATCCACGGGAAACCAACACTATGAGTTTGTTGATTATCAACATGAAGTACAAAGCATTACAGAGCCAAGCAAACACTGATCTAGAAGAAGCTAAAATGTATCAGAATCCTCTCTTATATTACTAACAGATTCTCCCCTGTTTAACCAGAACCAGCTATTTTTAACAGCTCTGCAACCGAAAATGATGAAGCTTGGAAAACTAACATGATGCACACATGAGTGATAACGAATTGTAATTACCTCATTTGTGCATGTGCATGGCTCATGATTCATTAAAACAAAAACGACATCCAACCAAGTCGTTTAGATGGGTGATGATAATACCCATCAAAACACTTTACCCCAGGTCGTTTTGCTTAAACAAATCCAGCCCCAAAACTCAACTATCAATGTCGTTTTGCTCGATTCTGATTTGCTTCACTAGACACTCAACAAGTCACAATCGTGTCATCGCCGACGAGTGGAGCAAATTTGTGTGTGTAGATGGATGGTTGGATTTGGAACGGTGTAATCTACCTGTACAAATCTAAAAAGTGTTGAGCAAGTGTTATGTAATAATAATTTATATAATTCACAAGTATTAATTACTAGCGGAATTTTTATTTAGATAAAATTTGACAACTATAGTTTTATTTTTTTAATTTTTTAATCTCTTTGTGTAATGGATTGCGCGAATGTTAAGTAAACTTATGATTACTTATTGCATAATTTAAGAACTATTGGCTAGCTTAATTCAAACTTGTATTTACAGCATTATTATTGATTACATTAGATTTTTGAAGAATTAGGCTATTGGAGGACTAAACATTAAACTTAGCAGTCTTTTATAGTTACAGGTTGCCTTAAATTAGCTAGAAATGCATTTTACACTTAAGTTGTTGGAGGACTGAACATTATCGTTGTGCCCAGAGCATAATTTTGCATGACTTGTGTTCTGCTTTTATTGTCTTAACCATTGTTGAACTTAGAATTTATAAATTCTACGAAGCATTTGGTCACAATCCCATGAAAATTTGCATTGAAAATTAGTACTTTAAGTAAAACTTTTGAATTCAATAACTAGTTTTTGGCTATTAGTTGGTACTGGCCAGGCCTATTCAAATGATATGAATCCTCATCAATTTCTTTGTCTGGCTAGGCTTCATATGATCGTAATCATCAGAAATGGACAAGTTGCTTTTTTTATACTTGTTTTGTGATATCATGCTTAATATATCATTAAAAATCCACCAATGAATTCATTGTGGTTGATATCTAGCTTAAAATATATCACTAAGAAGTGAGAAAGGATTTGAAAGCAAACTAATTAACATACACACACATATATATAAGAGAACTTAATTAAACAGATTAATTTTACTTCTAATTAATGCACCTTCTTGTGGGCATGCACGGAAGCTGAAGCTGCCTTTTCTTAGTATGTGAAACCGTTGTGGTGGTGGTGGTGATAATTCAGCAGAAGCATTAAAAGTTGCCATTTTTAAAATTGAAAGAAAATACTTAGGACTCAAAGATAGTGGTTTATATGTATGTATGTTTTTCTTTCTTGCTTGCATCCTGGTATTTTGTTCCCAATAGCATGTAATACAATTGCCTGCTTGTCTTTTCTATATTTGAATGTGACTTCCTCAAAAGTCAAGTCTACTTAATGCTGACGAAATTGCCACTTAAATATACTCATAATTATAATTTGTTTGAGTTGTTGTTCAACAGGCTGTTATTGAGGCCAATATCATCCTTCCTCTTGTACACCTTCTTCAACATGAAGAACTTGAAATCGAGGAGGCTGCATGGGCTATCTCAAAAGCCATTGTGCCACATATGGAGGATCTCATGAACATATTCAGTATGTTTCTTTTATTCACTCAGTGATGTTCATATGATAGATGATTTTTTTTTTATTTAATGATGTTTAAGTGATAGAATCACTTATGGTACCATGGTCTCGTAGATTCCTAGTGAGCCAAGGTTGCATCAAACCGCTCTATGATCTTCTAGTTTGTCCAGGCCAAAGAATCGTGACGGTTTGTCTAGAGGGTCTCGAGAACATTTTCAAGGTGGGTGACGTTGAGAAGGAAATAGGAATGGTTAATGGGGTTAATGGTGGGTGAGAACATTCTCGAGAACATTTTCATTTGGGTATAAACGTTAACCTCATTATCCATTCCTATTTCCTTGTCAGCCTCACCCACCTTGAAAAATACCCAAATGATTGATGAGGGTGTGGATTAGATAAGGTTGAGAATCTACAGACCCACGACAGCAATGAGATTTATGAGAAGGCTATGAAGATTTTAAGAGATATCGGGCTGAGGAAGAGGAGGAAGAGCAGCTTATCCAAGATGGTGGTATGGGAAATCAGCAGCAGTTTCGGTTTTGCAACCAACTAGCCTAGCATTCCACCTGGTGGCTTCAAATTTGGTTAAAGTAGTAATTTGAGAATGTCTTTACTAGCTTTATAGGCATTGTTTCCTCCAGTGCACTGAATTATGGAATTTTCTATATTGTCTTGTCGCTCAAGATTTTTAATCTGCCACATAGGCTTTTCTCTTTTATGGGATTGGTTTATGTTAAAACTTTTCAAGTCCACTCGCAATTTTCAACTTGAATTGTATTTCCCAATTACTAGATTCATAAGAAAAAATTTTACATTGTAATATGCCTTGATGTGGTGTTGTAATTCGGCAAATGCTACATAATGCTTACTATAATAAGGTGGAGTCCTCGATGATGAGCTTTCTTCATGGTTACTCAGTCATGTCTTTATGCATTCTATTATAATGACAATAAAGAATCAAATCTTTATTATGTATCCGGCATTAAAAATTTAAAGCCATAAGTTTCTATCATTATGAAGAATTATGATTTTTTTAACATTTATACTAAAAAAATGTTAAATTTCTAAAATTTTATATTTTCATATTTAGGATTTTTTAAGTATTAATAAAAATTATTTCTTAAATATATAAGTTAAATTAATCACCAAAAAATTAATACAATACAGTATAGAACCAAGCATAATATAACTATAAATTAATATAGTACAGCTTAGTACTAAATATTGTACAGCATTATTATAATACAATGCTAATACAGTATAGCATAATACAATATTTCTGCATTAAAATAATGCAATATAGTACAATACAATATAGTGTGACAAATGTACCCTAAATTAATTGATTGCTACTGTTTATTGCAATGTACATTTCAAATTAAAATTTTTAATTGCCCTTGCTACAGTTTGATTTGATGCATTCAAGTATACATGTATATAGCTAAAGAATGATCCAAAAAGCCTTCATGCTGTTTCGGGAACTTCATTATTATCGATGTTTGGACGTTGAGAAAATATATGAGCAATTTAATTAAGAGAAAACATTGTACGTAGATTCCTTTTTATTGCACTTTGTCCACAATAGAGTATTCCGACTGAGTGTAGACAACATCGATTGGAGGATTACAAGCGGGACGTGTGGGATGCGCGAGACATGTGGGCGGATTACCAGATGGTGCAAAGCAGTAGCGAAAATGCATGCTGAGGCAGCGCACAAATGTATGGTATAGTGGGGTATGCACGAGGCCAAAATATGCAAAGATGAGAGGCGTTCATGTGCGGGCTGTATGCAGGCAATGGCGATTAAACGTGGACCATGTTGGCTACAATTCTTCGAAAGTGGGCCTAAAATCAAGCATGAAGGTGCAACTAGTGGGAGAACATGGCCTTGGATCACATGCATAGAAATGGGGTTAAAGGTAGTGGCCAGTGGTGGTTACTCATCGAAAGAGGTGGGCAGCAGCGGTTACACCTTATGATTTCCTTAATAGGCTAAGTGGGCAACGACTGCTTGATTCAAGGGGAAGTGGAGATGTGCTCTCTAGATCATGCTTAGTGGTGCCTAGTTTCATGGGAAATGAATTGAGGTGGCCCGAGGGTAGTGCAACCACCTTGGCTTAGTGAATGGGGGTGGTGGCCCGAGGGTAGTGCAACCACCTTGGCTTAGTGAATGGGGGTGTCATTTGCAAACTTGTGTATATATAGTGATGGGAATTTATATTTTGGGGTAGCCAGATTTTAGTAGGGAAAGTGGTGTCCTTGAGCATACAAAGCCTTGGACTATTTATAATCTTTTCTTATTTGTGGAAGTGGAAAAGTTGGAGTTTGGTGCCTCCGTAAAAAGTCAAATCAGTTCCTGTTTGTTGCTTGTGTGTGCTCTTTGTTCGTTGGTGAAATAACCCTCTTGTGTAACCTCCATTGCAAGTCTTTGCACACTTGTCGTTTCATTTGCTTCCGTTGGGCGTTATTGAGCGGCTAGCTAAGCGGAGTCTTAGTGCCATCACGCAGGTAGCCACACATACTTGGGAAAAGCTCAGTGATACACGCCCTCTTGAACAACCACCCCGTTAATCATTGATATTGACTAACTTAGAGTTATATAACTGCATATAAGACGGACCAATTAATAGTAATCAAACGAAATAAAATAACAGCCTACACAATTGTACAAACACAATACACACACATCTATAACACGTTGGTCAATTCATTGGGCTAGCCCAGCATTTTATGTGATTTGTTAATTAGGACGGATTTCTTAAGCCTCATTGCCCCTTTTGAGGATAGGCACAAAACAGCATTCTTAGTACCACATGGACACTACGAGGGGAATGTTATGCCTTTTGGTCTTAAAAATGCTCCATCAGAATTTCAGCACATAATGGATGAAGTTATAGATGTGTGTGTGTATAAAAAATTATTGTCTCTAATGTATTAAAACATGTGTCTTTATATATATATATATATACTTTAATGGCATTACCATAATGTTCTCATTAGAGGAAAACTCTATACATACGTGTGTGTAGAGATAGAAAGAAAACCTGCTCAACTAGGATGCGAACTATACGGTCCAGGTAAAATCCAGCTCGTATTAACAAATAAATTAGTTCCAGGTATTGATTTTCAATACGCGGCTCTTCCTCAGCACGGGTCCCGATATGACACAAAAAATCCGAATCTTTGCCCAGTTAAATTTTTTTTTAATTTTAATAAATAAATTTAAAAAATAAAATAAAAAGAAAATATAAATAATACATTTACCGATTTACATTTACTAAAGTGAAACCCTAAACTCCCATAACTAACACAAGCTGCCACCCACCTCCAATTTTCCAAACCAGCGCCACCACCACCAACTGCTGACCGCACTGCCAGCACCGCATGTCCGCTTGCAAGTCGCAAAAACAGTTGTCCCTCTACTGCAAGTTGCATTATCTCTTCGCTCTTCTCACAAAAATCGCCTCTATGCGAGTAGCTGCATCATTTTCACATCTCACTAAGGAGCAGACGACATTGCTGGCCTTGGCGTGCGGTTCCACACCGGTCTCCATGGTCACTATTACAAAACATAGCCTACAGTTTGAAACGTTCACGCAACAACCACCTTTTCAGCAGCCATCTCTACTGTCGTCGCTCTACCAATCACGTCCACATGATATTGATTTTTTGACTTCTTAATTTTTTGTGCCCTTTCATGCAATTTCGCCAACTTATTTAAAAAAAAAAAAACAATGGTGAAATTATGATTTTTGTTGTTGTTGTTATTGTTGTTAGACGTTATATATTTGTTTTATTTTATTTTTGTTGTTCTTGAATACTCGCATGATTATTTTTAATAATAATAAACATATGGAATAGAAGGAGCTGCTTTATGATGTGCTCATAATTTATATATTATTTAAATGTTTTTATGACTTAATTTTACGTTAAATTATATTTTATTATGTTAATTTTATCTTAATTTTTATATTTTGTTATTGCAGGGGTTATATTGGGAGCACTCAAGTGAAAAGAAGCTTAAAAAAAAAATAATCGAAGAATAATGGAAAGAGTTGAAGTTGCAGCAGCTTGTGACTAAGGAAGCAAAGATTTTGGACCGTGGCTTGAGTTGGCACAATTTAAGAATTGAATCTTGTTTCATGAATTAATTAATTTAAATCCTTATAAGCTTAGGAATTAAAGGAGGAATTAAAGGAGGCGGCTAGCATTATTAATATATAAAGGCCACCAATCGAAGAATTAAAGGGCATGGGTGGAAGCCGAGCGGAAGACACAGAATCGAATAAGAAGAAAAAAAATGCAGCAACCGCACTAACAGAGCCGAGAGCAGCAGGAGTGATTTGGAGGAATAAGAGCCGAGATTAATTCTTGAGTTTTTTTTTCCTTTTTTAATTGTTTTGCTTGAATGTTCCCTGTAATGTTTATGGATTCTCTTTATATTTTCATGAACCAATTTATTTTGTTAGATTTAATTCCACAAATCTATGTTATTTTTAACTTATTATTCCATGGTTGAATGTTTATTAATGTGCTTAATGCTTTTAAGTATGCCAATATTTGAATGGTTTGAGTATACATAATGAGACCGAGAGGAGATTTATGTATTTTTGCTCTGTATAATGGATGCCATAAATTGAATGAAAGATGGAGATGTGCCAATATGATTCGTACAGTTTTATTTAAGGATTTCCATAGAACTTAATAAATCTTTGCACATTTAAATTCACTTACAGATATAGTGGATTAATATGTAAAGGTATTTTTGATATTACTCAAGAGAAAGTATTGAATAGACTAAGGAAATTTACTGTCAACATGAATAATAATTTTTATTAGTACAGATGGAGGATTAAATTGGATTAGTTATTATCAAGTCGGATGTCCTAGTGTCTCTTGGTGCTTTGTTATTACTTGAATCTTTATTTAATTTTTAGTTATTTTATTTTTTAATCTAAATTATCTTAATCGATTGTGTAAGTAAATTAGGATTAGAATAATTTTGTAGCTAATAAGATATACAATTTTTGTGGGACAATGCTCTACTCTACATTATATTACTTGTGCCGACTAGTATACTTGCTAATTTACACAACACTTAACTTTGTAATGAAACTGCATTTGATCTAAGCCAACTAGATTGATCAAAATTGATATCTCTAAATATCGTTACCAGTCATTAGTTTATGAATTTAAGTTGTTGTTAAGTAATTTTTTCTATAATATTTGTAATTATGTAATTTGTTATGTAATATTTATAATATGTACTTATAATTATCTGTCATTGTTTCTATAATAAACAATAGTACAATGTTATAAAATGCAGAAATCATTTCATTAGATATCTCAGTTTTATCCCATAATGTTGAAAATGACACTGATAATGAGGTTGACCAAATTTCGTTGCCAATAGTGAGTACTCAAACTCGTGGTCATGATAAGAAGAGAAAGCAAGAGGTGAAAAGCACACGAAAGAAACAAAATGTCTCTAGAGCTTGGGACCACTTTATAAAAATAATTGAGAACTAAAGGGAAAGTGCATGCATTGTAATGCAATTTTAAAAGCCAGGTACTAATCAGGGACTATAAGTTTTAATAAACACATTTAAAATTATTTTTCAAAGCATCAACTAAAAATAGATGAAGCGCTTCAAGGAAGTCTCAAAGTGATTAAAAGAGAGGGTGAAACTTATGGCATTAGCTATGGTAGTTATAATCAAAATATTTTACAGAGTTTGATGGCAAGAATGTTGCAATGCATGAGCTTCCACTTAGATTTGTGCAATATAAAGGTTTTCAAGAAATGATGGCACATGCCAACCTTGTAGTTAAGCCAATAAGCATAAATACTTTGAAGAATGAGGTTTTGAAGTTATATCAAATCGAGAAGGTTAAGATTTTGTATTTAATGGAAAAAGATCGTGGTATCATGGCCATCAATACGGACTTATGGATAGCTAGTAAGAAAGAAAAGGAAATATGGTTGTCACAACATATTTCATTGACAACTCATGGAAATTGTATAGTCGAATCTTAAGGTAATTTGTCTATAACCTTTCATTTTCTTAATTTCTCTTTTAATTTTTTTGTTAATTACATTTGATTTCTTTTCAAGTTTTAATTGTTATAATGTTTTACGCTTGTGTATTTAATAATGACACATTAATACAGGATATTTTTATATATGTTCTGAGCCCCAACGCCCTTTCTAAGAATTAGTTCAATGTTCTTTGCATTGGAATGTGGATAGAAAGTTATTTTCAGTGACATTGGATGATTGTACTACTAATGATGCAATGCTGGAGAAATTGTTATTAAGGTTAGATATTGGTACATTAATGTCTAGTGGTAAATTTTTTCATATGCGATCTACTATTTATATTAAACTTGGTTGTATAGGATAGGTTGAAAATTATAGAAAAATAGGGCTGCAAAAATTAGAGAGAGTGAGTTATTGGACACAAACATTAAAAAGATTTGAAACTCTTGATATAGTTGCTAAACAATTACAAATTAATTGTAAAAAAAAATTAAAGTTAGATTGTCTAACTTGTTGGAACTCTACTTATGCCATACTTTAAATAGCATTGATGTACGCAAGTGTTTTTTTTTTTTTTTTTCAGGTGCAACAAAACAACTTAAGCCTCAATATAAGAGCTTGCTGACTAATGGTGAGTGGGAGTTAGTTGCCACAATGATGGAGCATTTGAAATCATTTTACATGTTAATAGAGATACTTTCAGGGACAAAATACCTCACAACTAATTTGTTTTTTCAGCTGATATGTCAAATGAAAATGTCAATTATTGCGTGGCGCACCTCTAATAACCTTACTATCAGAATTGTAGCTGATAAATTTGATAAATATAGAGTGAAATTCATTCAATGTTAGTTATGATTGTTGTCCATGTCCCAAGATATAAGATGTGGTTGATTGATTTTTATTTCCCAAAGATATATAGTGATATTGCAAACGAGCATATCTAGTGTGCACATAAGGTTTGTGATGAGTTAGTGAAAGAATATGAATTAAAGATTATGGTTGCAAGTGGTGGGCTGGATATTGGATCATCAACTATTCCTTTTAAATCTTCTTCGAATTCAAAAAAGTATTGGGGCGTAAGTGAGTTTGAAACATTTTAAAACTAAAATAAGCATGTTAAGGTGACTGAGTTAAAGTTCAATAGGTATTTAGATGAGGAATTTTAGAATTTACTCCGAATTTTGATATTTTAGCTTTTCAGAAGATGTACGCGGGCCAATATCCTATTTTGGCTGAGTTAGCCAATGAGCCATTCTTGTATCCACTATTGCTTCTAAGTCAACTTTTAGTATTGAGGGTAGATTTTTGAATCCACATCGTAGCAAACTTCATCTCGGCACTTTGGAAGCCTTAATGTGTGCTCAGAATTAAATTTGGGCTTTTACTTCTCGTGATATAAAGTTATTTAAATTATATTATAGAAGTATTTATTTGCTTGAAATGCCTTTGAATCTTAATGTGTTATTTTCGTTGTTAAGTGGAGTTCCAGAAAATGAGATTTTTGTTGGGGAAGAGGTAATTTCATATGATGATGGGCCACAAGTGTCGAGCTTCACGACGTGAAGTTGTTTTTTACTTACCTTACATGAGAGTATTTTGAGAATCTTTTATGAACTATTTTGTTAATTGTTAGACATTTTGAAATTTTTATATGTTATATTGGTAATTGGTATCATAATTATAACTTATGATATGTTAGGTATTACAGTTATTTTGATTTATTTGTCAATATGATTATTGTGCTGCTTAATTTAAGTTTTTGAAGAAGATTGAATGAATTTAGGATAAAAATTAAATGAATTTAGGCAGTAGATTGAAAGAATTATCTATCATTTACCTAAAATTTAATTTGCAATGATGCAATTCTTTTTCTTAAGTTCACTTATTCGGGCAACTGAAGCTTGGATCAAAAACCCATGCCCGAAAGATGCCAGGTTTGACTTTTCCCATGTGTTAAAAAGACGGGCATAAACCTAGGTTCGAGCATTTGTAAATTCAATTCGGGGCGATTCCAGATAGGTCCAACCTAATATGGACCTAGTGTTTTGCCATTCCTACGCGCACGTGTGTAAGAGATTTACACACACAAATTATATATATATATATATATATATATATATATATATATGGTAGTTTTCTAGTCAGGGATCCCTGACTTTAATAAAGTCAGGGATAAGCTAAAAGACAAAAAAAAGTGCATTGGAGTCTGTGTTTTTTTTGTCTTTTACCTTATCCCTGATTTTATTAAAGTCATGGATCCCTGATTGGAAAATTTCTGTATATATATATATATATATAGATGATTGATATTGTTTAATAATTTACTTGGACATGAAGCCTCTGATGACAGTAGCAATCAAAGCTGTAGGATCACCAAGCAATGCAAAGACGATAAGATGAACAACGTCACTGGCTAACAAGCAATTGCAACATTTGCTCACCTTTCCATCGGATGATGATGATGATGACGATCTAGTTCCTCTATGGCTATGATGGTTCTTTAATATGCCCTTAAGGCTACGGATTATGGTCTACATCTCCCTAATTTTGTTCTTATCGACGTTAAGATACATGGCTTGCCAGCTCTCCACTAGTGACTTCACATATGATATATGAAGATTATATATCTTGCATTTAGAATTACAAGACCAACCAAGTCAGAGGCAAAGGGTGCTTACCACTAGAGGGGGCCACGGCGCCTGCAGGCTTTAAAAAAATTTTAAAATTTATAAAGGAAATATTAAAAATTAGTATAAATATTGATTTCACCCCTGTATAATTAATTTGTAAACTTTATATAAAGTATGAAAACGTAATTTTATATTTTGTGAAATAAAATCAAAATGACCCAATTTTTTAATCTTTTTTTTTGTTAATTAATTTTTTATTCTGACAAATTAGCTTGGACCCTAGCTCTTTGATTTTTACTTTGTTAATTGCTTTTTCATTTTATTTTTTATTTGTAACAGTGGTCTCAATTATCAATCAAAATGCCCAAGTCAACATTGCTGCAGATACTAGCAAAATTTTCAAATTTCCCTTCGACTATACCACAACTATAGATGAAAACACCATCTAAAATCAATCCCCTATTAATATTTGAAGTTTCGACTTGACCCCCCTAAAATTTTCTCCGAGCTCCACCCCTGAACCGAGTCCTTTTCCCTCACAATGATGACACAAGCTAGAAAGCTTGGGACATATAGAGATTGAGCTCCCCATCGTCTAAGACTTGAGGGAGACTTGCACAGCAAGGATGAAGTTCAAACCCACATCTCTTGCAGTGGTAGACCAATCCCAAAACGTCGTTTCTACATACCCTCATTTCCTTACCTGGGGTGGTAGTGTAGTTGGAGATCACATTTTCTGTAGAAAGGATGAGTGATTTTTGGAGCTGCCACGGTGCAGGCCTTGTGCAAGTCAAAGTGCTCACATTGGTAGCACTGCAGGCAACTGTATTTGTAGCCAATGCCTGCTTCCTTGCATCTATCAACAGTTGAAAGGAGTCTCTGTATATTGAAACTTTAGCTTGTGCGTGGACAAGATGAGAGATTTTTTTGTCAATCTTCATATTTCATTTTTATGTCACTTCATTCTCTTTAGCAAGAATCAGGATAATTAAATTAAGATTAGAAATCTATAAAATTAAATTAAGATTAGAAATGATAAAATTAAAGTTGTTTCAGGGTTGTCTTTGAATGTATATGTAGCTTGGAAAAAGAGATTTTTCAACAGTCATCCATATGTCTAGAAGTAGACTTATACTTTGCTTAAATTTCACAAGTGGAGAATAACTTGCATGCCCGGTTATGTGTGTTGAGAGATCATGACAAATTAATTAATTAGGAACAAATAAGCACTGCAGGTAAGCCAGAATCTAATTCCGATCCATTAAGGGTTAATTAATAATGTTCAATTCGATGAAAATAATCATTATGTGTGTGCGTGTAAGTTTAACATATATGTGGACGAATGTTCTTAATGAAGAGTTGACATATGGTCCCATATCTTTAGTAAATCCTGGTTCTTTAGAGAGTAAAAAGAACAAAGGAAACAATAAACATATTCAGATGCAAGGGATCTTATTCTTATCTGTTTCTTAAACAAAGGAATTCAAGATTATTATTATATACGAAGAAGTAGCAGCGTGGATTATCCTTTAGGTTCTGGTAGACTTTAATTTAACAAACAAGTTAGAGAAGGCTATATATATATTCAAATTTATTTTGGTATCATTATTCATATCTCTTGTACTTGTGGTGTCTCGTCTAATCTAACAAATCTAATTTGGATATAGCTAGCAGATTATTTTGTTTTGCAATGCTTTGTAAGTGAACTTTGACTACCTAACCAGGAGCTGTAATATATTAATGTCTAATGACATGTGTCTACATAGAATAATTTTTAATGGAGTTCTATTAAGTTATTAAAGTAAGAAATAAGTTAACAGATTAAGAAAAATATATATTCTAATACATTACTAAAAAATATGCACTGCATTAGTAATAGTAAATGCTATTATACTATTACACTTTCTAGAATTTTAATAAAATTTAAAATCTTAAACTAGATTAGTTCTCATACATATTGGCCCTGGTTCGGTTAGAAAATGTAATTAGAGGAACTATATGTGGAGGGCCTATTTATCTCCGTTCCACAGGTTTGGTTTATTATTATTATTATTATTATTATTAGTTTTATTATATATGACATATCTAATATATTTTGCATTTTTTAGGTAATGGATATTGACATTAATGACATTGATAATACGGACGCATTGAGACTTTTAGAAATGTTGTGATGATAATTATTATTGAACTTTTGTAGATTTGTTGTAATGTTTTGTGTCATAAATTTTTACAATTATGCAAATGAACTAATTTAACATTAAAATTATGCCTTAAAAACGTTTATGTGCTTGACATTAAATTCTAGTTTTATATGCTTTACTAATTTGTTTGCATTTAAGCTCTAATTAAATTCATGACAATAAAAGACAAACTCAAAATTAATTACTATCTAATTAACAATTGAAAAATACAACCAACAAAATACATTTTCAATTTTTTTTAATATTTTCAGACAATAAACTAAACACATTTTCATTTTTCATTGTTTTCATTATTAAATATTGTTTTACATACAAGCTATTAAATGCGTTTTCATATTCATCAGAGTTTTTTTTTTAATTACATGAAACTATTACTCAAATTACAACATATTATATCAGTTTTTTATTACATAATATTATTGTTCAAATTACAACATATATATTTTTTATTACATGAGACTATTATTCAAATTACAACATATTATATCAGTTTTTTATTACATGAGATTATTGCTCAAATTACAACATATTATATGATACTACAACTAATATTCAATCAGATAATTACTGGGACTTAGTTTATCAGATAATTACTGAGACTTAGTTTAAGTCAAATCTTATATAATACTGGCCAGATTTTAACCCTCCCTCTCTAATATTCGAAAGACTTTAACCTTCACTCATTTAACCCTGTCTAATATTCGAAAGACTTTAACCTTCACTCAAATGTTGAGGAATAAAATTTAAATTTAATCCTCATAATACTTTTGTAAAAGTTTGAACCACTACCCTTATACTTGTGAGGGAGTAGCTCTAGCCACCCTGCCAAAGCCGAGTGGTTAGAGACAAATCATTCTTATTCTATAAAATAAATACAAAAACACCTTTTGAAAGACAGCACCAAATGCACCCTCATGTTTTTGTTTTGAGTATTATTTTCAGTCTAGTTGAGCTCAGCTTGCCCTTGTGGGGTTAGGGGGCCTGATTGGGTTACTGAGCTTGGTGCTGATGGGCTGTTCGAGGCAGTACCCTTTTGGGCTAAATGGTTAAATTTCGGGGTAGAGCTTTTAACACCCCGAAAGAATCTTCATAACACCTCTTCGAATTTTATTTCTTAAAATACTCTGTTTAATTATAATGCTAACTCAAAAATTATAATTAATCATCTTGTTATTAAATTTTACACTCAAAAGAGTATTTGTTTTTAAAATTTATTTATAAAGTGCCTACAAATCCTAAAATTTTAAATTATTTTCTTCTTGTTATATTATTTCTATTTTCATAATTTTAAATTCTTAAAAACTTCTCAAAATATATTTTTAATGAAAATTTAAAATATAAATATAAATTATGAAATAGGATGGATGTATAAAAAATTGTTAAAGAATAATTTATTTAAATATTTAATTAAATTTTTATTTAAAAATTATCATTAATTATTTAGATAATTTCAATTAAGAGGAGATTTTTTTTAAAAAAAAAAAAAACTTAAAGCGGGTGTACTCAAAATTTAATTCCCCCCTCTTTTTTAAGAATGAAAAATATTAAAGAAATTGAAAGACATTGATATAAACAGCATTTAAGATTATGGGGCTAATAAACAGCATTTAATATTTGGATTTCTTTATCCCTCTAAAATTTTCCAATTGCCAGGGTTGAAAAAATGCTTCGTCTTTATCGTTCGATCCAGGGGCCACATCCAGGATAAGCTCGGACGGTAGATATGATGGCTAGGGCCAAATCAAAAGATAGTCCCGAATCAAAACAGGATTAGAAAGTAAAATCACCAACATCCACCTCCACCTCCACCCACCCAGTCACCCACGCTTCTCTGTTCTCTCCAGTCTCTCCCCGAAACGAAAAAGTTTCACCTTTTCCGTTTCCTTAATTCAATTACCTAAAGCCCACATCATTGCTCGCCAATCTTGCCAGAATCCGCAGTCCAATTTGATTCTTCTAGGGTTTTTCTTTCCCCTTTACAAAACCCTAGTCACCCACAAAAACAAACCTCTCTTTGTATGTGTCTCAAGTCTCTGTTTTACACTGTGCTACGCTCTTCTATTTGCCAATCAATTTCTGGGTTGGCGTTCTTTTTGCTCTGGATCCATCAGAGCTCACAGAATGGTCAGTTTATGTGTTTATTTCACTGCTAGTCATTGTATATCAATTCAAAATTTCAACTTTTAGCCGCCCACTAGATTGTAGAGGAGCATATATACACACACACATATGCAGTCATTGTTTTAGATGGATAGCGAGGTTCTTGAATTTGATATAGGTTTAGGAGGAGGCAGTAGTGGGCGAGATGGAGATGAGGATGCAATGGACATTTCACACCATGTTGATGAAGAGGACATGGTTGACAGTCCACTTCCTATTACTGGTGGTGGCAGTGGTGAAATTTACCTTCCTGAAGGTGACTGGTTGGATCTTGAACCTTATGAGGGTATGGAATTTGAGTCTGAAGAGGCCGCCAAGGCCTTTTACAACTCCTATGCTCGTCGTGTTGGGTTTAGTACCCGCGTCAGCTCCTCACGCCGTTCTAGACGTGATGGAGCTATTATCCAAAGACAATTTGTTTGTGCTAAAGAAGGTTTTAGAAATTTGAATGAGAAGCGCACCAAGGATAGGGAGATCAAGCGACCTAGAACTATTACTAGAGTGGGGTGCAAAGCATCATTGTCTGTGAAGATGCAGGATTCAGGGAAATGGGTTGTCTCTGGTTTTGTTAAAGAACACAATCATGAGCTAGTTCCTCCAGACCAGGTTCATTGCCTTCGTTCTCATAGGCAAATCTCTGGTCCTGCTAAAACCTTGATTGATACCTTGCAAGCGGCTGGAATGGGCCCTCGTAGGATCATGTCAGCCTTAATTAAAGAATATGGTGGAATAAGCAAAGTGGGATTTACAGAGGTGGACTGTCGGAATTACATGAGAAATAATCGCCAGAGGAGCTTAGAAGGGGATTTTCAGCTCCTTTTGGATTATTTGAAGCAAATGCAGGCAGAAAACCCCAATTTCTTTTATGCTGTGCAGGGCGATGAAGACCAGTCTACGGGCAATGTCTTCTGGGCGGATCCAAAGGCTAGGACAAACTATACTTACTTTGGTGATACTGTCACCTTTGACACAACCTACAGGTCCAATAGGTATCGATTGCCCTTTGCACCTTTCACCGGGGTAAACCATCACGGGCAACCTGTGTTGTTCGGATGTGCATTCTTGATAAATGAATCCGAAGCATCCTTTGTTTGGTTATTTAAGACATGGCTTATGGCAATGTCTGGACGTCCTCCTGTGTCAATAACAACTGATCATGATGCAGTGATACGATCAGCTATCAACCAGGTTTTCCCCGAGACCCGTCATCGATTTTGCAAGTGGCACATCTTCAAAAAATGCCAAGAGAAGTTGTCCCATGTGTTTCTCCAGCATCCACATTTTGAAGCAGAATTTCACAAATGTGTTAACTTGACTGAATCAATCGAGGAATTTGAGTCTTGTTGGTTGTCACTGGTTGATAAATATGAACTCAGGGATCATGAATGGCTCCAAACAATTTATGCTGCTCGCAGGCAGTGGGTTCCAGTATATCTGCGTGACACTTTTTTTGCAGAAATGTCCATAACCCAGCGAAGTGATAGTATGAATTCATATTTTGATGGATATGTGAATGCTTCAACCAATCTGAATCAATTTTTTAAATTGTATGAGAAAGCACTAGAGTCTCGGAATGAGAAAGAAGTGAAAGCAGACTATGATACAATGAATACTTCCCCAGTTTTGAAGACTCCATCTCCAATGGAGAGACAAGCATCTGAGCTCTACACAAGAAAATTATTTATGAGATTTCAGGAGGAGCTAGTTGGGACACTGACATTTATGGCATCAAAGGCTGATGATGATGGGGAGATCATTACATATCAAGTATCAAAGTATGGGGAGGATCATAAAGCTTACCATGTCAAATTCAATGTTTTGGAGATGAACGCTTCTTGTAGTTGCCAGATGTTTGAGTTTTCAGGTCTTCTTTGTAGACATGTGTTGACAGTCTTTCGAGTCACCAATGTTCTTACTCTCCCATCTCATTACATGTTGAAACGATGGACAAGAAATGCCAAGAGCAGTGTTATGTTAGAAGAACGTTCTAATGATGTATACACCAATTATTTAGAATCTCATACAGTCCGATACAATACCCTACGCCATGAGGCATTCAAATTTGTCGATCAAGGGGCGAAGTCTCTAGACTATTACAGCATCGCAGTGGATGCTCTGCAAGAGGCTGCAAAAAAAGTTGCAGTGGCAGCTAAGAATGATGGGAAAACTACCATGGGCAATGGGCGCATTAGGGGAAACTCTGCAAGTGATGCAAATAGGGCAAACAGTGTGAGTGGGAATCATCATGCAATCTCTAACCAACATTTGTCCGAGGTGAGAGCTTCATTTTGTTGATTTATATTAAAAATTTTCATGAATGAGGATGTGGTTACTTGATAACCTTTTGTGGTTTGCCAAATGTTTGCTAGGCATTTTTGTACAAATGAAGGCTAATATTTTGCTTTTTAAGGAACTGCTAGCTGGTGTGCCTCTGAGATGTATTATATACTGCACGAGCTTGTCATACCATTTTTCTGATTAACTGAAGCCCTCATGGTTAAGACATTGTTTGTTCATAGTTCATACTGAATGGTTTGACAGAGCTGGGAGTTGCTTTTTACATTTCTTTAGAATTTTAAGTTTTCAGTTCTATGACGTCTCTAGTATGGGAATTTTAGTTGTCAGTTCATATGATTTTACCACTTTCTTCTTTACTTCTAGAGATTTGGAGGCTGTTTTAGCTAAGTTTAGGTTCTTTGCTGTTTTGTCTTTCTGCTGTATTTTATTATCTTGGGATTTTGGTTCACCATCTTGTTGTCTTTTTCCCCTTTAATAAGTTTTGTTTCACGTTCTCTATTCAGGAAAAGATACAAAGAGAAGTGTAGGTTTGTATGATTTGGTTAATAGAAGGCTGTCGTCATACTAGTCTAAAAATATCTCAACCCTGTATGCCTATCATAGTTTTTGTTAAAATGGCATCTGAATAAGAACAATTGATCTATTATTGCCTTTCCTGTGATGCATATTCTGCCCTCATAGTTCTTCTGGCCTGGTCGAGGCTTACAAAGTGAGATGATATGTGTATATATATAATCTGCTGTTGTCTGTTATAATTTCATTAATCATGTGCTACACTTTGCAGGATGATATGGACAAAAAAATTCGAGAACTTAACAATGAGCTGGACTTTGCAAGTCGAAAGTGTGAAGTTTATCGGGCTAATCTTCTTTCAGTTTTGAAAGATATTGAAGACCATAAACTACAGTTGTCAATCAAAGTGCAAAACATAAAAATTAGTATGAAGGACAGTCTTTAAAGGTGCAGTACAATTGTATCTTGTAGTTTCTTTTCATTTTATTTGAAGTCTGCACTTCTACAATGCTCCCCTGACAGGCTGTTACAGTATGTGTGGATGATTTAGAGACAGATTAGCCTTTGATTTTCTGGCCTATTGTATATTGTATTATATATCTTCAGAAGCATATTTTTTTTCGGTGAGAATCGCGGACTCTCAGAATGGAATGTACACTCTTTTATCAGTAGGGCAATTCACAGCATCTATTATATAGATTTTGGTGTCATATATTCAATTATCAAGTAATGACATCTGGAAAGTAACTGATAATGGGTGGATTCAACCACTCTCTTCTGTGTTTCTGTGTGGAGATTATATTGCTATTCTACATTTTATTGGGCTGTAATATGCAAAGTCTTGATTTTGGCCTTGCAGAGATGATGCCTTATGGGAAGCTCTCTGACGCAACAGTAGATAAATTGCACCATCAACAAAAATTGTAGCAATCTCTGCATATTGGACTTGACCAATGGCTCTATTTTCCAGATTGTGGGCGAAGAGACAAATATTTCATCAGGTTTGAAGTGGAAAGCGTTTGCCAGATGCTTAGTCCCTGCCAAATAATGGAGATTTATCTTTCAATTAAGCATATTATATGGGAGATTAACCACAGCTTAGACTGGTACAGTGCAGTTGAATTGGGCATGTTAAGCCAGGTGTAATTTGATTGTGGATCCTTGTTAGGATGTAAATTGTAGAAGACAAGAGTCCATTTCTTTCATTGCTTAGTGCTTACTTGGGTTGTAAAATAATTTTTTCATTTTAACCTTTCCATAGGTTCAAAGTTACTGGTTCAGCTCCAATTACACAGAAGTTGGCATCATCTGTTAATAGTTATTGAGGTTTTGATGGTATCAATTGGCAGGCAATGTCTAAATTCACAGCAAACCTTTGAAACTCAGTCGGATCAACTTATGGTTCCAAATTTTCTTACCTTTTGAACCCACAACGATTAATTGTACAAGTGTGAATGAGGTGTGAATGAAAAGAAAGTAGATAGGAAATGACAAAACGGCCTTCTGGAAGTAATTGAATGGACTGGTAAAATAATAATTAAGATTTGAGAGCCTTGGCCTTCATTATCTTATAGCCTAATTGGGGCAATAACAGAAGAAAATAATAAGAGGGAGAGGCTATAGAGGTGTACATGGATAAGTAATTGAGGAATTATTTGTTAAATATTTTATTAATTTTAATTTTTTTAAATTTGTTTGTTTGTTTTCATGTAATTTATGTCCAATTTTTATAAATTTACATTTAAATAAAAATAATGAATTTTTGTGGTTTTTTATCTGAATGAGAAAAAATCTCAATAACAATAACAAGTAATTATAATATTTAAAAAATTATATTTATTAAATATATTTATTTAATATATTTATTTTTTATATTATAAAATTTAATTTTTTATTTTAATTTATAAGAAAAAAATACCATTTAAATAATTGTATTTAAGTAAGGAATGCCATCGTTGCTAACATAAACTTAGCAGGAGTAGAAATATGAGAAATCTCAATTCAAAGAGCAAAAATATTGGTATATTATAATCACACCGTAGGGGCCATCACCCATGTCCCATCCCATGTTTGTTTTCTCTGTTAGAAATACTATAAATATTTGTCACTCGGCTTTTGCTAGAATGGTTAAGGCTATTGTCTTTTAAATGTGAGGGTTCGAACTCTCATAAATATATTGTTAGAGTAATTTTTTTTTTAATTAATAATTGAGTAAATAGAGTTTTTTTTTTTATTTAAATATGAGTGGAGTAGACGATTCTTAAATATTAGAATTATCTTTCTTATTTAATTATGAGTGGAGTAAACGATTCTTTAATATTAGAGCAGATTAAAAATTTAGACAATACCTTATAAGAATTGATATCTAATTTTAATAATATTTTAATTATAAATATCAGTTATAATTTTATATAATATGAGTTAATTTGAGTAATAATATCATGTAATTTAAAAAAAAAATACTATGAATAGTTTTTTCTAGTTAAACTAGGTTCGTGAACTTCATCAAATAAAAGAAAAGGCCAAGTAAAGGGGGACTCTTAAATAAGTTCCTCGAAACCTATCAACTCGCACGGTGCTGATTGCTGAAGTTGAGTTCAGCATGCTCAGACTCAGAGGTTTATCAACACACAGTGCAAAAACAGCGATCAGAACCCCAGAAAACCCAACCCCACATTAAGAGTTGGCGTTGTAGGTCAGTTCCTCTCTTCCGTTTTCATTGTTCACTTTTTCTTGCTTTCGTTTCATGTCTTAAATCCCCATATCATATCAGAATTATTTGCTTCAACCATCAATTTGTTTCTTTAAAGTTTGCTTGCTTTCAATTGAATTCCGCTAATTAGTTAGATTTCGTGGGTAAATTTGCTACGTTTGTTGCCGCACAATTTGTGTTTATTTGCTTGCTTCCACAGTCCGTCGTCAATTGTATGCTCCCCCTCCGCAAACCCAACACAAGATTGCAATTTTTAATTTATTGTAGCTTTTTTTCAGCAACACGATTTTATTTTTATTTTTATTTTCCTCAGTTCCTCAGGTCTTGCCTGAAAGTTGAAACACAGCTCTTAGAATTTATCGTCAAATGACTTAAGACAAAACAATTCCCTTACCGCTACAGTTGATTTTCAGAGTAAATGAATGCCAGCAGACAACGAACCCTCGGGGGCGGGGGTCACCACGTATTGGACTACTTGAAGCGGATGCGGGCAGAGAATCCTGCTTTCTTTTATGCAGTTCAAAATGACAATGATCACTCTGGTGGAAACATATTTTGGGCAGATGCAACATGCAGAATGAATTATTCTTACTTTGGTGATTCTGTTACATTTGACACGAGATACAGGACAAATCGGTATAGGGTTCCATTTGCTTCATTCACTGGACTGAACCATCATGGACAGCCTGTGTTGTTTGGGAGTGCCCTAATTCTGAATGAATCCGAGACTTCGTTCATTTGGCTGTTTCAGACTTGGCTTCATGCAATGTCCGGATGCCAACCTGTCTCTATCACAACTGACCCAGATCGCTTGATTCAGGTTGCTGTTGCACAGGTTCTTCCTGAAACCCGCCATCGATTTTGTAAGTGGGGCATATTCAGAGAAACCCAAGAGAAGCTGGCTCAAATAAATCAATCACATCCTACATTTGAAACAGAATTTCAGAAGTGTATTAACGAGCCTGAGACAATTGATGAGTTTGAGTCATCTTGGGAATCACTGCTGGAGAGATACTACGTCATGGATAATGAATGGCTCCAATCAATGTACAATGCACGGCAACAGTGGGTCCCTGTTTATGTGCGGGATACTTTTTTTGGGGAATTTTCTATTACTGACAGAAGTGGAGGAAACTCATTCTTTGACGGCTATGTGAATGCATCAACCACCATACAGATGTTGGTTAAGCAGTATGAGAAAGCTTTAGCAAGTTGGCATGAGAAGGAATTTAAAGCAGATTATGACACCACTAACTGTACACCATCCCTGAAGACACCCTCTCCTATGGAAAAGCAAGCAGCGAACCTCTATACAAGAAGAGTATTCATGAAATTTCAAGAAGAATTGTTTGAAATGCTTGCTAATTCTGCAACTAAAATTGATGATGCAGGAGCTATCACGACATATCATGTGGCCAAATTTGGGGAAGACCACAAAGCACGAACTGTCAGTTTTAATTCTTTTGAGATGAAAGCTAGCTGCAGCTGCCAGATGTTTGAATATTCGGGAATAATTTGTCGGCATATATTAGCTGTTTTTAGAACAAAAAATGTTCTCACACTTCCTTCTCAATATATATTAAAACGATGGACAAGAAATGCCAAGACTGGACCTCCGGCAGACGAGCTTGCATCTGACATGCCAAACAGTGACCGAGAATCTTTAACAGTTCGATATAACAACCTACGCCAGGAAGCAATCAAATATGTAGAAGAAGGGGCAAAATCGATTCACGTCTATAATGTGGCAATGGATGCTTTAAGAGAAGCTGCCAAGAAGGTTACTGCTGCTAAGAATCAAGGTTCTGGAGGCACCGACAGCAGCAGTTTTAGCAATGGAGGTAGCCAGGACTCACGTGCAGCTGAGGGAATTCAAACCCCAATACATCAGCCTGCGGTTAGTTTATCCACTCTAGCAACTGATAGAAACCAGTTTTTACTAGTTTTTAGATGAAAACATCTAATTGTTTGATTAACACTCGCTCTCTTCAAATCGAAGCTAGGTAAAGGATAATTCATTCAAGTTAAAAGGGTTGCTAAATTGGTGGAAAGTTTTTTGAAAACAAAATTATTTGACTTTCATATGGAGATTCTAGATTTAATTATTATAATTATATGGTCTTTGATCCAAACTTCATTCCCTTTTACAATTTTGAAATTATGCAGTCTCTTTTATCATGGTCAATTCTGAGAGTAAATTTGTTTTAAGTATCCATGCGAGCCATTTCTTCCTGTCAGTTCTTTTGTTTTTTTCATTTTTTTTTTTTTGGGCTCATGTTGGGAAAAGATTCTCGTTGTGTTTGTTGTTACTTCAGATTAATTAGAATTTTTTTCTTGTCGCTGTTCCTTAGGCTGTCTAATAGTACTAGCTTCCTCTGGCTGCCTGGACAACTGGTTATAAAACTTAAACTGTGAACTTTACAAGTGTGCAGGTCCATTTTAACTTAAAAGATTTATGTTCAAGTAAACTTTATTTTCTTTATGCAGAGAAGGAGAAGATACATAGTCTGAAAATTTTACGGAACTTCTTAGACTCTTAGCATTGAGTCAGTTTCTTCTAAGAATTAGGACTTTATATTGACCAACTGAAGTGTTTTTTTAATGTGGTTTGTTGTGCTCCATAGTTCCATGGTGGCATATAGTTGTACTTCCACCGTTGATAATTAAGATTTTTATTCATGGTAGAGATCATTTTTCTTCTATGTTCTGTGTAAGATCCTGTCATCTCAGCTTATGTAGTGGAGGCATTGATGTTTGACCTTGATGTATATCATGAGAAGAAAATAGATCCATTGCCTATGCTTGCTGGCACTTGGACTTCCGTTATGTTCATTTCGTGATGTGTTTTCCTTTACGCTTTTCCCCCTCTACCTATTAGGATGAAAAGGAGAAGAAAATTCGTGAAATGACTGCTGAGTTGGAGAATATAAATCAACGATGTGAAGTGTACAGAGCAAATCTGCTGGCTGTCTTGAGAGACATGGAAGAGCAGAAGTTGAAGCTCTCAGTGAAGGTGCAAAATGCAAGGCTTAGTTTGAAAGAGTGAGTGTGATTTCAGGACAACTGCCATTTTGTTTCTTATCCTGTAATTGGATTTTGTGAAATAAATGTTTCACTAATATAGGTCAGACATGATGTGAGAGACTGCTTAATCTTGACCTGTTCAAGCTAATGCTGTTATAGAACCTACAATGATATTTGAATTGACATTGGCCGTAAAATTGGAGCTATTAACTCTTCACCTATCAGGCCCTATTTGAGCATCTCTGTTTGTTCATGTTTCTCAACAATGCAAGTCCATAAGATCATCAAAACTTTAATCGGTTTTGTGTTGGTTGATATTTTGTTCTCAAAAGTCTTGCCGCGACATTTGATTTCTTGAAGGTGTATATCACGTATATGCATTAGGAATTGAATCGACAAATTCGAGTGCTATAATCATTTCCAATCCTGAATGTTCCAATTGAAAGACGAAAGAAGCTCACTGTTTATCAATGTAAAGTGTGTGCGTGTGTTGTGCAATCAAGTGTACTGAGTACCGACTGGACAACGGGTAATAATTTTTAAAAAATGTGACAAACCTACTATTATTCCATTTGCTCCGTTTGTTGACCTCAACCAAAAAAATAAAATAAAATAAAATAAAAAATAATGTAATTTTCTTTCAAAATTATCAAAAATACGTTTTTTTTTATCTATCATTTTCTTCTTGACACCTTCTTATCTTATTCTTAAAGTCAAAGAGTGAGCGTTTTTATTTTAATGTGAGTGATATGAGTAAATTTTCTCGTAATAATTTGAGAGTAGGTTTCTTTATTTTTTTAGTAGAATAAATTTTTCATACTAAAGAAATTATATCAAAACAAAAAATAGGTCCCCAATTTTGAATGAATTATATTTTTATGAGATGGGCTTCATATGGACTATCTTCTAGCTGTAATAACACTAATATATTTCAAAAATTATTATTTTTTTGTTGGGGTGTGGGTTAAGTATAAAATGGAGATTTTACTGACGAAGAGATAGAGAGAGAGAGAGAGAGAGAGAGAGAGCTACACGAGCCGAGGTTTTAACTTGTTCCATAATTTGAAGAAAAATAACAATACTAATAAGAACAAGGTTGTTTGGTGACGCACGTGTCTAAGAAAAAGGGCAAAGATAAAAGCGCGCGTGAGTTGTTATTAGCTCTGGAGTGGGGAGAGCGGCGAACAAACACTGCCTCGACCTCGCACCTAGACGGACAGACGCAACACGCTGTTTGTTCCGCTTTCCTGAAACAAACAAAGAACGGGAAAGACAAGGAACTCAACTCAGACCTAGGATAAAAGAACAATAGCGAGCGTTAGGGTTTAAAATTTTAAAACTCTACCCAACCCAACCAAGGCTTTGGCTTCTTGTAATTCTATTGTATTTTGTTTCCGCTAGCCAACAAGACAACACTCACACGACAACGCTTTTGCGGCAATAAAACCACCCAAGTAAAGTATGTATGATGCTTCTTGTTCTTCTTTTGTGCCTCCATTGTTTGCTTTGTCTTCCTCTTCCATGCTAACTTATTTTGTATTCCTTGCTGTTTTATTTCAAACCCATTCGTTAATTGTTATGAGATTTCATTTTTTTTATCTGATTACATTACACCTTATGAAGATATTACATGGAACTTTAGTTTATTTCTGGCTCTTTTGCTTGTGTATTATTTATAGACACATTTTAGGGTTTTTTTTTTTTTAATTATGCGCAGATGTTGGTTCTTTAGTATTTTTAGGGGCTTTCAAGTTTGGAGTTAAAAGATGAGTACTAGTAGGACGGGTTGTGGCAAGGAAGAAAAGGAAAATGAAGATGTGGAGGAGGAGAGAGCTCCTGGTGTGAATATGAACGATGGGGAGACGAACGTTGATGTCAAAGATCCTCCTTTTTCTCTCCCTGAAAAAAATCAAGATGAAATGTCTAGTGACAATGTTCATTTGCAGACTGATATCAATGATGTGATGAGTGTTCGATTACCGTCTGATAACGATGGTTCTGTAGACAGTCAAACTGCTAATGATGCTAAGGTTAACACCAATGTGGATCGATTAGATGGAAACCATAAAGATTTGAAATTGGAGTCTGTGGATGATGAGGACAAGGATCCTGAATCTGTTGCCGGCACCAATGCTTCAGTTGATGATGTTGCCAAGGAAAATTCTAGCAGCAAAAGTGATGGAAGCCCAGTGCATCCGTTGAATCAGCGCGTGCACGTTGCAGCTGAGGAGAGGTTATCCGAGATAGAAGTTGAAAATGTTGAAAAGGGGGAGAAGTTAGATGATGCTTCTGTTGTTGGTGTAAGTGCCAATGAACTTTCTGGTACTAGAAATGATGGAGGTCATGTCCATCCATTAAACCAAGAATGCGCTGCAGCTAATGAGAGGTCATCGGAGATAAAAGCTGAAAATAATAAGATGGGGGAGAAATTAGATGATGCCACAGTTTTTGATGCAAGTGCCAAAAAATTTTGTGGTAGCAAAAATGATGGAAGTCTTGATCAGCTACAATGTGCCACAGCTGATGAGAGGCCCTCAGAGATAAAAGCTCAAAATGATGAAAAGAGGGAGAAATTAGATGATGTTTCAGTTGATGTAAGTGCCAGCAGGCTTTATGGTACCAAAAATGATGGAATTGGAAGTCATGCGCTTACGTTAAATCAGCTAGAATGTGCTGAGAGATCATCAGATGCAAAAGCTAAAAATGAAGAAAAGGGGGAGAAATCAGATGATCACATTAGTAAAAATGATGTAAAGAGGGAGAAATTAGATGATACGTTAGCTTTTGATGTGAGTGTCAACAAACTTTCTGATAGCAAAGATGATGGAAGTCATATGCATGCAACGAATCAGCTGGAAGGTTCTGCAGCTGATGAGAGGTCGTCAGAGACAAAAGTTGAAGATGACGAAAGAGGGGAAAAATTAAATGATGGAGTCGCTGACATGGAATTGACTCTGGAAAGTGAAGTGAAGGAGTCAAAACCCGAGGTGGATGTCGGGTATGAAGTTAGTAAGGAAAGCTCAAACCTTTCATTTCTTTTTGAACCTCCTGTTGCTGAAGGTGATGAATCAGGAACAGAGGACGAGCAAGTGGCATTTGCTAAGGAGGTAGAAAATTTTTATAGAGAGAGAAACCTCGAGTTTAAGCACCCAAAGTTTTACAAAGAGGACCTGAATTTGCTTAAGTATGTCTCAGCTGACTATAATCTTTTGATTGGTGAATACAATTTTTATTAGAGCTTAACTATATGTTTATTCTGTGCTTCCTTATCAATAAGGTTATGGAGAGCTGTGATCAAGCTTGGTGGCTATGACGAGGTTGGTTTAGTTTGTGTCTCAGTTGCTTCTGATTTTTCATGTCATCACAGCTCACATTTTCCTCAATGCTTTATAGAAATGCATCTTGTGAAAACTAAAAAAAAAAAAAGTTATCTTGTGCAATTTTCTGTGAAGCACATCCTTTACTGCTTAAAGATGTTCCAAGGTACATTAGAAAAAAAATGCTTCATAGCTTCAATATGTAGCACATTGACATGACATCTTTATAAATTATTTCCTGTATTTCCTTATATAAAGTAAATGTGACAAAAGGATTGATGACAACTAAGAACTGCTTACCCTGTCTACATTATTTTAGACAATTCTTTGTTTTACTTAACAATTTCTCCTTCTTCGTCATCTTGTCATGTGCTATATTGTGGTATTGTGTACATCTACTGATTCAATAAGTTGCCTATGGTCTATGGAGCCCTTACGTTTATGAAAAGATGTTTATCACCCCCCCCCCCCCCCTCTTATGGTAAATTACAATTGTTTTATTTCCTTTTATATATGTTTAATCTACCTTTTTTTTCTGATTTAGTTCATTAAAGTTGTTTAATTATACTCAAAATATTTCTTTGTCCAGTTATCTAAAGTTTCTTTCTGTTTGGGGCCATATGTAGGTCACTTCATGCAAGTTGTGGAGGCAAGTAGGAGAATCATTCAATCCCCCGAAGTAAGGATAATTCTGTACTTTTTTGATGTCTGGCTTGCAAAAAGATGAGGAGTTTGCATTTCATGCTATGGATTTCTGTACATTAATTTGGGATTTTTGTGTGTTTATCTGCAATTTATTCCCTTAGTACTAATTGTTTGGAGTATTCCTGATGTACCGCAAATATATATATATTGCCGTACAGAAATTCATTAGGCTTTCAAACTTATATGGAGGCTACATGTTTATTACTTGCTCCTCATTTTTGTACTACTTGTTTGATGGAAGAATTCATTATTTCTTTTCTTTTTTCAGATTTGTTATTCACAAATTGTAGTTAGTTTAATAATATATTTCCTTCATTTGGACAGGACATGCACCACTGTCTCATGGACATTCCGAATATTTTATGAGAAGGTCATGCTCTAATTGCTAACTTCTCTGAGTTTTAGTTTCACATTATTATTTTCTTTTCAAAACTCTTTCCATCTGGTAGGACTCCTGATCCTTTTTTTTTTCCGTTGCAGGCTCTACTTGAATATGAGAAGCATAGAATGAGTAATGGAGAGCTTCCTCTTCGTGATGGTTCTCTTACAGAGCCAAGTAGAATTGAAAGTCAGGTAATTTGAAAAGTGTCCGATGATTTCTTTGTGTATCAAGAAAAGAAACAATTTTCTGTCATCGTCAATGTTGTGACATATTAAGCTTACATTACATTCACTTTGCCTTATCGTCTTGAGCAAGTTTGCTATGCTTCTGGCAAGGGGCGAGGTTATGAACTTCTGTCCACTGTCTGATTGGAAATTTGCACCGCAAGGAAATGGTCTTAGTGATATTCCATATGGAGACCATATATTAAGAAGGATTTAGGAGTGGGAAATTCGGTGGTGAAATTAGGAGTTAGTGCACCAAGTGAGGCAGTTGCGGAATGATTTCTTACTAAAAGAATTCTGGAAGTTTATAAACAGCAAAGCAACACAACTTTTCTCAAGATTCCTTTCACTCCCTATGCAGGTGGCTGGAAGTCAAGCTTTTGGTTCAGGCAGGGCACGAAGGGATGCAGCAGCTCGTGCCATGCAGGGTTGGCATTCTAAGCGTCTTCTTGGTAGTGGTGAGGTTTGTCAGCCAATCATCAAGGTCTGTGGAGAACTTCTGTTTACTATTAATGGAAACACTTCTTTTCCGTTATTTTTATTAAGGTGGAGGGAAGGGAAAAAAAAAATTTTCCTTTGATGATTATCTGATTATTGTTTCCATAACAAGGCATTTCTTTTCTTTATCAGGAAAAAAACTCAAGTTGTACACCAAAGAGTGATAAACAGATTAAAAATATAGGTACATATTCAACTGTTGGGATCTCATCCAACCTTTTGGGACGTAATTCCTTATTTTCTTTAAAATCTTTTTTCTTTGATGGTCAGTTATTGTCCTTCTCTAAAACTTGGTTTATTGAGTCAGGCTTGCTGAAGCGTAAGAAGCCTTCTACTGTTGAGCATAGTATTCAAGTTGCCAATGTGAAAGCTACAAATCCACAGTTAGGATCTCTGGTTGCTTTTTGGTCTCACCTCAGCTTGTGTAGTATACCAATTTGTATCCTGGCTAATGAGAGTTTCTTGCTTTTCTTTTGGCCAGGTTGGATACAGTGGTAATTGATATTGGACCCCCTGCAGACTGGGTAAAGATTAACGTGCAAAGAACTGTAAGTTTTCTCTTGTTTACTCATATGAAAGTGTAGTATTTTGCTTCTGAAAATTTTCATAATGGAGGTATAACTCTTTTGTTTTTTGGTATAAAATGGTCGTACCCAGATTGACTGCTTTGAAGTATATGCATTAGTTCCTGGGCTTCTGCGAGAGGAGGTAAAATTTCTGAAATGAGCATACATGCTCTTTTTGCCTCATTTTCCAAGCATGGAATTGGAGCGTAAGGTCCCTTAGATTTTAGTTTGTAGTTTGGGCCGGTGTAGCGGTCAATCCTTAAGGCTGCATTTGGAAGACGGGGGTGGGATTGGAGTGGATTAACTTTTTAGGATTAGACTGGACTAGTCTGAATTAATTATATATAATGCTTTCTTTCGTTTGGTGCAATGTTGGGTAAGATTACAATAGTGTTGTCCTATGTTCGATATTATGCCGGATTGGACAATAAAAATAATAATTCATACGGAACGTGAAATAAATCTCAAATTTTAACAAAAGCTTTTGAAAGAAATTTGTCTCCTGTAATTTTATTCTAACAATTATTAACACATTAAATTTATGAAGAAAAGAAAGCCAGCATCTCTTGTTTCAATAATATTTTCCATCTCAATAACTTAGTCACTGTCATAAAATATTATTTACACAAAATGAACTGACAAAAGTAAAATCACATCAAACAATTCAATCCAGTTCTTGCAATCAAGATAACATGCAAAAACTAAAAACAAAAATCAATTTTAAGATCCATTGAAAGCCCAATTTGATTAGAAGATGAAAAACAAAATAAAAAATAATCTTGACTGAGATTGCTTATTTTTGGTTTGATTAGAAGATGAAAAAAAAAATAAAAAACAATCTTGACTGAAATTGCTTATGTTTGGTAGTTGCTAGGGAGAGTCTGAGAGAGTTAGACAAGAGACATGCCTGAGGTTTTTGAGTTAAGTCTGGTTTTTTTGTCATAAATGATAAGGAGTGTGATAAATGAGGACAGTAGCTTTTCATTAAGTCCTACCTAAACCCATGTGTAGTGTAGGATTGGTAGCCCAAAATAAAACGAACCAACTGTAGGATTAAATATTTTCCCCCTAAATTATGCTATTCCTAACTTCATCCAAATGGCCTAAGAGGTCTTTATCTGGCTCAACTATTTGAAATTGAGACGCAAATGCACATTTCAGTACTTACGTTTACATCCTCGATGCTTGTTCTTTTGTCAGAATTTTGCCTGAAAAGGTTGTCAAGGTTTTGCGAAATCTTTAGTTTTGACTTTTGAATAATGTGGATATTTTAGGTAAATGGGTCTGATATGCGATGCGTAATAGTTTGTGTAGTTACAAGGAGATTTATCAGGATGATCATGTTCTCCTTGCTTTTGATGCATATTTTGTTCTCCTTAGCCTTGACTATTGTTTCATACCCTTTTTTCTAAATAAATCAGGTGCACGTTCAGTCTGACCCAGCTGGCCGTTTGGTTATATCTGGTCAGCCAGAGCACATGGATAATCCTTGGGGTGTGACACCATTCAAAAAGGTTAGTCAAGGATTTAATAGACTTAGTTCTCTTGCATAGTCGCATAAAAGTAATTATTGGGTAATGGTTTGTCTGGCAGATTCTTTAAAGATCCAATCTGATAACAAGCGTATGTTTCTTAGAAAGAAAAGATAAATTATTTTCTCTCATTGTTGAATTTTAAGTCCTGAATATTGCCAATATCACTACCTTTAACTCCAACCAGGGGGAAAAAGGGGATTATATATAATTCTCTAGTGAGAGCATCCTTATTTTAACAAAGTGAGGATGCCACTGACAGACAAAAAACACAAATTTCAATACGCTAGCAAATATATATATATATATATATATATATACAATTTTCAATGTATTGAAATCTGTGTTTTTTTGTATTTAGTCTACATTCTCTTTTTAATAAAGTAAGGATGCTCTTACTAGAGAAGAACTATATATATGTATACACACTTATTTATTGGTTTTCAGTCTAGAAATTTGTATGATTAAATTTTCTTTTCTTCTCTTAGGTTGTTAGCTTACCCTCCAGAATTGATCCACATCAAACATCTGCTGTCGTTACCCTGCATGGCCAGTTGTTTGTGCGCGTCCCATTTGAGCAGTCGGATATGTAGTTTTGGAGATGGTTGTCCGTTTCACCATATGCCGTTGTTAGGCTTTCAGGTTGACAGAAGAAGTTGGAAGAGACTTGTATATTCAGATTGTGAAGTCTGGTTTTGGTGTGTAAGAATCACTTGATTAGTTCATGCTGGTTGTAAAAGTTCAAGCTTCTATTTTAAATATTTAATTAGTGTAGTATCATAATTGGACAGAGATGGAAGATTATGCTTCTTCCATTTTTTTTTATTTTTTTTTTAAGAATGGGAGACAAATATTTGGAATCCTGTGCTTGTAACCTTTGGAAGGTTGTCTCTCTTGAAAATTATTTCTTTTAAGAGCAATTAGGCTTGGATGTCCTAAGACGGTTTGGGGTACGCATATTATTTTAGAATTAGAGCATGTAGGCCATTGATGTTGACTGATATTTTTCTTGTTGTCCCAGTGGTTCCGTCTATGTTATAAACTACTTCTCTTTCACTCGCATTGACCTTTATCTTTGCTTTAAACACTGTAATTTTTATACACTTGAAAGTAAACTGTGAATTCATGAACGCCTATAATCAAAATGTATATAGCAAATCTTTGTTGGCAAGTGATTTCCTTGTTATCATTCATCAAACATTAAATTGCTTCACATATTGCAGCCTAAGTTGATGAAGCAAGTTATTGCAGATGACATGGTAATTTGAAACACAGATTGACATACCACCAAGACGGCAACACATTGGAATAAAGCTTCAGTTACATAACAGTATGCATCATTCTCAGATTACAAAACAAAACCTTGTATATCTATCACATAACTTTGCTAAATTTCAACACCCATTAGAAAGGTAAAGAGTAATAGGAGGAGGTTAAGGGAAATGCAAAATCTTCTCGGGTTGTTTGGTTGTTTAGGGGAATTTGAATTCTCCACCAGTTGCTACGGGTGTGCTTCCTGGGGGGCTGATGGCCATCCAGAGCAGCGAAAGTGTGATTGCAATGAGACCTGACCAGACAAACACAATGGTGGGGGTCTTGCCTCTCCTTCCCATCAAACCTTTGGCAAAAGGATAGAGATGAGCCAACACCCAGAAGCTAAAGAAAGCTCCGCCAATGAACTTACTCCACGAAGGATTAGTTGCATAAATTGTCCTTAAAAATGCAATGATCATGGCGACTATATTCACCATGGCAATGACAATTGGTGGAATCATCAAGGAAGTCCATTTCACAATGTAGAGGTCCGCATATATGTCATCATTGTCTTCAGCTGCTGATTTAGTTGTCAATGTGAAAGAGATTTCGATTCCTGCCATCACCTTAAGAAGACCTTGAATAACAGCAGCCAAGTGAGCACTGGTTCCACCGATGACCCAGAACTGCTCATTTCTCCACCATTCCTCCAATCCTATACCTGACCACTTCACTTCCAGAATGGCTAAACTGATAAGACAAAGGCTTTGAATAAGCAGGTAGACTAAAAATGTGATGTTTAGATCTTTAACAATGAAATGTCCTGAGATGAGCGAAAGTGCAGGGAGGAAGCAATAGACAATAAGGAATAGTGAAGTGAACGGATAGATTCCGACATTAAGATAACCCAAGCGCTGCAGGAGATTGAGTTTTCTAGAGGCAAGAAAAGCATTGTTTCTGGAAAAGAAAATCTCAACAGAACCTGTAGCCCAGCGGAGCACCTGGTGGAGTCGATCAGTGAGATTGATTGGAGCTGAACCACGGAATGCATCACGCTTTGTGACGCAGTAGACAGAGTGCCAACCACGGTTGTGCATGCGGTAGCCTGTAACAACATCTTCAGTAACTGAACCATAAATCCAACCAACCCTGTCACCCCATTCAGTCTTGTCCTCGTACCAACAAGAAATGACAGAGACAGCTTCGGCAACTGTAGCTGCATCAAGCGGATCTCGGGGGGCCCTGAGCACACCAGGGGGACGTCCGTAGCTAACAGAAGGATGATCTGCAAGGGGTCGGCCTTGAAATTCAGCAATAGGTATAGATTCTGCCAGCATTGTTGAATTTCCAAACCTCTTGGGCAGTAGGTTCACGTCAAGATCAGAATCAAAATCGGTGGGATTCAAGGCATGCATCTCTGTGTCTTTATTTTGAGGATTCTTATTAGGATCTGGTGGGTCAAATCCATACAGAGCAAATCTCCTGAACATGGTCCCCGTTCCCACATAAAAAGGCCCCTAAAGGTAAGAGAAAAGGAGTTAGTCATGTTCATATACACAGAGCAAGTACTTACGTATACATACACTTGTGGCGTTACTAGCTTAGTTTAGCTTACCTGCAGACCGTCGAGGGCACGCATATTGCCATCAAAAAAGACAGTATTGTTATTAGCATATCTGTCAGAAGGATCAATGCCTTCGAATCTCTGTGGAAACTGAATGTAGCAGATATCTTCACCACCTTTGTCCATCATAAAGCACATTCCTTCACGAATAGCTTTACAGTTATAGATGTAGTGATCACAGTCAAGGTTGAGTATGAATGGGCCATTTGATAGAATGGCTGATGCTCGTACTAGAGCATTCATCGCTCCAGCTTTCTTGTTATGCTCATACCCTGGTCGTTTCTCTCTGGACATATACACAAACAGTGGAAGCCTTATATCCACGTCTGTAAAGTCTATGAGCTTATCATCATCCGCACTTCCCATTAATGGATCAGGGCTAGGTGGCTTCAGCATCACCTGAAGAATACCTGAATGGTCACCTTTGGCATGTTCACTGGTAGGAACTGCCCAGGTCCCGGGCCAGTGAGTGCCATCAGCCATCCATGTAGCCTTTTGCACCTTTATCGGTTCTGTAGGGTCAGCCCCGCTCTCCCTCATATGTTTAATCATCTTCATTTCCTCTCTTGCGTTGAAAGCATCTGATCTTCTCCTGATTGAGTCAGGAAGCCCATTTATTCTGACTTTGAACTCATCATATTCTCTCTTTACCTTCCTTCTATCCTTGACAAAATCAGTCCTGCTTTTGTTCTTTGTTGGGTCAATTTTTAAGCTGAAGTAACTGTCAGGATTCCTTGGCTCAATATTATGCTTTCTACAAAATGGAACCCATAAATCAGCAAAGCTCGCAGCCTCAGCCATTGCCTCAAAAGTAAGGAGGGCACCTCCATCATCAGAAACGTAGCATGCAAGCTTCTCCACGGGGTAATCAACGGCCAGAATGGAAAGGATTGTGTTGGCAGTGGTAAGGGGAGGCTCTTTTTCGGGATCGGCTGTGGATACATACATATCAACACCAGGGAGGTCAGAGCGGCCGGTAGGATTGGAAGGTGATGGCATATCAAACTTGTCGCGGAGGACCTCAAGGTCAGTAGAACGGTTGACTGGAAAGAGCTTGGGAAACTGATCCAGGATCCAGGAGAAAGCAAACCAAATCTCGCATGAAACTGACATGATCCACAACCATAGTGCATCAGTATTTGGATTTACCACTCTCCAGTGTAAGAAAAACCCCAAAATCACAAATCGAATGGCGATAAACAACCTATAAGGACTGATGATGGCTGCAGGGATAGGCAATGTCCTACTAAGGGGCTTCCAGGGCTTATCGGAATTGTCTGGCATGCCTCCCTTGAAACCATCTTCTCCATCATCACCATACATGTCGTCCTGAGGCCAAAATGCGTTGCCATAACCGTAAGTACCTTTAGTCTCAAACAACCACCTGTTGTGATCAAATTCTCCATTTTGGTTCCTCTTCATCATGGTCATGTTGCTGTTACTCCCATCTTTATTTGGAGCTGGCAACGGCAGAGCACCACTTGAAAAATCGGGTATCTCATCATCGTAATCTCCCAGTTTATAAGGCTCCTTGCAACCAGGGCACAATCCGGTGTCCTTTTGGGCATCCATGTAGCAGTCTCTGCATATTTTGAACCTGACGACAACATGCGTGCATGCATGAATTATATATATGTATATTTGTATACAATGAGAATGCATGCATGGCATTTCAAAATAATAAATTAATATTAATCACATATATATATAAGAATCATAGTTGAGAGTTGATAGTAACACCTACCTGCATTCACAAGGGATGATATCATTTCCTCTCTCATCCTTCATGGCCTTGCCATCACAAGCAGGCATGCCACAGGAAGAACCCTTGGCTCCAGCCATCTGAGGATGATTAACCTGAGACTCAATGACCTTGTCCATGAGATGAGCCCGCGTGACGCTATTGAATCCTCCAGTAAAAAGAGAATTAGAAACGTATTGCTCTTCAGCCTTGACAGCAACAGATGATGAGTCCATGGGCTGATTATCTGGCGTAGGAGGGATGTGAACCGTGTAGTTCATATAATCTCCGGAAAACTCACCTGACATATCAAGATCTTCTCTGGAAAGACTCACATATCGCCCACTTGACGTTCTTCTTGCAAATTTAACCGTCTGTCCATTTGATGACGTACGACCACTCGGTGAGTCCTTTGCACCCCCGCTGCTGCCGCTTCTTACTTTCTTAGATGGTTGGGACGAAAGGGATGCCATGATTGATTAATTCTTTATATACATATAAGATTTGTTGTATAATTATTTTTGTTGTTGTTCTTGATCTTGATCGATCCACTTAATTAATATACATTCATTGGCTTAATTACAACTAGCTACCTGCGGCTTCATGCACGCATGGCCTTGGCCTTATTCTTCTTCTTCTTCTTCTTCAGTTCTTCTTCTATAAGCATCATTTTCAATAATTCATGGGAGATAAATATATATCTATATATATCTCTAAGTTAAGAACAAGAACAACAATAATATTGCATCTTCTGGCAATGTGAGCATAATTAATCCCATGGGACTGGGGCACAAATCGGTAAAGAATTTGTGATCATTCAATCTTAAAGTTTAGGCCGGCATATTAGGGGACCAAAATTGGGAAGCGCGTGTAGGAATTTGGTTCAAAGAAAGATTGAATTCATGGTGAGAGACCAAGTCCTACACATTGCTATTTCTAGAGGGGTCTGTTTTACGACTTTCAAGGACGATCATGCATTCTCCATTTATAATACTCTCATCTCATGTTGCTCGTGTGGTATCTTTTTTAATATATTCAGTTTAAAATAAAATTCTCTGACTCTAAGGGTATAGTTTTCGAGCAGTTTTTTCTTCTTTTTTTTTTCCTTTCAAGCTGACCATCGGGTTTGAATGTTGGGGCTAAAAATTAATTTAACTTTTACTCGTCCCTTATCTTAAAAAAATAAAAAAACTAAATTAAAATTTATTTTTCTAAACGAGCCACAGACCATTAAAAGTATTTAGGTGCTGCACTTGTGAAATAGGGTAAAAATATAGTGTACGACACGTTGATCAACAATTGGAGATAATTAATAATTATCACATTGATTAATAATGGGATAATACAATCAATTTTTACATAACATACGTCAGTTATCAAGTCAAATAGTAATGGTAAAATAACTCGAGTTTCGCTGTCAAGTAATAACGGTATAATAATAACTCATTTTCACTCGACAGATGCGTGAGTGAGTACTGGGTCGTGTGGATTATGATGGATACAAAACTTTACAAGCATGTAGCATTTTTTGTTACGGTGGAACTGGAAATGCGAACGCGTCTTGAAATCAGACAATCAAGAGTTGATGCAAGCTTTAATGGTCTTCTGAGTAGAATCAACTTTAATTAGACAACAGTACAGTATGCGGGTGCGGATTGAGCTGAGAGAATGATAGAGAAGAGAAGGTTAACATGGTTAAGTAGAAAGCCTTGACCAATTGGGTTCTTAAGTCTGGTTCTGACAGAAATTGATTTACATAGACTAGTACGAAGAGTGCTATACCTTGAAATTACCATATGTTATGTTATCACCAATAAAAATGCATGTAGCTAATGCGATCTCTTCTACTTCTAGGCTGAGACCTCCCGGTGCGGTATGGAAACATCGTACCAGGGTAAATGAATATGAATTCAAGGGTTTTTACACATTGCTATAATTAGCAATGGCAATGATACGAATTGAAGGGTTTTTATACAGTTTGTAAATATAATTAACTATTTACAACAAAAGCAGGCAGCCTCCTCGCCTCGCCCAAATGCGTATAATTATTTTTTCGAGTTTCAACATGTCATAATACCAATGCCAACATTTTGTATTCCCATTTATGGGAATTAGGGTTTTTTCTTTTCCGCCCGAGACGTTGGTTTTCAGAATCTTTTATTTTATTTTTTATTAGCAACGGCGCAGGCGATCAAATTTTGCAGGCTTCGCCAGTAATTTGTAAGTGACAATACAATTTTCCTTAATAATTAAGTATGCACACTACATGAGACTCAAACCCAAGATCTTAGCTCTTTTACTAATTAAGCTACAAACACATTATATGAGACATAATATTAATCTCAAGGAAACTATTTAATTTGACTGAATATGTAAATGTTTGCCGCAAACATATATAGCAAGATCTTAAACATTCTTTAAATAAAATCAAATGTTGCTTTCACAAGTAGTAGTTGGGAAATGTGAAAAACTGAAAATGATTTAAGTTGGAATTAGTTTTAGTTTTACTAATTATAACCTCATTGTCATTCCGTAATATGTGTGTGTGATTAGTCTTTAATTAGTTAAATATATACACATTAGTTATCATGACAAAAAAGGGAAACGATGAAATGGATTAGAAGAAATACCCTAAAATTTTGCATTACTATAAATAGCAAATTGAAATTTCCTTCTCGAGTGTACAACTGACGGTGTGAATGGATAAAGTACAAAAAGAAAAAGAAGAAATTAAATCGTGCAGATCATCAGAAGCTAAATATAGAGAAAATGAAGTCAGACGAATGTTTCAAATTTGTATATGAATTTGGGAACTTACTGGATTATTAAGAAGCTTCAAGAATGTCCCACACAGAAGTACTATTAAAGAGATCCCTATCTTCATGTAATATATATGTTTCTGATCTCACGCACAAGTGGTTTTGTCTGAGTAGTAACCATTTATTTTCTTCTGTGCTGCTCACTGCTGCTAGCTAGCTAGCTAGCTGTAAACATGTATGGGGCAAAACATTTTGTATCATCCGGCTGGCTGGCTGGCTGGCTAGCTGGCTAAATCGATATCTGTATTCTTCAATTATTCGATTAATTAATGTGCAAACAGACACTTGACAAGTGTGTATATATATATATAAATATATGCAATCTGTAACAGAGAGGAAATATAAAATTAGATACATATATAATAATAATTAACAACAATGACAATCAACATACGGCTAATAGCTAGCTAGAATGGTGGCGGCGGCCTTGTTGTAGCAGCAGCATTATTACCAGTAGTACCAGTACTGCTCCAATTACCTGCAGCAAAAACGTCACCACCACCACTAAATGGATAATTAATTCCCATATTCATAAATCCCAAATTATGAAAAGGCAAAGGCACGCCACCGTCCCCCAATTGTCCGCCACCACCTCTCACTCCTGAAGACTGAGAGGCTGCCGGTGGTGGCGTGGTGGAGTCTGCTTCCTCCTGAAGCTCAAGGGGTAACCTATCATAGACTGCATTTGCAAAAGAAGCGGCCATCAAAACCACAGGACCTGAAGCAGTTAAAGGGCCCACCACGCTCCCTCCGACTACTTGACCTTGCCCACCTGCTAAATATATAGTCAATCCACCGGCTCCGGGGGGTGCCGGAGGTGGAAGTGAAGTTCCGGTGAGTGACAAAATCTCAAAGCGGCCATGAAGCGTTATGTTGACAGCACTAGCACTGCTAGTACTGCTGCTGCCACCAGCTGCAGCTGGTGGTTGCCTGAGTGTGACATTAGTAACAGCACCAGTTCCGCTGAGAATACAAACACCACGGCCACGACGCCTTGCATAGGTTGAAACGGAGTCCATAATGTCAGCGCCAGCTGATATTTCAAGGACATGGGATCTAAGCGCATTAGGGGTGTCTCTAGTTACGATTATTGGTGGCTTCAGCTTGTTCTTTGAACCCGCAGGACGTCCGCGAGGCCTCCGCCCCGCACCGCCGCCGCCTGAGCCAGAACCAGAACTGGTAGTGTTATTGCCTGCTGCTGCTGCAGACTGATCATGACTTCTTTCATCGATATCTTTGTCCGCTGAATCTGCTTGGTGGTGTTGGGGTTGTGGCTGCAGCTCCGATGGCCCCAGCAGCTGATGAACATACCCTGACATTTTTTATTTATTTTTATAAAATTCCCTATTTTAACAATTATTCTTGTTTAATTCTCTAGACCTAGCTACCAATAGATGAAATATTTAAAAAGACGAGAAGAAATTAATGAAGAAACCTTCTTTTTTTTACCCCAAAATTGAGAAGCTATATATATATATACATATAAAAGTATGAACTAGCTAGCTGAAAAAACCCCTAATGCTAGAGTCGAAAGAGAAGGCAGTTGTCAAACAATTGTTTCAACTGCTTCATCAACTGATCACTGTGCTTGGGCTCTCTCTCTCTCTCTCTCTCTCTCTCTCTATATATATATATATATATGCATTCAGCACGCTAGGACGAGAAAGAAATTTTCAAGACTGAAAACAATGTAATGACAGTAGTTAATTATGTGATAGCCCTTAGTTTTTTTTTTTCCTCTGTAGGCGTTGGGTTCTTGATGTATGCTCAGATCCAGATTTGTGCAAAAGAAAGGAATATAAGAGGGAGAAGCTAGCTTTAAAAAAAAAAGGGTAAGGGGGGGGCGCTAATTGAATAACCTAATTGGCCACAAAGATTAATAATGGTTATAATAATATATAACATATAGTATTCCTCAAAATCTCTCATGAGTTTTTGAAAACCAAGCCTTGAATGGAATAAAAAAAATAAAAAAGAAAGGAAGAAAGCACGAGTATCATAACCAATTTCGAAGAAACTTTAATAAAAAAGCTAAGCTCAAAAAAATTATTATATTAAAGAATTGGCAGAAGCATGCTTAGGTGACACTGAAGGTATGAATTCTTGATGCATTTAGAAATATGTTAACCCAATGCGACAAAATTATAATCCAAGCTAATGTGCACAAAGTATGTTGGTAATTAACGAGATGGCACATAAGTCAAATTAAGCGAGCTCTGATAATGCATTAAACGAATTAGTTAATGACAGACATACATACACACAGGGCAAGTAGCCAATTGGAAAACATTACAGTTGTTATTGCCTAATAGTCGTTGAGAAATTGGAATGTATGATGATGGTCAAAGGCGAGCGGTAATTAAGCAGCATGGCCAAAAGTGTCGGTCACGTGAGAAGTGTCAGGACATCGGAACTTGGCCAATCTTATCCCAAGGTGACCTGAAGGGCGGCTACTGTGTATGCCGCATATATACATACATGATACATACGGTGTGTGTATAAATTATAATCACATTATTGTCTCTATGGTATTTGTATTTGTATTTTGTATGCAAAGATCACTGGAGAAAACGTTTCACGGCCCGTTTTTTATTCTCGTAGGTGGACCTCCCATTACATTATAGGTTGTTTTGCCCTTTAATCTAAATTATTTTAAGGATCGATCAGTCACATGCCGTGCATTATGGTTCTTGGATAATATTATATATCAACTAGAATTTTTATATTAGCCTGCTTTCTTGAGCCACCAAAAAGGTGAGGGTCACTTACTTGGTTAATTGGAGAAAAAAAAACATTAATTGGAAGTTTAATTAGTACTTTTTTTAAGTGGATGTAATGATTATTATGTGCATGATCTAATAAATTTAGGGACGAGTGATATATTAATACAGAAACTACACCCTAACGACTGCAAATCTAACAATAAAAAATCATCAAATTTCATTTATATTTACAGTAGCTAGCACGGCATCCATTTGAATGTTCGAAGGAAATCTGTAAGTTTATGGAGTTTGATGCTACTAGGGGGATTGAAATATGGAGCCCCCTAAGTTGCAGCAGTTGTAAATTACAATTGTTGCAAAAATCGCGTGAACAGTAACAACGTGTGGTATTGTTCACGTAATTTTATAACAGCTGTAAGAACTTAGCAAAATCCTTGAAATATTAGTTAATCCAGCGAGTTTAGAATTCGTGGAAAATCAATCATGAAACCTTAAACAGAGCATAATCATCGCAATTATGTCATAATGTGATCCCCAAATAAGTACTTAAGTTTTAAAGGAAAGAAGGGGCCACTTGTAAACTAAAATGCTCAAAGACGACAAATATACTAAAAGGTTTCACTCTCCAAATTTCATAATCTGAGGGCACATGACAGTGTATCAAGAATTAGGGCATGTGATCGATGTGATTGCATCAGTTACAATTAAATTAATTGCCAATATTTAATGATTCATTCCTTTATCTATGGCTTTCATATATTATATATATTATGTTATTAGACCCCCTAAACCAACACCATTTGGTTAATTAAAGAAACCTCGTGAATTAGGTCATCACAGTCTAATATAATTAACATTTTATGTTCATGTACTGTTCCTTATTTACATTCATTTGTGGGGGGACAACAGTCGGTGCATGCTTAAAGCACTATTTGAGTATGGAGCTTGATCTAGCAATTATTATTCTATTAATCTTTATCATCTTTTTAGTTAAGTCGTAAGCCTTCAATAAATTTATTTAAAAAAAAAAAAACAACATGATAATGCATGCGACATCGTTGTTGCGTTTACTCGCAAGAAGATTAAAGAAACAACAATGGGCTGGGCTCACTAGGGTTCACCCATTTACTGAGCCCTGTGCAGTGGATTAACTAAGGATGGCCGAAAGCTCCGCCCACTTTTGTGCACCACGGTGAGGCTATTTAATCCACTACATTTCTGTCTACACCCATCATTAAAATACGATAATTTTTAAAATTTTAAAATATCAAAATTACCCATTAATTTCCTTCGCTTTCTTACGGTACTTGTTCTCTCTCTACATCACTTCCTGCAAATTAAAGACTTACCATTTCAGTCTCTTTGGCCATGGATTCTTTTTCTTCATAAACCGTGACCTAATATTGGTTGTCGCCTAACAGGAAAGTTAATTTCAATTATTTGTAAGATTTAACATTCATTTGCAGACGAGAAAATCGAAAGAATTGGTTAGAGGTGATCAAGAATTGAGAGAGAGAGAAAGATTGAGAAAAAATAGGAACAATTGGGTAATTTTATCAAAATTAATTTGATAATAGATATTTTGATTAAAAAATAAGGTGTAGAGAAAAAATTAATGGATTCAGATAGTTGTACTGTCATTTATTACCCAATATAAAAAAAAAATGATATCTATATCTTAAACTTAGCTTCAGTAGACAGATAAATTTCCACCATGTTAAAAATAAAAAATTAAGCTCTATCGTTTGAGGAATTAACATTCATATCATTTTTTATTTTTTAATTGAGTTTTCATTATTTGGATGAAAATAAGTTCATTGTATTACGTTAATTTTGGCAATATATTGTCGTAAATTAATCATTGTGGGCACTAATACACGTAGTACAATACAAAAGTCTCTCTGTCTTCGTCCAAATAGAAAAAAGATTAAAAAAAAAAAAAAAAGTTGTGAAAAAGGGTTTGGATATTTATTTCCATAACAAAGGAGGTTCTAGCTATCTATTTATAAAATAATGAAAACGTTGGCCTCCTATTACAACATCTTAAAGGTCTGGAAATGCATTTTTCCGAAAATCAATTTGACGTTAAAGTACTGTATGTAATTGTCAATTTTATACAGGTGATCTCCTTTTTCCTGATCTGTTCGTTCGGTTAAGCATCATGTGAGAACCCTGCAGGTGTTGAAAATTAACTTGCATGTCGATAATGATTGGCCATAACCAGCAGCACTAAGGATGCTTTCGCTTATTCTTTCTTAATTCCCTTCCTTTGTGGACTACCTTTTGTTGTTAGTCAAATGAAGAAATATGGTGGTTAGTACGCCACCATTGCCAAGCCACCTAAAAACGAAAAAAAAAAAAAGGTATTTACTATTTGTGCGCGAATATAACTGGTCACGACACAACTTACCCTGCTTTTCGATTGATTCAGTCAACATACATCGCGCTGGCATACCGGTTCTGTTTGGTAAAAATAAGTAGTTTAGCACCTAATTATCAGATGTTAAGTCTTGAGTTTGCAGTTGGATAGATGTCCAAACAGAATCGTTGGAAGCAAAGACAGATTGCAGGAGAGGAATCTCATCTGTGGAAACTGGAAAGTTCATTTATTTGGCAAAAAATAACCCAAAAATAAAAGCGGGGCTTTCGTACGAATCCTCCGTTTGTGATAAACTTTCGTGCTTTGATGTATGTTACTGGTGGTACCCGTCTAAACTACATTCCAGTCCTGCAATGTTCAGAAATTCACCAAGTGCGCGGAAAGCACATGCATGTTCTTAAATTAAAGTCCAAGTGCATACAATAATACCGATAGTAATAACAACTCTAGGCAAAATCCTTATTGAGCAACCATTAGATTCGTGGAAATCGATGATATGCAAATGCGTTGATACAAATGGATTGACTCTCCCGCTTTCCCATTTTTCAACTTGGATTAGTGAAAGCGGGAATATAATATATACATGCCCACTCACCAAAGAGCTAACGAGAGATCAAGCCAAAGAATCGGAGCGTACTGCAACCCGAAACGCACCAAAGACAACCAGTTTAGTACAAGAGCACTCAAGTGCAGAGTAGCAAATCTTCCCAAGAATGTGGCTGTCTCCTCCCCTTTGAATGGAATTCCCGAGCTTTATCCATGTCATCACCTGCAAATTTCGTAGAACTCTAACCAGAAACACAGTTTTCACCTTCAACTTTTGTGATTACTAAAGGAGAACTTGCAGAAATCACATTATCACATATCATATAATGCCAAGTACAGCAAATCTTTAGCTTTCAAATTGTGTTCAAAATGCCGCATTAAGACATTTTATGGTACACAGTAAATTGAAGTACTTAACAGGGCATCTAGAGAATTTTAAAAGAGGTGGGACAAACTTTTTGTCATTATACAGAATTTGCAGATTACAGGGCTTGAATTTTGAAAAAAAAAAACAACAAAAGAGAAAGAATATGTGAGAATTGCATCCTTGGTTCTGCCAATCCTCCCTCTCCACATGTCTAATTGAAGTTCATCTATAATACTTATGAAGCATCTTTATGCAAGCTTTTCTCATGCCTCAAGGCTTTTTGTTCTTCTAGGAAGGAGCCTTAGTAACATCTTTGCTTGATCTATTATACCTCATGTGGCTGTTAACGAGCTGTCCAGCTGCAAGAGCAGACATGAGTGAGAGCTCTCCAGCAAGAACAGAACCAGCTACAATGGTAGCTAGCAGCCTTGAGTTTGCCCCCGGCGACCCTTTGTTGGCACCTTTGACCCCAAGGAGGTTCAAACATGCTGACTGTGATGCAAGCTGAGTGCCACCTCCAACTGTTCCGACCTGAAGGCAAATATCAAATAGCAATATGAGACACTTTAGGCATTTCACATTATATCTCAAACATCCCTCAATTGACCGGTTCCTAGGAAGAATAGCTTATATATGGGTTTCATATACCAACTTTCTAACAAAGTCTAGTCACAAATTGATAGTCCACCAACAACCATTATCTTATAGCAAAAATGAAACTTAGAAACAATCACCTCAATGGAAGGCATGGTGACAGAAACGTGAAGGTCCTTGCCATCATTAATTGCTTCCATCATTGTGATACAGTGAGAACTCTCCACATTTTGAGCAGGATCTTGGCCGGTGGCTATGTAGACTGCGGTGACGATGTTACTGGCATGGGCATTGAAGCCACCAAGAGCTCCAGCCACGGCAGAACCAGTAAGGTTCTTGAGCATATTAAGCTCCACCAAGGCATCCACATTAGTCTTCAATACCTTCCTGACCACATCACCCTTGATTATGGCCTCACAAACCACGGACTTACCCCGTCCTTCAATCCAGTTGACAGCAGCAGGCTTCTTGTCGGAACAGAAGTTACCTGAATTACACACAACGCAATACGAATGGAAATGAGATGACTATGGTAGAAATGCAAAAAGGAGAGGAACTAACAAATAGCCGAGTACCAGAAATGCCAATGACATCCATGTCGGGGAACTCAGCCTGGAGAAAATCCAAAACATTTTGGACTCCTTTGGAAACCATGTTCATTCCCATAGCATCGCCGGTGCTGCAAGTAAATCTGAGGTAGAGATTTTTGCCAGCAATAGCACATTTGATGGTCTGAAGCCTAGCAAATCTACTAGATTTATTAAAAACCAAAGATAAATGATCGAAATTGACAGGATTCTCGAGGAACAACTTCAACTCGGCGGCTCTCTTAGCACTTGCAAATCTAACAACGGGAGCTCTGGTCATCCCATCTTTCAACAAAACACTCGTAGCTCCACCGGACAAATGAATAGCTTTACAACCCCTGTTCGTACTCGCCACCAAGCACCCTTCAGTGGTGGCCATGGGAACCGAATACTCCCTCCCGTCAAGCAACAACGGCCCCGCAATACCCACCGGAATCTGGACATAACCGACCGGCATCTCGCAACACTGCCCTAAAATGGACCCGTAATCAAAACCCTCCAATGGCAAACCGTGCAAAGACTTGCCGGTTGATCTCTGCAAAGCCTCCCGCCTGATCGCCGCAGCCCTACGGCAATCCCCCAATTTGGATTCCAAAGAGTAAGACGGCGTCGTCCCATCCACCACAGACTTGATCATCTCCTCGTCCTCTTCGGTCGTAAACGTCAGCGTATTGGGATCGTGATCGATGATTAAATTAGGCAGTGGCTGTGGCTGTGGCTGTGGCTGTGGCAGAGTCATGACATCGGAGCAATCGAGGGCTTGGCCACATGGTAAATTCCGAGAATCATCCTTAATGATGACGTGGCTATCCTCTTCGTCTAAGTCCTCGGAAGCCCACACGTCAGCAGAAGGTCGGAGGATTGACTGAACGAAGTCAATTCCGAAAAACCCCAGCAGATAGATACACGAAGCGACGAAGGCTACAATGGCCACCATCTCGGAGAATGTCACGACGTGGAGAGGCGTCGAATTGCGAATCTTCTCGCGCCAGCGGGAGAGCAAGTAGTAAACGACGGTGAAGAAGAGCGTGAAGAACAAGGCATTGATGATGTACAGAGGAAGCGGCAGCTGCGCGTGTGTTTCTTCCTCTTCTATTGTCTTGGAATGAACCGGTTTGGCAGTGGCAATCGATCTCCGGCGGACCTCCATTTTCGTGGTAATGGCGACGGCCGGCGGAGGATCTGAGGGCGGATAGTTAAGATAAAAAAATATTTTTTTTAATTTATTATTTTATTTGATATGTTAATGTAAAAATGCAGCAGTAGTAGTTGTCGTGGTATTTTACGACACCGTATTCGATGGAGGATTTCTCTTCAGTTTGGTTAATGAGGAAGTGGTGCATAGGCGCGGGCTTTTATAGAGTTAGTTGGTAGGTAGAATGGCGGAGGGGTCCACACGTGTAGAAAAAATGATATGGGCGAATGGCACGTGGTTAGATGCAAGGGGTGTTACGACTTGCAACGAGTTTAATTTAAGAGTCAAAGTTTCGGTGAGTGGAGTGCCGATTGCGATTGTGGGATTGGGAAGGATGATGCCACTGCATGTTGGTTTGCTGCTTATTGTTTTAATTAATTAGTTTTAAGTCTTTTAATTTGATCCTTTTCCCAACCAAATTCCAAGTTCCAACTCACAGCTGCTGTTTTTTGTTCTTGGTCCCGGGCGGACACGCTGACAGATACGCTGACAGCACGGCCAATGGCTAGGATGTGTAGCGATGAATATTGATTACGGTAATAGTAATTTGTAACAATTATAATCAATCATACACACTTGATTTTAATTTTTTAAATATTTTATAAAAATTACTTAAAAAAATAATACTTTTGAGGCATGTAAAATAAATAATTTATTATAATTATTATTTAAAATTTAAAAGAAATTAATGAAATTTTATAATTATTATTTAAAATTTATAAAAAATAATGAAACTTGAGTTTATAAGACTTAAAATGTATTCGAATGAACGTTTAAAAAAACTCAAATTAAATAAAATTTTTTTAGCGAAATCCCCCTAATTTAATTATCTGGGTCCGCCACGGCTTGTTTTGGCTTGCTCTGTATCTATAAAGAGCCGAACAGTTTGAGTTTAGTCTGACAATAACTAGTCTCTAGTCTTCCTTTATATCAAATGGAATCCCTAGTTGGATTGCAAAGGTTTGTAGTGCAAATTCAGCTAGTATACGAGAATTTGTTTCAACGTTCGACGGACTCGTTGGTCACCCTTCATGATTGGGGTTGGTTGGCGAGCTGAGGTCTAAGTACAATTCTCACTAACTCTCGACAGAGATTCATAAAACGATCAGCACATAGTCCCAAAATCACTGGACACTCCGAGGCATCCGATATAGAGGTCCTTCATCCGAATCACTCAACACCAAAAGAGCCTAAGCCGATGCTGGCACTTAAGCAAGCATCCCTTTTACTACTTGGGTTCTTGATAGATTTTTATTACTCCATTTCCTTCCAACTGTCAAAACAATAATAGGAAAAAAAACACTTGTTTAAAAGTAAATGCAACTTTTCACAATACAAATTGATTGTCTGAAACCTCTATAAATTAAACCACGTTAACTTTTTTTGTTAAAAAAATCACATTTATCCTTCAACAACGTGTTTTTCTACTATAGTACTACTCTTTTAATATCAAGAATTAAATAGGACACTAAAAATATATTAAACGACCTAACTAATAAAAACAAGTATTATTTTGGATTGACGATGAAATACTATAAACAACTTATTTCATAAGTTTGATAAATATGGGATTTGGTAATTTATTTTAAAACTGCTCATGTCATAAGTTTCTCTATTCTGATAGCAGTTTTTATAAGCAAGTATGAGTTTATTTTTTATATACTTTTTATAAGCAACTTATCAAATAGGTCACTATATTTTTTTAAAAAAAATTTCAATTATAATCTTAATATTTTAATAAATGATAAATACTTATTTAGTCATTATATTTTAGGTTAAATGCTCGTTTTGTCGTTGTTTTTAAAAAATTAACTCAAGACACATTTATTGTTGAATATGTGAAACTCACGCCCTTATATTTCATTTGCTTTTACAATAGTACCATTACTACAATTTTGAAGCAATGTTTAATAATATGCAATAATCTTACTAATAATTGTTTGCAACAAATTAATTTATCAAATTAATTCTAAAAGTACAATAATAACAAAAAATTTACATTTATTTTTGTTTTACTTTTGGAGTTAATTTTTTATTAAATTTTTTTAGATAAATTAATTAATATCTTCAAGAATATTGTTGTAAGGATATAATTGTAAAAGCAATGAAGAAAAGGATATGAATGTCACATATTCAATAGCAAGAGTGTTTGAAGGTATTTTTTGAAATATAAGGACCAAACAAGTATTTTTATTTTAATAAAAATATAATTATAAGTTATTTTTTCTTAAACCCAAACATATAAATAAAAAAATAATTTAAAATTTTGACTATTGTGGTCATTATCTAATTAAAAAAAACACGTTCATAATAAAATTTACCAAACATATGTGCTTTTTCAAACTCACAGTAACATCAACAACATAATTTATCAAACACAAAACTATATTTTTTAAATAGTAACTTATTTTATTCACATAACGGAAATATTTTATTTCACTATCCACCGCGATCTCAAAATGGCTCGTATTTTCAACATGGATCAAAGTGTCATTCTCTCTGGGATCTCTTTTGCGTTTCACTTTCACTTGAAATAGTCAAGCAATGACCACTATAACTAATATGGTAACAGGACAATCTACTGTACATCAGCCCTAATATTACATAGTCACATTTTTATACAGCTGCTTCACACATTTTTCATTATATATACAATACTTTTTGTAGCACAAATTCACATGTCTTTAATTACTGTAAGATATGGGTTGAAAATTTTGAAAATATAACGAAAAATTTATGACGGTGTAACTCACTGAAGTGGATGCATGATAGATATATTTCACAAAATCATATTCTCTTTCAAATACAGTAAAAACTGACTGTATATAAAAATAATCTTCATATAGTTACAAAAATAATGTTTCCTTTGGTTCCATTATAAATAAAAGTAAGTTCCATATTGTAATAAATTATGATTTGTCAATATCTCGTCTTAAAAAATAGCCTCTACGTAATAATAATTATATATCTGTATATTGTAAAAATATATGTGCTATCTTACACTAAAGGTTTAAAATGTAATAAAATATTTTTCAAAAATTGCTTGGGACAATGATTTATTTTTAGAGTTGTCACCAAATTATTATATAATATTTATTGAAATTACATTGTGAGATTAAACAAAATGCAAACGTTTAGACTTTTAAGATGACTTTGCAAGTTCTCAATCGAATAAGATTAATGTAGTGTATACTTTACCTTTATATCACTTGGATTAAGGATAATTAAGTCGAACCAATAAATTTTATAATCACATCTCTATTAAGTTATAACCTTCTCATAGTAATAAAAATAATTTGGTCCCAACATTATGAAAATTGAGAGGTTTTTTTTGTAGTTTATAGAAGTAATCACTTACTACTTGTTGTCTATCTCAACAAACTAAAACATTCCATGACTGCAGTCTTACCACCGTAATTTTGATACTGTAAGTGTTGTTAATGGTTATTGATGTCACAATAGATATGAATATCCACTTTATACCGAGCCCATTACATTTCAATATAAATTTCATGTTACATTTTAATCATTAACATAATCAATAATTGTTAGGCTACATTAAACTACTACCAAAAATTTGGTGTTTCTTTGACTATTCCATTTTCATACACATGCAAATTCCGCTCATTTTTATTTAAGTTTTCAATTTATATTCAAAAAATAAAGTTCTCAATTCAAAATTAACGGTTGTCATTGTAATATTGATAATTAATCTGAACATGTCAAACATGGAGATAAATCAGTTAAATTAGGTGACCACGTATTACATTACTCTGTAAAATTAATAACTTTCCACTGAACCCTATTTGAGATTGTTATTAGGGCGACAAAAGTAATTTACTTCATGTTTATTTACAGAAAAGAAAAAGTGTTTGGTTAGTTTTTAAAATATAGGAATTTTATAAATTTTTTTTTTTTAATTTTGACAACAACTTGTTAAAAAAAAATGCTTGATGTTGCTTTTTAAAAGTAATTTATACTGGATGGGTTAATTTCTTCCATGTAATTAGCAACAATTTTAGTGTTGCTATTATTAGATTATTATTTTAATGAAATGACAATTAATAATCCTTTTAAAGTTCTTATTACAATGAATTTTACTGAAGGTATAAACGCTTACTTTGAAAAGGACAAGAATCCTCTCATGGTATTAATCTCTCCTAGTGAAATAAGTTGTCAAGATTGAATTTAAAATTTTGATGTTGATAATCAAGTTAATTATTTGATTTTATTTACAGTTAAGTAAGCTTTTTTCATTAGGTTTGAAAGACTATGAAAAACTAGGAGAGAAAATATTAAGAGAAGATCCTAATCCATTTAAAAATTACATCAATCTCAACAACGTATCTACCAAATATCTAACTACTTTTTGGTCTAACTGATTATTTCATCAGCTCAGTACAAAATATTTATTTTATAAGTAGCGGCAATCTTCTAATTTGTGTCGGGTCCCACTTTGATTCGAGGAAAAAGGATTATGTTCTCAAATATGTCAAAACTTTAGCACATTATATCTCATTTTTATAAGATTTCATAAAGGATCACAAATAGTAATTTCTTATGTACCTTCCCCTAGATAAAAATATCAATAATTTATTTTTGTAAAAAAAAAAAGGCAAATGTTGTATTATTACATGTAGTTTGAATCAACTAATTATTTAGTCATGTATTTTTAAAAATTAATAAAAAAGTATCTGCCATTATTTCTATAGTTGTTGGATTTAATTAACTATTGGATCAAAGCACTCTTCAATACACTTAACTATAGAGTTTCGAAGTAAACAATGGGCGGATGCTCTTGGACACAATAGGGGCGTACAAACTTTGAAAAAATTTTAAAGTTTTTAAAGAAAATATTAAAAACTAAGTGTAAAAATATTGATTTAACCCCTGCACAGGACCCTTTGATTGTTATTTTGTTAATTGCTTTTTCGTTCTGAAAAAAAAAAGAAGAAAATGAGAAATGTCTACACGAGGCTGCATAAAGGAAGAGATGTGCCTGAGAAAGAGAACATTAACAAAGGAGGTAGATTATCTTAATATATTCAACCGTCAAGTGAAATTGCAGATTATGATAAACGGTTAAATAAATGGAGAGTTTAAGTCTTTATAGGATATTCACAGAGGGGCACATCTCTTTCTTTCTGAAGCCTCATGCGTTCATGTTATTTTTTCCTTCAGAAAACATTTTCCTCGATGGCACACGCAATATAATTGCCTATCAGTTACTTCATTCGAACCCCATCTAATCTTAGATAAGTTTAAGTTAATTTGTCGACCATAGCTTCAAGCTTCTTCCATTGTTTCACAAGTCATTCCCATTAATGCTGTTTTAAATTTATGAAGAAGATTTTTTTTTTTTTTGGATTACTGGTTGTTTTGGCATTCATCTCTTAAATCGTAATCGTTTTAACCACCTCGACAAAAACTCATATTTTAGATCATGGTGAAATATAAAGAACTCATAATTCAACTAATAATAAACATTAAAAGAATTTTTTTTCCATAAATGTCTAATTAAAATTAAATTTCTATGATACTGAAATTAACATCTTTAATAAAATATATCTATCTTTAATTTTATTCTACTAATCTTATTTAACAAAAGTGAGAGATAGAGAGAATTAAATTATAATAATTATGGAGATAAAATAGGAGGAAAAAGAAGAAAAAGTATTTAATAATACGTAGTGGGTCCATTAATTTTTAATTTTGTTATTAATATTTAATTTGATTCATTGATTTGCTTGGTGTTGAAAAATCAATATTTTTTTTAAATTAAAAAAGAGGGCTCCCGATCATATCGCTACATGCATAGATACATACATACATATAAAATGAGGATTGCCCTATATTATTTGGAGAAACAAAATGAAAGCTCCCTCATAGCATCGGTTTAAATCCTCCATGAAATTATAACGGTGTTAGTTTTATGTATTATTTACTACTCTACACCTAGTCTTGATGTTAGTCATAAAATTTAAATATTTTGACAACTTTTTTTAAGCATAATGATATATATGTCCTTAATGATTAAATTAAGTTAGTAATAAATTATAAATTATGGAAAAAAATTACAAGTAGGAAAATGTCATAAATACACTAGTAGTTACATAAATCAACATAGCATACACCAAAACGTACCCTAAGTTATGATATTTGATATTCTAAAATCTAAATGTATCCCTCAGAACATAAAATAAAATAATTAAAAGAAAGATCCAAAATATACAAGCAAATAAAGGCAAATAAATAATTGGAGGAAATTCTAGTTCTCCCACAATTGGCTGCAAATGAGTAATATATAAAGAGAAAAAAAGTATCACTATATGAAAAATATATATATAAGCAGCTAACTGGCAAAATAACAAATCACACACAATTGCTATTATTTGATGAGAAATAAAAAAGAAAAATGAGATTGCAAGCAACCCTAACGACGGTTGTATACAACAAAAGATGCATTGTATGGCTCAGTCTACATATACTTCTCGAGCAAAACTGCTTAAGGGTATTAAGCAATTTTACTCCTTCAAGGAGATAATAACGTACGAGAATCATAATTATTTTCAATCCTCAATGGATGTTCCATTTCTCAATCCCGTAAAAATTAGTATTGAGAAGATAATAATAAAATTCCTTTATCAAGGATTCAGTAAAACGAATCCAATAAATGAACCAGGTGCACATGTGATTAATTCTTCTTGCAAATTGTTATTCAAAATCAAACATAGTAAGGCACGCAAAAATTAGATCTTATAAGATTGAAAAGAAAGCAACTCAATCCAAAAAGTAAGTAGAAACTATCATGAATTAGACTTGAAATAATTATCACTTTTGCTATTACAAGCGCATGTTATGTCCAAAAGTAAGATCCAGTAGAACCGCTAATTATTTATTAAGCAATTTAAAGACACGTTAATGAAAGAAAATGTCTAAAAATCAATTTGGTTTGCCTTGGTAAGTTGCCACGTCGGAAGCGTTTATATGATACTTCTTCAACTCTTGATGATAATAGTTTTCCTTCATATTGTTTTATAAAACAAATTCATAGTCATCTTTGCATAAAATTTATAATCTTTTCTCCTACAGAGAAATGATATATGATGAAGGAAAATTACTTATTTTTAATTTTGTCGTCCTTCAAGTATAAGATAATGAACGATATCACTAATTTTAACGTACTTCTTCTAGAACATATAATTAGAGAAAATGTCTTTCATCAAGCGTCTTCAGACTCGTCAATTGGGAATTGTATTACTTCAATGAGTTCCAAGTACCACTAGCATACAATCATTGGTTGCTTAACAAATAGGAATCGTCAGCCACCATGGAGTTTACACACCAAACCGGCCGAATCGTTTGAGTAGGCAGGCTGGTCAAAGGCCATTAAATTTTGTATTGCTTTCTTATCTGTTGACTGGCAATTTTGCGGCCTATGTCTGAGCTAATTATTAATTATGTAAATTTATATTCTACCATATATATTTTCGCATCATATGAAACAGTTTATATTGTAGTTCAAACTCGGAATCTTCACATATACTGGCATCAACAACGAAATTAATTGTTATTAAATCTTCTACTTGCTTTCTGGTAGGATTTCATTAGGACGCGTGTGAATGGAATTTTCGATCCAAATTTCATGTGCGCGGACAACGTTAGGAATTAAGTTTTTGGATCAAGTAATTTCTTTAACATATATTAAATCAGTATTAATAATTAATTTCACTAAAACAAGTTCAATCTCATCCCCCGTTACATTAACCTTAGAAATTGCAAATTTTTATACAAAATCAAAGTCGTGGACACAAGAGCATTCAAATGTTCCCAACAAGAAAAAGAACAAAATTAGTTAATTGTTAAAGGCAATACGATACTTTAGGTAAGAATTAGTCAATGAGTGGGAAAAAATTGACGCCTAAGTGGATGATGGACTTTAAATTTAGTTAAAATTAGTTAAAACCCTAGTAGTCAAGCAAAAGAACAACCCACCTGTTTGTTTTTGTTTGGCACAATTTCACTGGGGCAAATTAATTTGAAGGTTGTGAATTGGGATCCAGTGATTAATCCTCCACAAACTGAATTAGGCATGAAAGTCCAGGATACGGACAAGTCATAGATTGAAAAACGAATCATTGTTTGGTATGTCTTCACTACATATTTTTATTCCTTCAACATGGTCATTAGTTACCCAATAGAATTCTCCTTTATCAATCAATTTATTTATTTTTATCAAAATCATTCTTCAGGCAAGTTGATCCATTTTGCTAATCAATTTTTTATTTTCGTTATTTTTTGAATTTACATTGTTGTGTTGAGTTTTGAATTTAGGCAAGTTTTGAATTTACATTGGCATTTACAAAGTTGCCAAATTTATAGTTGTAAAGTGGGGTTCAACGATTGATAATCTTTTATTTTCTTTTTTTAATGAAGAAAAAGGAAAAATGAAAATCAGGAAAATGCTCATGTAGTATACACGTTTTGAGCCAATTATCCAGTTAAGTTCTATGTTTTGAAAAATTACCTAAATGACCCATGTTGTACATTTGTTTTTCTTATAATCTAATTAATTATCATATATTTTTCACTTGTTAATTATCAAATTTATTTAAATTTCTTATCAGAGACATATTATTATTTTGCCCTTGAAAGATTAGACTAAAGGAGGATCAATGCAAGAAAAGTAAACATAACTCAATTCGTAATCAAATCATTTTCCCACCAATTTGAGAGGGGTTTGAACACCGAAAGTATTGTTTTAACCCAAGACGTTGAACAACTAAGCTAACACCCACACTATGGTTTCGATGTTATAAAATTGCTTTGCAGTTATTTGATATACAATATAATTATTATTTGAAAGTTATGTGTGCCCTTTGTCCCGGGATGAGTATTACGTGCAGCAACTCGTGCGGTACTTAGACAACAACTTTCTAGCACAAAAGTCGCTAAATAAGCCTTGAAGACTTTTCGAACTAGCTAAGCGGCGAAGCTTGCAAGGATGCTAGCGAGAAAAGAGAACAATGTAGGCCAAAGAGCAAATTTTATTACTGAAAAGAGAAAATTTACAAGAGAACTTTATAAATATGCTTGAATTGCTTAGTGTTGTGCTGGTGGGTGTGTGTGTTGTGTGGTTGGTGGTGAGCAAAAATGGCAAGTGCCAAGTGGTATTTATAGACTTGGATGTCAAATTCTTGAAGCTTCCTAACAACTTGCATAAATATCTCTTAGGACTTAAATGCACAATTCTTGAAAAATCTAGGTAATTGGTAATTGTAGAGAATTTTAGATTTTGGCCAAGCTTAGTTGATCGCTGAACGCACCACGGCTAGCTAATTGTATAAAACGACCCAATGCTAAGCGCACTCTGCTGCTGAGCGCATTCCGCTGTTGTGCTAAGCACACTCCCTTCTAAGCGCAATCCTCTGTACATGCTTAGCAAACCCGCGTTCTAAGTGCATCCTACCATTGTGTGGAGTATATATTGTTACTAAGTACATTTCACTATTATGCGAACTTTTACTGAGTGCCTCAGCGAGCCAATTTAACATTTGTTTGTGGGTGATTTTAGCGGCCCCTGACACCTTACTATATTTTTTTAAAATTATAAAGTTTAAAATTCATATTTAACAAATTTGACTAACTTTTAGTTCACAACCAGAATTTTAACTTCGTATTGATTGTGCCTCAAAAGTTTCAGAAGTTAAGGGTTGCCCAAATTCATATTTAACATTGCATGGGCCCCACTCATGTATAGTTAGCTCTTAGAGTAGACCTATATTGAGGCTTGAGAGTCTAGATGTTAGAAAAATATTTAAGAGAAGATAGACCTGTGTCTAGGTTTAAGGACATGGGTGTTAGAAAAAAAAATATATATTTGAGAGAAGACAATAGTCATAATCAAGATTTAACAAATTTTCTTAAAAATATACTTTGATCCCCTTAATTTACATAATATTGATTATGACCTCTTGGAGTGAATTCTTTTAAATTATAGTTTTACCCTTATATAAAGAATATTTAGCTTTTATTTAGAAAATAAATAAGAAAATTTATTTGTACAATAACATATTTATTTTATTATTACTTTTAATTATATAAAATAATAATAATTATTAATAATGTGTTCAATGATGTAAATAAGAAAATTTTGGCCCATTGTATATATGTGAAGATTATAATTTTTGAGATTTGTTAAGAGTATTTTTAAAATTAAAAGGAGTGGCAGTGAGACTCCCTCAATTTTTTATGAGAGTGGAAATCTCATTCTCCATTCTAAAAATGAGTGAGGACCACAAAGCCAGACCTCTATTCTACCAACTACAAACAAAAGCAAACAATTTATTCTGAGGGCTCCCCACATTGGAATCTTAATCCAAAATATAAACACAACTATCATTAAAGTTGGCTGACCTAGATTTTGAATCATGGATAGATTACATCGATATCCAAAGTCCAAACAATTACTTGAATAAATAATTAAAGTTGCATGTTTAGATTTGATTTAATTTGGATAATTGAAAAATCAGATTACGTATCATTGTGGGTAGGGAAAAGGAGGCCAGGGCCCAAGGCCCGACGCCCAACGCCCAACGCCCAAGGTAACTGTCGTTATCAACCAACATTTAATAAGTGGAAGATCTAGGGCCTTCATTTTTCTTTTTTAAAAGCCATTAGTCGGTATCCCTACCTATAATATAAATCAGTAAATAAATAAATACATAAGGAGGGAAACATAAGTTAAAACCTCTTAAAGTAAATGAAAGTATACAAGAATAAAAAGAGAAGAGTGAAACTATAAGGAAGGCCATCAATACTAGCATCTGTCGTGGGGAACAGTCTGTGCATCCAAATATAAAATACTTGATAAGCCTGCAGAAAGAACCTAAGAATACAGGAAACTCCTACTAATTACTTTCCATAATTACTTTCCATATGACTTAATAGAAATAACCATTTGCAGAACAAATTGATCATATTATGTATGAAAAATTAAACAATTGTTTATTGCATTATCAAGTCTGTTACAACACTGATCGTATGCATATTATTAGGGACACCTTTTTTTTTCCTCCACTTTTCAAGTGAAAACTATTATAAAATATATCAAAAGGATTTCAAAATTATAAAGTGTGATGAAAATTTTTCTATTTGTATAAAAGAATAGAACAATTCGAAGTAAAATTAATTAAAGCATCCGCTGCCTGCAAAACCTTAAGACATGATAAACCAATAACTTACAAAACTCAATATCACTCAAATAATTCCACTTGTGAAAACCTGAAATCATCACAGAAATACCAAAAACAAATACAAACATAAATAGACAATAAAAAAAAATTCACAAATAAGTATATTAATACCAAAAAGGAAAGACCAGACGTCACCGTATAATTTTTTTCATTTTTTTTTTCGAAGAGCCTACCCAAAGACCACCGCTACATGACCTCTACTCACCATCATTAGAGTTTATACAATCATCTACAATACAAGCGTATTCTCCCAATCCGAACTCTAGAGTGAAGCCATTGCGAGGGTCACAAAAAAAAAATAAAAAAATAAAAAACAAGGAATAATTGAAGAAAAACTCAAAAAAGAAAAAAAGAGTTAAAAATAGAAATGAAAGGAAAGCATTCTAGCTGGAGTGGGGAACTCTATCGCCAGCCGAAACGATGGCTGCTTAATTATGAGTGGCGTAACAACACGAAAATGAAAATGCTGACAACTTTTGGTGGTGACCACTACAATAAATATATTATTACACTTAGACACGTACATTGAATAAATAACCATTACTTGTCCATTACAATAATACAATGCCAGCTTGCATGCATCATCCGCATGGACATTGGTCCGGCATATGGATTAGTTGTATAGAGAATCAATCATAATCAATGCGGCAACAACTGAGCTCCATCCATCGCCATCTTCAATCATATATACCCCGACCCTTCTGTGCTCTAAGAAATATGGATAAACGCTAAGTATGTTGTAACAGTAAGATTAAAAGTGTCAAATAAATAAATTATTATAGAAGTTTGGTGGCGAGAGTATGGTATGCTTATAGTTATATCTATTTTTCGATTTACCTAAAATTTCTCTTAATTAGCTGCCACCCTCCTTTCACTTTCTGGCCACTGCTATGGCCTCACTAGTTGTCGGTGGTGGTGACCTGCCACTACCGGCCACCTCCCAAACAGCCGATAGCCCCTTTGCCAACCGTTGCGGCCCAAATCGTAAATCCTAGTTCATGGCTTCCCCATCAAAATCTACCATTACCATCCACTCTTACCCACTTGCAACTCCTTTTGGCTGCTGCTTTTTGCATTCTAACATCACCAACCATTGCTCGTTCTCCCTCTCATACCGCCGCCCCTTCCCCCACCACCGTTGGTGATGATTTACAACTCGCTGGGTCCCTCTCATGCCCCCTTAGAGCTGTCGTACAGTTACCACCCTCACACACGAATAACATTTCTCAGCCGCTGGTGGCCCCTTATGTCATCTTTAGTCCACCACATGGCCATCAACACCACCAAGCCGTGATGCATCTTCAATCCCTAGTAACCCTAGCCGTCACTCTCACATCTCTCTTGGCCACTGTTAGCAGTGCCATAACACTACCAGCCTCCGCCCACCAGCCATATTTGATCGACCACCCTAAACCTTTGCCTCCAACGTCATCACTAACCTCACCCGTACCGTCAAACCATTGCGCGCACAATAACTTACAGATAGCCCCCTCTTAACCTCCGTATACAGCACCACCACACTGATCCCATGCTGCTCACATCCCCACACAACACTCTGATGGTCGTGATATGGTTTGCCAACTCATCCCACCTTAGTTACACAAAACCAACCCACTGCCGCTTTGCAAACCTATGCACACAATCTATCTCAAACCCTAAACCGTGATAAAACAAACATCGATGGTGTGCAACCTGTTCGTGGCCCCATATAAGCTTGATCCACCACTACAAATCCTTCTACCCGTTACACTAATAACATTCCCAAGCCATCATATGCTTCTGCAGTCAACCCTGTGTATATCCTTGACCCTAATGTTGCCTTTAGGCCCTCAAAATCCTTTGTTGATGTTGTTGCAGGTTCATCTTCGCCTTTTTAATATGTTAAGATGGGCACCATTCATCGAGGTAAACCTGCTATTCATTTTACAATTACTGAGGTTCCAACAATGACTGAACCGTTTAAGATGTCTCTGATTGGTAAGTTTTCTTTTGGCTTACCCCCAATGAATGTGATTATAGGAAGTTTTTTATCTCTTTGGGCTTAAAAGGAAGCACTCAGGTGTCCTTACTTGTTAACGGACATGTTTTGATAAATCTTGACTTAGAGGAAGACTATTTCTAAATTAGGGTAAGACAGTCATAATATGTCAGTGGTAGAGCTATGAGGATCTTTAAATGGTCCACTGCCTAAAGTCCCATGTGGTTCCTATTTGGATTTCTTTTCCATATTTACTTGTTCATTTTATTTGTTGCAAAGAAGCATTAAATTCAATACTTGTTACCATAGGGAAACTTTTGTATGCTAACTATGGTACTACGTTTATTAATGGGCCTTTTGTTGAGAGGGTTTTGATAGACTATGGTGTTTCACAACCTTTATTGCCGCGCTTTGGGATTGATGATGATGATTCTAATTTCTAACAGGATATTATGTTTGAGCAAGTTCCATCTTATTGTGCTTCCTGTAAGCACGTTGGCCATTCTGTAGATGGTTACTATGTAGCTAATCCTGAACTTCGGTAGCCTCATCTGCCTATTAGTGTGCCTTAGGATAGAAATATTAAATATAAAGGTAAATAACTTATGTCCATTATAGATGTTCAGCTTCGAATTCCCATTGTTTCTCAATACATTGTTGTTGCAGAAAACTGGCCTGAAGGCCTGTTGCTCAGCCTTCTTTTGTTCAGGGGTGGTCACATGGTTTGGCTCAGCAACTTATTTTGATGGGGGTGGTTCAACCTCTAAGGCCTGATGGTATTATGGGTGCGTCTTCAAATGCTAGAATCCTTGCTTCTGATGCTCAGGATGATCAGGTGGATTTAGTTGGCCAAGTCCGGGCTAATGCTGATTACACTAATCATATTGTTGTTGATGATATTACGACTCCTGTTTAGTCTGATCTACCTATTGAGCATCAGGATCATGGTGTTTCTTCTCTACAAAGCCCAGTTGATGTGACTGGTGATGGTGATGAGTTGATTTTAGATGATTCAGTTGTTATCCACAAGCACTATTTTTATCCAATATAAAAGGGATGATATTTGCATAATGGTTGTGGGTTCCAGTTCCCACTCTACGAAGCTTCCTTTTTAATCTTATAAAGATTTTATTTCTCAAAGGAATGCTGAAGCTGATAATTAATTTTTATCTAAACCTGAGGTTACTGAGGGGCGTGATTTTAGCCCCAACTTTAATGTTGCTAGCCTGCGGGCCTCTAGTTTAAAAACGTGGTTCATATTAGTCACTTGATGCAAGTATCATAAGTAGTCCTTTAGGCATTAACTCACCTTATTAGGCTTTGCTTTAGGATATTCTTTTATTTATTCTTTATTGCTTTTATTTGCTTTTACTATTTCTTTTTTGTTGGTTGTTTTTGTTCTTTGATTTGGACGTTTTGGTCTGTGTCCTCCTCTAAATATATTTATTTTTTTTTAATTTTTTAGTAAGGAGATCTTACCTAACCCCCACCCTATAGTAATTTTAAATTTAAAAAAAAAATCTACAAAATAAACAAGACAACCTCTATATACCACAAAAGTTTTTTTTCCCTTATTGAATACCATAACACAAAATTATTGCTACATATAGAACATATACATGTACACTTGTGGTTAATTCATTTCTTAGTGTGCACATCATAATGCCCAATTATGATTTGCATTTTTATATATGTTTTGTACATATGGTACTAGTAACGTCTTATGAGCCAACTACTATGGCTAGTGTATTACTAAATTACAAAACTAAAAACTTGTAATATACACAACCGCGTATTTATTGAAAAGCCCAACGTGTTAAAACTTTGTCTGGTCCAAGAAAAAAATCATTTATATCCCCTTTTATTTTATTTTTTTTTTGTAAAATAATAGAGTTTTATTTTATTCTCATGCATGTCCCTAATTCAATTATATATCTTTTTTTTTCAATTGGTGTTAGTGACTTATTTTATAAAATGATTAAATTATATATTTATCGAATAAATTGAAATCATTAAGCGATTAAGCTATTATTACTACTTTAACTTATTATAAAAAAGTTTTAATTAAAAGAAAAGTATGTCAATGTGTTATAACTTTGTCACTAGTATTATAGTAAAACCTCTCTATAATGATACTCTATATAAAAATAATGTTCATGTAATCATTTGGATTGGCATTTTTTGGAGAGTGCATCCTATATTATTTTGGATTATTATTGCTATAAGAAAATTATTGCTCAAGGATTAGAGGCTAATATTTCGGATTGACATTTTTTGAGAGTGCATCTTATATTATTTTTAGACACCAAGAATTAAATAAGCATTTATTTTCTTCTCCCGTCTTTGAGCTTAAAGGTGCTAAATCTAAAACTGGTGCTCCATCAAGTTCCATCAAGTTCATTATCTTTTTATTTTTATCTTTTGAGTACATTTTGACACTTGATTCACGAGAGAAAAATTTATGAGGCTGTGAAAGTTGACACAATAGGACTTAGATGCAAGGTGCTTATGAGTGCGATACTTCCCAAGTATTGATGATCTATTGTAAACTCACATTATTTGATACTAAATTGTTTCATCCACATAGAGATATAATCATATATCGATGTTTTAACCCTAGATCGTGATGATCAAAAGTTTTCTCATAAAGAACGCCTTGTGGTTGTTTATTTAATTTATATTTCTGTAATTTATATTTATTCATTGTTGTCATCATCTGAACTTGAATAGTTGATGCTGTTGAGTCATATTTATTGAAAGTGCTAATATTGATGGTAAGTTGTTGGGAGTTTTTGTGTTGATACTATTGGGAATGTTAATATATAATTAATTACTTGATTGCATTTGGGTGTATTATATCCATTTGAGAGAGAGAGAGAGAGAGAGAACGAGAGTTCATTATTTGTTTAAGAAATTTCAAATCGATAAGTTATTATTGAGCATCGTCATGTGCTAAGTAATGAAACATCCACATGATCGATTGGTTTATAAAGCATGTTAATAATTTAATTGAAACAAGTTTACTTTCAAAGCATCCACCATCTTCAATATATTATAAAAGAGATTACGCATATCTTGATTTACCACAAAAGTACAACAATAATTAATGCTTTAATAATGTCGAGAGTAAACAATTAATCACGCAGCGATGCATGGGACATGTGATGTGATCATATGTTTTTATTCCCACATTTTTCATTTGTATATATATGAATGCGAATATTCAATGATGAATGTCACGACAGATTGAGTAATGACAACTCATCACCAGCTATGAATTTTTATTTTTTAACACGTGAATCAACTCATTCTCTAATTTGTGATTACATTCAAAATTTACTTTTACTATTTATTTTATATTTTTAGCATGTAAATGATTCTCAGTTCTTTTTCCCAACTCAATAAGTAAGCATAATCTTAATTATTGACTGTTGAGTAAAAAGAGAACCAACTTATTGAGGAATACAGGCAGCGATACCCCCAAGCTCGTTTATAAAAGCCACTACCACCATTGTCGGTCCAATTGATAAGGGAAGTGGTCTGCTGTCACAATCTCAAATAATTAGACCAAATGTGAAAGGAAACTACATACATTAAAATGGGAACAGGACAAGCATTGAAGTCTGAAATTAAATAATAATATATACTAGTAATGTATAAGAAATTGTTATTATGCTATGTTATATTATTATTCCCCCACATACACATTTATACTCAGTTGCCCATACGAATATTAAAAGAATCATACTAGGGCTAGAGAAAAATGAGAGAAAAATAAGAGAATTTAGTTGATTTTCTCTCTACTAATTTCTTCATTATTTCTTCAATCTTTTTCTCAACATTCTCTCCATCAAACATTTTTTATATTAAAATAACTACGCGGCATTGATGACAACTCATCACCAGCAGGTCAAATTATTGGGATTTTGCTTTAGCTTGCATCGATAACTATAATTTATACTACAAGATAAAGTGATCAAGACTGAAGACATACTACCTCAAACTATTCATAACATACTCGTATTAGAATTATTCTATAAATATGTTAATTAATGAGTTAAGTAGCATAATTTAGGAGATTCCGCAACATCATTACTTGGGTTAGTAGATTGTGTATTGCTTTTACTTTTAACGAAAGTCATATGTGGTAAAAGTAAATGTAGGACAAGGTGGCCTGATAAAAAAGATCCGGCGTCATCACCTACTTTATTTTACATATATAAATAAACCGACCATCAAGCGCGCATGTGTAAACTAATTTGAAGATCAGGGAGAGAGAAAAAGAGAGGGATATGAAAATGTTATCTTCCAATTATAAGTCTTCTTTGTGTGCGTCTCTCTTGATGATCGTATGCGTATGCTGCTCTAGTAGTAGAACTCTGCAAGGTCATGGCGACGAGTTCTCCATTGTGGGATATTCACCAGAGGAGCTGACGTCCATGGACAAGCTGGTTGAGCTATTCGAGTCATGGATGTTGAAACATGGGAAATCATATGAGAGCGCGGAAGAGAAGTTGCATAGATTTGAGATATTCAAAGACAACTTGAAGCACATCGATGAGAGGAACAGAGAGCTGCAAATTATCGGTAGCTATTGGCTTGGTTTGAACGAGTTTTCAGATGTGACCCAGGAAGAGTTCAAGAACAAGTACTTAACAGGACTCAAACCCGATGATGAGTTCCGCAGAAGGAGTCACCGCGACGCTAGTAGTACATCTCCCGGTAGCTATAGCGATCATTTTTTGTACAAGAATGTAGAGGATTTGCCTCAATCTGTTGACTGGAGGAAGAAAGGAGCTGTTACTCGCGTCAAGAACCAAAATCCTTGTGGTAACTGATATCATTATATTCTGTACCAATTTAATTAATTAATTTGATTAATTTAATTATTATAACTCTTTTATGTTTTAAAAATTTAAATTAAATACAGTAGTCTGCAGCAGTTTAATTAATTTTGATTTGTTATACATATATGAAACAGCATATGAATGATTACAAATTGCAGGCGGATGTTGGGCATTTTCAGCAGTAGCAGCAGTGGAGGGGATAAATCAGATAGTGACGGGGAATCTAACGGCGTTGTCGGAACAAGAGTTGCTCAGCTGCGACACAAATAACTTTGGGTGCGCAGGAGGCCTTTTGTTTTATGCTTTTGAATACATTGCCTCCAATGGAATCCACACCGAAGAAGACTACCCTTTTGTTGGGGGCCGGGACCAGGACCAGGCCAACTCTTCTTGCAAGCTCATCGACAAAGCGGCCGCCGAGGAGGTCGTCACAATCAGTGGTTACCAAAATGTGCCTGAGAATGATGAACGAAGTCTCTTGAAAGCACTTGCTAACCAGCCTGTTAGCGTTGGCATTGAGGCTTCCAGCAAAGATTTCCAACTTTACAGCGGGGTGAGTCGTTGGATTATTCTTTCATGCATAATAAATTGATTGATTGCATTAATTAATTAATACTATTGCTTGCTCCGTATCTAAATATATAATATATATAACTACAATGCAGGGCATATTCGACGGCTCCTGTGGAACATATCCCAATCATGCAGTGACAGCGGTCGGGTATGGATCTTCTTCTTCACCGGAGGCAGTGGATTACATAATTGTCAAGAATTCATGGGGACCCAAATGGGGAGAGGGAGGCTACATTCGGATTAAGAGAAACACCGGACTGCCCGGAGGCCTATGCGCTATCAACAAGCTGGCTTCATTCCCCATCAAGTTCAAGACCGCTTAACTATTATGTGTTAGTTAATAATACAATATCTAATGTATAAGCACTGCATCTGCATGCATGCTTATTCTTTAATTGGGTTTGCTTCAATGAATTGAATGTCCTTCGCTTCGAGGTTTTGCTATATTATTAATTCCAGCTCGTCCTAGACTAATGAATTGGTTATATGTCGACGCATTGCTTCTTCGAAGTTCAAATGAATGAGAGACACTTCTGTGGGATCCCTATCCAGCCACCTTCCCCAGCATATACAACGCAGTCTAATGGTGCTCTTGCGATCGGTTTTAACTATATATTTTAAGTAAGATCACAGCAAAATAAAAATGAAATTATTAGTCTCAAATTAATAAATTAATACATTTATGGAAAACCATTAAAAAATATAAAATAAATAAATTTCAGATTGGACGCACATTGGGCTTACATAAGATAAGAGTAGAGCTTTTAACACCCTTTTAAAACAATTTTATTTCTAAAATACCCCCAATTTAATTTGTGAAAAAAAAAAACTCATATTGTACTAAAATTAACCGTCTTCCAACATTTTCACTAAAAACAAAAAACAAATAGTTCAATTAAGTTTTTATTTATAAAATATCTTAAAATTTTAAATTATTATTTTTTACATAATTTCTATGTCGATAACTCTAAGTTCTTATAAAATTTTCTCAAAAGGAATTTTAATTAAAATTTAAAATAGAAATGAGAGTGTATAATGTTTGTTGAAAGAGTAATCTATCTGTTTAAGTGTTTAATTGAATTCATATGTAAATTAAAGAAATAAATTAATTTGTCCGCAGTTATTTAAATAATTTCATTTGAAAAGAGGTTTTATGAGGAATCTTGAGCGATGTGAAAAGGCCCACTCTTAGGATGGGACGTATTAGGGCGGCCCATTATGAGATGTAACTAATAGGACTAGCAGGGGGCCGCGCCCAGGGCTAAGATGAGAAGAAACCTAGTCCTGGTCTCTCAGCTTAAGGGGAAAAGGGGCGGAAAGGCAGTGCTTTTGGGAGTTGGAGCAAAAGAAAGGAAGTAATCAGGAAGAAGAAGAAGAAGAAGAAATGGCGATAAATCTCTCAAAGTCAAAGAAGCGAAAACACACGTTAGAAGAATTAAAAACCCTAGGGCAGCAGCTGCTATCATCAAGAACTTACATAAACAACTTACCTCTACTGCTCACGTTCGTGTCTCCGTCGTCGCCGCCGCAGTTCCTCCTCGAATCCATCCTCTCTCTGCAGTCCTTCTTTTCTCCCCTTTTGCCTCGCCTCCCTCCCTCCTCCCCCTCTTCCACGAAGCGAACCGAAGTTTCTGGAAAAGACGACCCTGAGTTTATTTATAAAACTTGGCTTCGCTCCAAGTTCGACGAGCTCGTTCAGTCGCTTCTCCTCGTTTTAGTTTCGCCGCAGTCCGAGGATGCTTATGCTTTCTTGAGAGTGAGTTGTTACTTTTTCTTGTCAAAGTGTATTAATTAATTAATAATAATAATAATAATAATAATTTTTTCTTGTTTTAAAAATTACGTAGTTGATAAGTTGAATCGTTTGATTAGGAAGTTGTGTTGGATACTCTAATGGAGTTTGTGAAGTTGGGAAATGGAGGCAAGTTTCATTCGGCCATATATCATAAATTACTTCATAGAATTGTAAGTTGCAGTTTGACTAGTTACTTTAAGAATTTGCTAGCTACTGGTTAGAATGATGTTCATGAGCAATTGCTTCTAATTTTCAGGTTCACTCTACGGAGCCTGTCGATTCTGTTACAGACTTGCTTGCTTCAAAGTATTTCAAGTATATTGATGTTCGGTACTGATCATAATTATTATTTTATTCTATTTGCATACTGCATGAACTGCCAATGAGCCAGGATATTGAATCTTTTTTTTTTTTGGTTGTTTCTTTTTTTCGGCTCGGAGCAGTTATTTTACCTACATCAGTATGGAAAAGCTTGCTAGAACTTTGGAGGGAAAAGGCATCCCTGGTACTTTGTTCTCTTGTTTTCTTCATATTCTGTGTGCTTTTTTTTTTTCTTTTAATTTTTAACTGCCTTTTGTTTCTTAGTAGCTGAATTATTTCTCTTTGTAGATGACAGAACTGGTAGTGCAGATGAGAATAGTGAGAGTCATTCAAGAGCAAGGTTAGTGAGAGTCATTCAAGATCAAAGCGTAATCTGTTTGTTATTCTATGCAAGTGCCATTTTGAGTAATGTAAATTCGATAATTTGTTTCATTAACTGAATTTTTTTTTTCTTCTTGCTAAAACTTTTCTCCACTAATATGATTTCATATGCATTTTGTATAATACTCTCTTTCTTGAACTTCGAAGACTTTTTCATGCCCACCACTTTGATTGAAATTCTATTACTTTGTCTGAGTGGCCAGTAGTTAGATTTGTGGGTTACCTTTCAGTGTAATGCACCATCTTGTCCAAGACACTGATGCTTCTTACAAAAAAGATATGTTTGAATGCTGATGTCATATTATGTTGTTTGTGCAAATAGTGCTGACATTAAGAACTGCATTACCTCACTAGTTACATCAGTTGTTAATCTTTTCCCTTTTCTTTCATTCTTCTCCCTTTGTTATTTTCTCTTTTAAGGTTAAACTCTGTTCAAAAAGTATTCGTGATACTAACTGAAACTTAAACTGCTTCTGTTTCCTAACAGCATAGAGCTTTCTCTATGCAAGAGTCATTATATTTTGTCAAAAATCCCATCAATGGAAGACAGCAATGAAAAATCTGAGCATGAAATGTGGAGTGGATCAGGTAATTCCTTGTGGTGTTTTAATCTTGAAGATGACATGTCTTACTTTTTCTGGAGTTTATATTATATTCATGACTAGTGTGCGTTTCTTTAAAGTTTGCTTGTTTTGGTAACCATTAGGAAGTTCATCTGAAGAAGGCGATCTTAAAGAGGCATCTAAGAGGTCAAAAACAAAAGATAAAATGCCGAAGGCCAAAAAATCTAACAATAATGTAAGCTATTAGTTAACTGCCGGAAAATTCTTTCTTGATGCCATCTCCAGTTGAATTTTCTAATTTCTTTGCAACTTCTGTTGAGTTTTTTGTCATGTCTTCAGGTATTGTCTGCAGCCACTATATCCAAAAAGATGAAATCAAAGTTTACTAAAGCCTGGATTACATTTCTTAGGTTACCACTACCTGTTGATATATACAAGGAGGTAAACCTCGCAGCTTGCATCTCTGCTTACACTATTGTTAGGTTTCATTGATATACTTGCATTTGTCTTGAAATTTAATATTAGTACAAAGATAACTTTTTGGGGCTTATATCTTATACAAGTTTAGAAGCTAGGCTCAAGGCTTGAACTGGAACAGTTAACTTTTGATGCTTAAATTTAGTAATAGCGTATGCTCACTTGTACAGTGAATTGGAATTTCTAAGTTCCTCTCTCAATATTATTTTCCCTTTCTTGATACAAGATGTATTTTATTGTGATGCTTCATGCTTTTCTGACCTGCTTTCTGTTTAATGCTCAGGTTCTTGTTACTCTTCATCAGGCGGTTATTCCTTTCTTTTCCAATCCCATCATGTTATGGTGAATGTACAAACCAACAATTTTTTTCCTTCATTGAGATATGATATGTTTTTTCACTTTATTCTGACTTTGTACCTGATAACATGCAGTGACTTTTTGACCCGATCATATGACATCGGTGGGGTTGTCAGTGTCATGGCTCTTAGCAGTCTCTTTATCCTCATGACTAAACATGGCTTGGAGTATCCCAACTTCTATGAAAAACTTTATGCCCTATTGGTGCCCTCTATTTTTATGGCAAAGCATAGGGCGAAATTTTTTGAGGTAATGCAAACCGCTAAAAAGTTCACTGTGGATCCCATATGAACGTGAAATTACATATTAATTGAAGATTGTTTAACCTCTTTGAAGGTTAAATGAAATCAGAGCTTGAATTAACTCAGACATCTCTCTGGTATCTGAATAAATCAATTCAATAGCATTGATTCCATGAGGTATCTGAGTTAGTGATAGTTATTTGCTGCAGCTTCTTGATTCTTGCCTGAGGTCACCACTTCTTCCGGCATACTTAGCAGCTGCTTTTGCGAAGAAATTGAGTAGATTATCAATTTTAGTTCCTCCTTCAGGAGCATTAGTTATTATAGCTTTGATTCACAACCTTTTGCGGAGGCATCCTTCAATCAACTGTTTGCTGCACCGGGTAGCAAAACCATCTTTTATCTGCCATGATTTTTTTCCTATCTGGTTAGTTCGTTGCAGTGCGGCAAGGATTTTAATGAATGGGGCGATCTTATTTTCAGGAAGATGGCAATGAGCCTCAAAATGATGATTCCAAGGCAGAGAAGGAGATTGTTGATGCTGAAACTGTCACAAATATATCCAGCATAAAACCTGGCGTTGATCATTTCAACGATGAGGAAAGTAATCCTGTGAAGTCCAATGCAATGAGTAAGTATTCCTTTTAATTTCCTATTTGAATTCTTGGTACACCAAATTCAACATACATGCACTTGATCTCTGACAGGAAGTAGCAGGAGTTTTCCAATTTGTATACTTCAGGAGCATTAGCTATCATTTGTATTTCTTGGACACATTTGTATCCCAGTTTTCGGTTTTTTATCTGTCTATTCATGCACAGACATATGCTGCCATTTGTTTATTTGGGTGGTCGAATTTAGTTTATTCCTAAATTATTTGAAGTTTATTTATCAAATGAACTTATTCTAACAGGAAGTTCTCTTTGGGAGATTGACACCCTCCGCCACCACTATTGCCCGCCTGTATCAAGGTATGTGCTTGATGCTATGCCCGAATATGACTCATGTGACATGCATATATAATATATTTTTATCCAAATATTTAATTTCATGTGCTATTAGGTTTGTCTTGTCACTAGAGAATGATTTGACAGTTAGAGCAAAAACTACGGAAATCAATGTCAAAGATTTTAGTTCGGGTTCCTATGCCACAATATTTGGAGAAGAGGTAAATATTACCATTTCCTATGTTAATTTGCCTTAAAAGTTTTATTGAAATGTTGCTGATTGCCAATCAATGCCGAATCCTGTGAACTCTTAAATTGCAGATTAGGAGACGTGTAAAACAGGTCCCGCTTGCATTCTACAAGACAACACCAACCTCTTTGTTTCCAGATTCAGAGTTTGCTGGTTGGACGTTCATATGTGATGAAACTAAGAAAAACAGTACTGGGAACGAAGAAAGGAACTTCGCAAATACATCTGCAGAAAACGGTCACATTTCTGCGAAACGACAGCGGATAGAATGCTCATAAGTCATAAATTGTGTGGGGAGTATCTGTTTATTGAAAGCAGATAAGTTTTGTAGCTCACTAAAGTTTTGAGTAAAATAAATTTACCATGTAACTAATTTTGCTTGAGATGTAATCACAACCAAACTTCAGCCTGCTATTGTTAGGTATAAAATGAGCGTTGCTTTTCAATTATAGAACGATATTTGATAACCAAGACGCATTGCCAAACAACGCCGAAAAACCGCCCACAAGCGATATTTATGGATTGTCCTTGGCCAAACCATCTGTATTAACCTTAAATCTAAGGTACTCTAGGTGAATGCCAAAAGAAATAGTTCTAAGTGGGCTGCACTCGCAGGATGAAGACGGTCCTAGAATAGGGTAAATAAGGTATGCAACAAAACCTGCACAGGGAGCACCCAAATAACTAGTATATGGCTTGCAGCCAAAGATCTGACTCGCTCAACGGCAAGAAATACATTGTCAAACCAACCTTCGTAACACCATTTTTCTTTTTTTCCAAAAAAAAAAAAAAAAAAGCTTTCTTCGTCACTTTTCATCTAAATAAAAGCAATTTTTTTTTATGAATGAAAAATGAAGGCATTGTTTTAAAATTAATTGGATAATATAATAATATAGTTGATATTTTTTAAAATCAAGTGAATTTTTTTAAAAAAATTAACAAACATGATCAATATTACACATATAAATAGATAAGAAACAAAGGGTTAAATTAAACAAAATACAACAGAGAAAATTATAAAGTCAAAATTAAAACAAACAAGACTTCAATAAAATAAGATTAGACGGTAGAAACTCCTATTAAATCTCAATTATAGTCATAAAGTCAAATAATAGAGGGTTAATTAATAATTATAACAACTGTCCCTGTTTCTCAATTTGAGAACTGAATCCGCCACGCGAAAGCGACATCGAGAGGGTAGTTAATTAATTTAAATCACTGCGACAACAAGTCCCTCAGCCTCGAGCACTTCATCGTCATGTTGACCTTGGCAGAGCGATTTCTTCATTTTTAGGGTTCCCAGTTTGATCAAATGCTCTGCATTGTCACCTCATTTTGCCTAAAGGGAATTTTTTTTGGCCTTAAAATAATGGTCGCGGTGAAAACCCAGTAATGGCTCTTCTCCTGATTCGTTTTCTCGTTAAGGTATGAACTTCTTGCCCATCTTGGGTTTTGTTTTTTTTTTTTTTTTCCTTACTTAGTTGGAGAAATTGGTGTGATTTATTATGTATAGTATGGCATCTGATCTGGGTAATTTGGGAATTTTTTTCTCCTTTTACTTTGGGGTGGTTTTACGAGTTGCAATTGACTTCTTTTGAATAATTTTCCCATTTTCGTTTTGTTAGATTTCTTTACTAGCAGTTGCTTCGATTCATCTATTGGGTTAAATGTTTGATAATGTGCAAAATCAGAATGCGAATCTAGATAATACAAAAGACGGCAGAGGAAGAAAAGGAATGATGTTATATGTACTATATAGGCTGAGGTATGGATTTCGGCGGCAGCAATAGAATACACGGCTACTTGATCTGTAGTTGTTTATATGTATCCTTTAAAATTTGTGGTTCAGAGAATCTGATGTTTGATGTAGGGAGTTAACGCTGGTCTTTTTGTTTAGAAATACCTGGTTAGTGTCCTTACAGTGGTTCAGAGAATCTGATGTTTGATGTAGGGAGTTAACACTGGTCTTTTTGTTTAGAAATACCTGGTTAGTGTCCTTACAGCAGCAGATTCCTCTGTAAAATGTGTGATCTTCATCATTGTCAAAATCTCTTTTAAAGTTTAGTTTCATCATTGCAAGTGTACATGTCTTCTTTCTTGCTTCCAGTGTTCCCTTTTTTTTTTAACTTTCTAGGTTTGTTCCATTAATAGGTTTTGGAGAGCAACAAAGTTGGCTGCCATCATTCTTTAATGGATTGCTAGTGGGGTCCGTGAGCTGTTATAATTGTCATTTGAAGACATTGGAATATCTGATTATCCGTTTGAGAAGTCAAGGCAAAACATACGCATGATGAATTTTCCAAAGCGTTACCTGATTGTCGTATTAACCTTCATCAGCACATGTGTTTGCTATATAGAGCGTGTGGGCTTTTCCATTGCTTATACTGCTGCTGCTGATGCTGCTGGGGTTAACCAATCGAGCAAAGGCACTATACTTTCTACATTTTATTATGGTTATGCCTGTTCTCAGGTGCCTGGAGGATGGGCGGCTCAGAAAATAGGAGGAAGGAAGGTTCTGCTTTTCTCATTTGTATTGTGGTCATCAACTTGCTTTTGGTTGAAACTGGATCCCAACAATGTCGTTGTCTTGGTTGTGGCTCGCTTGCTTGTTGGTGTGTCGCAAGGGTTTATTTTCCCCTCCATCCATACTGTTCTAGCTCAGTGGGTTCCACCGCATGAAAGGTCTAGATCTGTTTCACTTACAACTTCTGGGATGTACCTAGGTGCAGCAATGGGAATGCTTTTCCTACCAAGCCTTGTGAAGTACAACGGTCCCAAATCTGTATTTAACGCTGAAGCAGCACTGGGTGGTATGTGGTCGCTTCTTTGGTTCAAATATGCTACCGACCCTCCTCGGTCTGAGCATCCAAAAGCCTCTGCTGCTGGTTTTGGAGAATCTTTGTTGCCTATGAAAGATCAGAAGGTAAAAGTGGACAATGGGGGAAGTGCTGCCAAAGCTGTCAAAATTCCATGGAAAAGAATTTTAGTCAGTTTGCCAGTTTGGGCGATTGTGGTTAATAATTTCACTTTCCATTATGCTTTATACGTCTTGATGAATTGGCTGCCAACGTACTTTGAGCTGGGTCTCCAGCTGAGTCTTCAGGAAATGGGTTCTTCCAAAATGATGCCGTATCTCAACATGTTCATATTCTCAAACATTGGTGGGGTGGTTGCTGACCACTTGATCACGAAAAGGATCTTGTCTGTGACTAGAACCAGGAAGTTCTTGAACACGGTTGGATTCATGGTTGCTTCTATTGCGCTGATGGTGCTTCCCATTTTCAGATCTTCAAGTGGAGCCATCTTTTGTTCTTCCGTCGCTCTTGGTTTCTTGGCCTTGGGAAGAGCTGGGTTTGCGGTGAATCATATGGATATTGCTCCAAGATATGCTGGAATAGTGATGGGAGTTTCTAATACAGCTGGTACATTGGCGGGCATTATTGGGGTTGATATGAGTGGGAAGCTGCTTGAAGCTGCTAAAACTACTTATTCCGATCTTTCAAGTCCAGAAAGCTGGAGAGCAGTCTTTTTTATACCTGGGTTGCTCTGCATTCTTAGTTCTTTCATGTTTTTGTTATTCTCAACTGGGGAAAGGATTTTTGATTGAAGTGGGCATGTTGCAACTAATCATCTGATGTCCATCAATAGTGTTACATACTGAGTTCACAAACGTTGCTAGTGAGCCTCCTAAACTCCATTCAAGTGTATGCTCTCTACCGAGGAAGGGTTCATATTGAAGTCCCCACATACAATAGAAGATTTTCAAAGATCGAACAGAATAGATACTTACAAGAAGATTAGTTTGAAGATTTTTTTCCACATTTTTTTCTATCACATAGCAAAGTGGCTTTTACTTTCAAGTTTTAGACATATTTGGACGTATTTGATTGACCATGATGACTTGGTTGCATGGTTGCACACCCTGATCCTTATGCTTAGTAGAACTTCCTACTCCAGTGCCCAGATTTCAACCTCAAGCATTCTTTGGCATATTGAAACAGTATCTTGTCCCTATTGTACAACTGGGAAAGATTTAAACCAGGAATAAGATGCCAAGAATTTTTGTTTCATTGATTTTGTACTTCATTTTTTTAAATGCTTTACTTTTATTTGGAATATCAGGGAAAAGTGTGTAAGAATCATGTGATGTGATTGTTATGCAGATGCAATTGTTTTCATGCCACCATTTTGTGTTCTCAACTATTAACAGGGGAAAGCACTCCTCAAACGTGTACCATATCTACAGCACAAATCCACTTGAGCATCATAAATTAAATTGGAGGCACAAGTCCATTAGCCAGCAATTCCATGGCACTGTTGCAAAAAAACTAGTAGAAGGAAAGATGACAAGAAAATCATAGATCCATTGCAAAATATGAAGGTCGGTAAAGATGCTTAAAAGTCTTTTAGCACTTGGCCAACATGGAGTGCAAGTTCCCATTGACCCACTTGCAGTTTGGTGCCTTCTTATCATATAAATTGTTGACAATTTTGCCAAGCATCCGGCATCCCTAATGTGCTCCTGTAATGAATGATTAGATTCTTCCTTTTTGGTTGCTAGTGCTTTGATGATTACAGACATATTTGCACTAGATCATCAACGAAATAAATGATTTAAAAACATGGTGGAGAAAAATAGATCAGGCGATTACGGCAAGTTCCATCAGTCTAACAAGCTGTTGACATTGGAGCTGCTAATCCTGAATAGTAATTCCAAGTTTTCCAACCTAATTGGCTGCTGCTGCTTAACAGGACAATCCTTGTCGTGCTAATTTCATCCCGAGAGGCTACCCAGGATTTATAATAATTTTCATCCGACGAGGCTTAAACCTAATTTGGTAATATTGTAACTTTTAAAATAATTGATATTAGTTGTACCTGTAAAAATAATCAGTTGTAAAAAGAATCAGTTGAACGTTTTGTAAACTTTATTTTTAAAAGTGATATGAATTTTAAAAACTAATTGCATGTGTTTAATTAATCTTATTATTCTTTTTTATTAAGATTAATTTTATTGTTAAGCTATTATAAAAATGTAAATGACTAAAATAAACATAATCTTAAATAAATTTTATTTATATAGTTATAAACATGTATGTGTCATAATATCTTTAATGTGTACAGTAAAACTTTGATAAATTAATAACATTGGTACTAGGAAAATTTTATTAATTTAGCAAATATTAATATATAGATAACGATAAACTAATAAATTAATAATTTATGAAGAAATTCATTATTTTTTAAAACTATGATCATGCTTGTAGTATTTATTATGTTTTATTTGAATATTAGTTAGTTGTCTCACACTGGTAGTACTCAGATTATTGTACAGTTTTTTTTTTTTTTCATATTAAAGACTGTATATAGAGCCCGTCTCGCAATTGTTGTAAAACAAAAATATTAACCGACAATTTACATTACAAAAAGAGTTAGATATAGATTCAATTCCAAATTAATTTCAAGAAGCAACAAGCAACACTGAGAACATACATATTTCATAAAAGCCACATGACATATCATGCAGATTTAATTTCAAATTAGGTAATTATTAATTTATTTGATAAGTGGGACTTATAATAAAATACAATCTTTTTTTAAAAATAATTGTATTATAGTGTTGTTGAATAATAACTTTATCATGTTGGTCCTGAGCTGGGATCGATAAAAAATTATTATCTAATTAAAGTTATTGATTTATTGAGTATTAATTTATTAATTGTCTATTGATATAATAATTGGTAACTAAAATTAATTTTTTTATTTTATTAATTTTGTTTTGTTATTATATTATTTTAATATAATTAGTAATAATTATAATCTCTTGAAATTTTATGATTTTATTTCTTAATTGAATAAGGATAATATTAAATTTTTATAGTATATGTAAGGATATATATAAAATATCACACATTAAGTATAAAATTAATTCTCAAAATTATTTTTTTTAAAAAAATATATTTTCTTACATTTTAAATTAAAATTTACTTTAAGCAGGAGTAATTTCAAAACTTTATTAAACATTACAATTAGCTATTTAACTTTCAAAACTTTTTTTTTTCTTGTTTTTTTCAGTAGACTTTCAAAACTTCTTCTTTTGAATCCTCATATACAATTCCCTGACGCATGCCACCATATACGCCAGGGCCCCACCTCGGAATAGCACGTGGAGCTTTTATAACGTAACCAAAAGCTACAAGCACGAGCCTATACGATAGAGTCCTAACTGGTCCTCCTTGGTTCAGGATTTTTCCCCGGTTGCGGACAAAATATAGCCCATCTGCTTCACATGCTCTCGAAACATTCTTAAACACATCATGCTTTCCTAAGCGCTTCCAAATTTTCACCATCATCAAAGGCATCAGCTTCCGTAATCAATTAAATAAATAGCAAACAAACATTAAAAAACCCCAACAAAGCCAAAACTTATCCTCTCAGTGGACATCCCTCCACTCTCCATTCATGGTGCTCTCTGCCACCGTCACTGTCGCCAGTTCACGACCACTACCATTGTTTTCAAGTCGCTAACGATACGCATGCTATCCTCTGTTCTTACTCTAAATTACGGCTGCACCCCGGTTTTCTTTTTTCACTTTTGTCTCTTCAATTTTGTCTGAAGATTTTAATCTTTGACTTTGTTTGTTGACCATGATTGATAAACAAAAGGAAAGTGATCCACCTGCCACGTGATAAGTGTGGCAAATGGTAATTGGTAACCCAAATTAGCAAGTTGTTCTTTTTCATCATCTTAAAGTATTATTATTCCCTTGGTTCTTTTTTTAAAAAAAAGGGATTCCCTTAATGAAGATATTAGAAGGTGTGCGCTGCTGAGCCAAGTGGCTGCTTCTCTTTCCTGTGAGCCTTTAGGCTGTTTAATTGTAAGTATTACTTTTAACAAGAGTATGGGTGGTGGTGTTCGTGGTAGTTTTTCCTTTGATCCTTTTGAGCCATGAGGTGAGTTTTTTTTCCCTCGAGACGCCCGGGGATCAGCTGAATTTTCACTTGTTATTTGGTCACTTTTGGGTGGTATTGCTTGTTTTATTACACTTCTTTAGAAAGACAATTTTTTTTTTTCCTCCATCTACCTTTTGCTTTTGGGTTCTCAGTTTCTCACTACTATTAAGCTTTTGCATATTGGAACATTTAATTGCTCGTTTTCGTATTCCAATTGTTATGTCTTGTTCAAGGTGGAAAGCTGTTCAAAAATTGATTCTCTTAATGCTTTTTTCATCACCCCGTGTTTTTTTAGCTACTTGAGGTTGTCCTTGCCTTGGACAAGGAGGATTCTCCTTTCCAATTCTTTCGTGCAGATTTTCTTGAATTCATTTCAAAATTTGTTGTCCGTCTTATTTTGGATGTTAGGTGGTCGGATTCGTCATTTAGCATCACCATGAATCTGTTGTGGCTCGTGTCGATCTTCAGTTTCTGCATTGGAACAGCTGTACAAGGGCCTCTGAAGCCTGAGGTTCTGAACGTTGGAGCAATATTCTCTTTCGGCACCGATAATGGGCAAGTTTCAAAGATTGGCATGAAGGCTGCTCAGGATGATATTAATTCGGATCCAAGGGTTCTTGGCGGAAGGAAATTGTCCATAACAATGCATGACGCCAAATTCAATGGATTTCTCAGCATCATGGGAGGTACAGTTTTTCTATTGCTTGTTATTTGTCAGCCTGTTTACTTGGCTTTATTTGTATCTTGCACCTTTCTCTCTTTCTTTCGCTAGAAATCCATTTTCTTGGTTGAGGTATCATACTCAAAATTTTCTTCACTGGTCTCAGCTTTGCAGTTCATGGAGACTGATACTTTAGCTATAATTGGTCCACAAAGTTCTGTGATGGCACACGTGCTCTCTCACTTGGCCAACGAGCTCCAAGTCCCGCTATTGTCATTCACGGCGCTGGACCCTACCCTATCGCCTCTCCAGTACCCTTTCTTTGTTCAAACGGCACCCAATGATCTATACCTGATGTCTGCCATTGCGGAGATGGTTAGTTACTTTCGTTGGGGAGAAGTTATGGCAATTTTCAATGATGATGATCAGGGCCGAAATGGTGTAATTGCGTTGGGTGATAAGCTTGCTGAGAGAAGGTGCAAAATTTCATATAAATCAGCACTTCCCCCTGATCAAAGAGTCACTGAAACTGATGTTAGAAATGAATTAGTTAAGGTTAGAATGATTGAATCTCGAGTGATTGTTGTACACACATACTCAAAAACGGGTCTCATGGTTTTCGATGTGGCCCAGAGGCTTGGGATGATGGAGAGCGGATATGTTTGGATAGCTACCACTTGGCTGTCCACGTTTATAGATTCCAAGTCACCACTTTCTTTGAAGACTGCAAAGTCCATCCTAGGAGCTCTCACCCTTAGACCACACACACCTGATTCAAAAAGAAGAAGGGATTTTGTGTCTCGGTGGAACACGCTGAGTAATGGCTCTATTGGATTTAATCCTTATGGTCTATACGCATATGATACAGTTTGGATGATTGCTCGTGCTTTGAAATTGTTTCTGGATCAGGGCAACACCATTTCATTTTCAAATGATACAAAGTTAAATGGTCTAGGGGGAGGGACATTAAATCTTGGTGCATTGAGCATATTTGATGGAGGGAAGAAGCTCCTTACAAACATATTGCAGACCAATATGACTGGGCTGTCTGGTCCAATCCATTTTAATCAAGACAGATCCCTCTTACATCCTTCATATGATATAATCAATGTAATTGAACGTGGGCATCCGCAGCAGATTGGATACTGGTCTAACTACTCTGGTCTATCTGTGGTGCCCCCAGAGAAACTTTATGGAAAACCAGCTAATCGTTCAAGTTCAAACCAGCAATTATATAGTGTGGTATGGCCTGGAGGAGTAACAAGCAAGCCTCGTGGTTGGGTCTTTCCAAACAATGGAAGGCAATTAAGAATTGGAGTCCCAAATCGAGTTAGCTATCGAGACTTTGTCTTTAAAGTCAATGGTACTGATATAGTTCATGGGTATTGCATTGATGTATTCCTTGCAGCTGTACGTTTGCTTCCGTATGCAGTTCCTTATAAATTTATTCCATATGGAGATGGCCACAAGAATCCAACCTACGGTGAACTCACTAATCAAATCACCACTGGGGTTAGTAGAATCTTAACGAAGAAAGTTGCACAACTTATCAGGATGAGCCTATAATTCCTACCAATCCCGTGAATATTATTTTGTAGGTTTTTGATGCTGCAGTGGGTGACATTGCAATCGTAACGAACCGAACCATGGCTGTCGATTTCACCCAGCCGTATATAGAGTCAGGACTGGTTGTGGTGGCCCCTGTCAGGAAGCTGAATTCAAGTGCTTGGGCATTCTTGCGGCCCTTTACTCCATTGATGTGGGCAGTCACAGGAGTTTTTTTCCTTGTTGTCGGAACAGTTGTTTGGATCCTTGAACATCGATTAAATGATGAATTCAGAGGGCCTCCTAGAAAACAGATTGTCACAGTTCTATGGTGAGTACATGCATGCAGATTTTTGTTTAAATGATTCACTAAAAAGGAATACGAGGATTACAATTGAAGAATTTCTTCTTCAAAAATAACCTGTTGAAATGTTATTGAGTCTCAGAGTAATCAAAATTATTAACAATTGGACGGTCACTTTCTCAGAATCGACCTTAGCCTCCTTCCTCTTAATCCCCAACAACCCTGGGCAAAATAAAGCATATTCTGTATCCCTTGTCATTTGATTTGTGTCTTTATAATGATGCCTTTTGCAACTCCTGATACGTCTTTGTCTGTGATCTTACAGGTTTAGCTTTTCTACTATGTTTTTTGCCCAGAGTAAGTTTCCCACTTTGACAATCTTTGCAGATTCTTGTCAAGTAATATAAAATTATCTTACTCCATAGCACCGACTATAATTTTCTTCATATTTTCAGGAGAAAATACAGTGAGCGCACTTGGTCGTGTTGTGCTGATCATCTGGCTCTTTGTAGTTCTTATAATTAACTCCAGCTACACTGCAAGCCTGACATCAATCCTTACAGTGCAACAGCTTTCCTCGCCCATCAAAGGAATTGATACCTTGATGACGAGTAATGATCGTGTAGGATTCCAAGTTGGGTCTTTTGCTGAAAACTATCTGACTGAGGAACTCAGCATTCCAAAATCTAGACTTGTTGCTCTTGGCTCTCCAGAAGAATATGCTATCGCCCTTGAGAATAGAACTGTTGCTGCTGTAGTTGATGAAAGACCATACATAGAGCTGTTCCTCTCAGACCACTGCCAGTTCTCAGTTAGAGGCCAAGAGTTCACTAAAAGCGGTTGGGGATTTGTGAGTATTCCAGGATAAGAGTATTAATATCAATTTTTTTATTTTTCAATCCTAGTTAATCAAGTTAATTGAAGCCCATAGGAGTGCCTTTAGCTGGATTCACTTGATGTTTATGCAAGGTACTCTTATTTTTTTAAGACCAAAAATATATTAAAAAATAAATAAATAAACAAATAAGAAGTTAAGGAGACTAGAAATTGGTAGGTGTAACGGACAGAGAATTTTATAGGCAATCAATATTGAATGACCAAAAGCTAGTTGCGGCTGCCAGAGTAGATATTTAATGAAAGATTAGACATAAATTGAACTTATTGGTGAAATGGTTTTTAGAGCTATGATTACCATCGGGAATTAGGTTCTGTTGAGTTACATTTAAGAAGTATTGCCTTAGGATGTATTTTGAAGGAACACCTTGAGGGAGAATGAAGTCCAGCTGAAAACACTAAATATTTGACATCATGTGAAGGCCTAATGGTTCCAAACATCTTTTTTTTTAAGTGACGAAAACCTTTGCCGCGTGGTCTCAAAACAGAAGCATGAGAGTGATCATTTTGCATGTTGGGAGAACCGGTTTTGCTGACCAGCTTATACATAATAATCCTCAGAATAGTTTGGATAGAGAGCATTTGAAGTAGGTGACTGTAATCCATTTTAGTAGCAGTGAGGATATGGCCCTTGTGTAAAACTCGTACAAGACTTCATTAGCCAGAAGCTATATTTTTAACTAATTATGTCAATGGAGTTGTTCTATGTTCTGCTAGTTATGTTACCGACTGGATATTACATGTGATTTTAGGTCAACTGTTTTTCTTGTTGACTGTGTTGTCTAGGCATTTCCACGAGACTCTCCATTAGCAATTGATATGTCAACTGCCATTCTCACTCTATCTGAGAACGGTGAACTTCAGAGGATCCATGACAAATGGCTCAAAAAAAAGGCTTGTGGTTCTGAGAGCTCTCAGTCTGATTCAGAACAGCTTCAAATACAAAGCTTCCGGGGACTGTTCCTAATCTGTGGGGTTGCATCCTTCATAGCTCTCCTCGTATACTTCTGCTTGATGTTACACCAATTCAAAAAATACTCAGCAGAAGAATCTGATTCCTCTGTTCCCAGCAGCTCTCGTTCTGGACGCCTCCAAACCTTTTTATCATTTGCGGATGAAAAGGTAGACACAGCAAAGAGCAAGCTAAAGAGAAAACGTGAAGATATGTCAATCAAATGTTTATATGAACGAAGCTGACCCAAAAAATGGATCAGGGAGAATAAATAGGGATATTTCTGAGGAGAGGCAGCAGTATAATAATGATACTTGGCTCCATTAATGGTCAGTTCACATATGATCAATAATTGTTTTTCTGATTCAAGATTCAATGCTTGTGTGATTTTCATACAATGCAATATACGTAGAAGATTTAATGTATGTATGAAAATGGTACCCGTAAAAATTTGAGAGCTACTGTATAGAGTCCGGCAGTCTGCCTTTGTAATCCTGTCTCTAGATCGAAATTTGAATAAAGTTCTATTTTCCTTTCTGTAAATTACTCAATTTGGATGTGAGGAGTTGGAATTTGAGACTCAAATTATGCAAAAATATTTCTAGGGAATAGTTTGTCTGCCTGCTAACTTGGCAAATGCCAACGACGGCCGTGCCTTTACCAAAATGTCAATTGCCTATTGGCTATTGCCCAAAACAAAATTTCCGAAGTGTTTATTGAAGCGAAATTATCATACGAGTCCAGTTACTTTAGAAAATGTCAATTATCACCTGGTTCAATTTGTACCTATCAAAGTACCAATTGACAAAGTACACGTCCATGACCATCAATGACAATCCCGGGGACTACTTGGGAAAAATAAGCTAAAAGCAGCACTACTTCTTACTTGTCATCTCTTCTCTCTCCAAAACCCTAACAACTCTTTTACCCCTCAAATGGCGATCTGTTTTTCATCTCCAGTGAAACCCGCAAATCATTTCACAGTCTTCTTCAATCACACACCTAAAAAACCAATCTTTAAATGCACTTGTTCTTTACCCACCGTCACCACCACTGAACCCGAACCAGTTTTCACGTCCGTCAAAACCTTTGCGCCGGCCACTGTTGCCAACCTTGGCCCCGGCTTCGACTTCCTCGGCTGCGCCGTCGACGGCCTCGGCGACTACGTCTCCCTAAAAGTTGATCCCAGTGTTCACCCCGGCGAGGTCTCCATTGCCGAAGTAATCGGCCCTTCGAAACTCAGCAAAAACCCTCTCTGGAACTGCGCCGGAATCGCCGCAATCTCCGCCATGAAAATGCTCGGCGTTCGCTCGGTGGGTTTATCGCTTTCTTTAGAAAAGGGGCTTCCTTTAGGATCTGGGCTCGGATCGAGTGCTGCCAGTGCGGCGGCTGCTGCGGTGGCGGTCAACGAAATGTTTGGAAAAAAATTACTCCCAGACGAACTAGTTCTCGCCGGATTGGAATCGGAAGCTAAAGTGTCCGGTTACCACGCCGATAACATTGCTCCTGCGATCATGGGTGGTTTCGTTTTGATTCGTAGTTATGAGCCGTTAGATTTGATGAGACTAAATTTTCCTGAGAAAAAGCAACTTCTTTTTGTTCTAGTAACTCCGGAATTCGAGGCGCCAACGAAGAAAATGCGGGCAGCGTTGCCGGCGGAGGTGGGGATGCCGCACCACGTTTGGAACTGCAGCCAGGCGGGGGCGTTGGTGGCGGCAGTGTTGAAAGGGGACCCGGTGGGGCTGGGGAAGGCCTTGTCATCGGATAAGATTGTGGAGCCAAAGCGGGCCCCATTGATTCCGGGAATGGAGGCGGTGAAGAAGGTAGCGGTTGAGGCGGGAGCGTACGGGTGCACCATCAGCGGGGCCGGGCCCACGGCAGTGGCGGTGGTGGATGATGAAGAGAAAGGGAAGGTGATTGGAGAGAAGATGGTGGAGGCGTTTTGGAAACAAGGGAATTTGAAGGCCGTGTCTACGGTCAAGCGTTTGGATAGAGTTGGTGCTAGGCTTGTTGGGAGCGTTCCCTCCCAGATGAACGTGAAAACTGAAAATATGAAAGATGGAGATGATGAATGAATGTGTTTTCGAAATTTTTCGATAATTGCTTAGCTAATAAGACTGGAATGGAGTGTGGTTCGCTTGCTGAGTGCTGAATCAATGAATGAAGATGAATGAATGCGGAATCAATTTTTTGATGATTGTTTAGTTTTTGAAGCACATTGACAGCAATTAAATTGTACGAGCCAATTCGATGTTGATGAATGTCGACCCGTAGAGCACTATATCTCCTTTAACAACACATGCATCCTTATATTTTCTTTTTACAGATTTCGTCTCCGGAAATGGGCAAGACAGGCATGATACAGAAGTAACCAAACGGTTTATTTAAAATTTAACAGATTACATAGAGAAACATTGAAGTCATTTCAACATTAAAACAGACTAATGGGAACAAAAAATGTAACAGTTTCTACAAAATCAAAGCATCCTGTTTTCCAACAACCTAAAAGAAAACACAAAGGGAGCCGGGGGGGTAAAAAAAAAATAAATTGAACTTCCGCCAAAACTTTCAATGTTAAATGACAGCATCAGTTGTTCTTGGCAGCATCAGCCTGTTTTGCACCAACAGCGAAGAACTCCGTAATCACTTCAAGTGGCATGCCCTTTGTTTCTGGAACTTTGATGAAGACGAATATCCATGATACGACACAAACGACCGCATACATACCAAAAACACCGGCAAGGCCAATGGAGTTGAGCAGTACTGGGAGTGAATAGGTGACAATGATGTCGCCTATCCAAAATACAAGGGCACAGATGGCAATGCAGATGCCACGAACCCTGGTGGGGAAGATCTCTGAACAGAGTATGTTAGGGATCGGCCCAAAACCCATGACAAAGCAACAGAAATATAACACAACACTGACAGTCGAGATTGATGCATGCACAACTGAACCCATCTTTATAACACTTGCCAGGACTAGGATGATAAGGGATGTTATTAAGATGGGGATTGTGCTGAGCAGCAAAGTCCTGCGAACGTAAATAAGGACAAATAAATTAGAATAACCCACATGAAAACCAAATGGTAAAATCAAGCATTAAAGCTAGTGCAGATGTTTAAGATCAAATTTGGGCTACAGACGTTAAAATCAACATTAATGTCAGCTAACCTACAACGCAACAAATTAAGGATAAAGGCCCCCACAGAGACCAGTACCATATGAAGACCTGACTTGAGCATTACTTCCAAGTCAATAGATAGAACCTTTTGCAATTAAGCACGACTAATTGCAGATCAGGAAATAGTACAATAGGCTAGCTAAATCCACAGATTACTTCATTTCAGACCAGAATTGTACAAGCATTCCAGCCATAGAACTTTTGCACAGTCTAATAACAACATATTGTAGAGCATTAACAGAGTGGAATCTGAAATTACCTTCTGCCAGAAATATCCATGAGCCTCATGGCTACAGCTATAGATGGAAGCATCAATAAGGTTGTGATGCCACTGATAAGCAGTGATGCTGAAGCTGAACTAATGCCCAAATTTGAAAGAAGAACTCCAACACCTGCCTGCTCAAGAATTTGAGGAGTGTAGTAGAGAACCCCATTTATGCCAGATAACTGCATTTAAAAAGTTGGAGAAGAAAAAAAAAGATTATTAACGAGCAACTAATAGAAAGTGGTACTGAACTAACATGATCATAGCCTACATAAGCCAGTACAACTCGAACTGGGACTTATGTCAATTTGCTTAAGATACTGTCCCAAAAAGTGAAAATATATCTAAGAACTATGTTTTAATACAGAAAGCTGTGAGATATTGTTCGAGATTCATATCTCCTAGTCAAAGCAGATTTCCACCAAGAGAAGCATATTGACAGCAATATTCTTGATGAAAAGAACTCATATTTACAGAATAAACAAATATGCCTGTCAAGACCAAGGTGAGAAAATGGAGTACCAAAGTGCCTCCTTATCTTACATATGCATAATTCTATGATCTGATCGGTAGAAATCAAACGCGAAACTTACTCTATGTCATTGTCATTGCAGTATATGCCCAATCATATCATGCATGTTTTAGTAATTTTAATAGTAATCATTTCATAAAGATTTTAAGAAAACAGGGCTGCACAGTTAATGAATATAAATAACAATGATGATGATGGCGTTGTTGACAATGTATTCATCTAAATTAATTTGGCCAGAAACCCAAAAATTACTGACACCGGAAAGTAGATCAATTCAGCTCAGCATGCATAAGTATATATTTTCATATCTCTTCAGGTTATTACTCCTCAAGAACCTAAAGGACAAGAAACAAGATGCCAAGATAGTGATGTAGATCAATCAAATGACAAGAGTTCACCATTCTGCATACCACAGGTCAAGCCAACTAGGGAGCACTGTTTTAAGTTTTCCATGAATAACCACGCAGAAGATGGCAGTTCTATCAGTGATTCCATATATTACCTGCTGAAGTATTTGAATGCCCACCCCAACCATCAATGCACGTTTAACTCCTGGTTCAGCTAGATCCTTCCAATTAAACCCTTTTGCTACAGTTTCAGATGGATGAACCATAGCTGGTCCGATTGGATTCTGATCTAAAAGCTCCTTGGAACAAAGAGCAGCTTGACTCACCAAAGCAGCAGCCTGGACGATCTCACTTCCTGCAGGAACATCCTCGCCATGCATGGAAACTATGGATCCACGACGAGATGCAGGGACACCCTCCTGGTGCAAGTAGATTCTTTTGAATCCTCCTTCTTTCTTTCCATCTCGGCCCTCCTTTTCAGACCATTTCCATGCTAACTGCCAACCTCCACCAATCCCCATACCAACTGGTTCTCCAGCGTTTCCTTGCACCTGACTGCTGTGTCTCATGCTTGAAAGGGTTCCATGGGCAGGTGGAACCATGTCCTTCTCGACACTTGTTGTCTGGCGTGAGATCAGTGGGCTCTGCAAATTGTCATCAGAGTCACCACCAGCAGCATCAGATGGATATTCGTCACCCTCTCTGGCAAGGCTCTCCTCATCCCACTCTTCATTTCTGGGTTGATTGCCTCCCACACTAAACATGCTGCCAAAGTGAGGAAACAGCGTGCTTCGCATGCTTCCCTGATCAGGAAGCTTCTCATGCACACTGCCAAAAAGGGTGACAAGAGGATCCACCATACTTCCATGCCTAGACCCTAGACCAACAATACTCTGTCCAGTGACTGGTCTTGCAACCCAAGAGAGACCTTCTTCAGGCCCATATAATTTGATTTGATCTTTATCAGCAGATATGTCCTGATCAGCGGCAAGGTCATTGGCCGGACCAATTATGTACTCCTCTAAAGATGTTTCACCCCCAACACCAAGCCCTTCAACCAGTAAAGCTAACTCACCTGTTCATCTGAGGAAGATCAGTATCATCCACATGAAGCATCATTATTCATCATATTGTAAATTTAATCATGGAATTATTCATCATATTGTAAATTTAATCATGGACTTCTAAAATCTTAAACTTATATGTAAACTCCTGTATACAGTTTTCATATAACACGGGTAGAGTTCAAATTCACGGCCAGATTGTCTAGAAGCAGCTTGTCACTGTTATTTTGATTTCAGAAAAGTTTATTATATCCATATCAAATTCATAGGCAGATGCATAAAATGTGATTTATTATATTCCATAAATTTGTCTCCAAATGCATTCTGCATTTGGAATCATATTATATGCCAATTATGGAAGTCACTTTTCAATATTAAAGGCTCATGCAAATAAAAATTTTGTACACCAAGGCGAGAGCAACCATTTATTTTCAAAGATTCAGGGAGGAAAACCAACCAGCAACATCTTCTCTGCCTCGCAAACTCTGCAAAACCTTCTTGGCCTCAAGCATGCGCCCTTTACTCACAAGCCACCTTGGAGACTCAGGTAGGTAAAATATAGTCAGCACAAAATAGATAAGTGAGGGTATAGAAAGAACTCCAAGCATCAATCTCCAACTTGGGGCCGTCATCAAAGACATCCCAAAAACCATACAATATGCCAGAAACATTCCGACACAACCAGTAAACTGTGGAAGTGTATTCAATAATCCTCTTATCTCCGGAGGAGCTGTCTCAGATATATAAATTGGAACCAGTGTAACAGCCAAACCAATTCCAAATCCATCTAAAAGCCTGGCCAAAAGTAGGACATAAACATTGGGAGACCATAACATTACGAGGCCACCAATGAAATAGAGTACAGATGAGATTATTAACATTGGACGGCGACCTAGCCAGTCAGCTATGGCTCCAGAACATGTAGTAATGCAAGTAGCCCCAATAAGTGACATAGCGACAATTAGCCCTTCAATTGTGGGTTCAGCTTCCAAATGGAATTCCCTCTTTATATACAAAACAGCCCCTGCAGCAAAAACAAGAAAATCAAATTTATGAGGCCTGAACATATTTGATAAATGAACATATTTCATGTATAAGAAGTGAAAGCAACTTGATCTCACTCAAAAAGGATCAAACTTTGTATATCAAGCTCATAAAAAAACAATTCAGTCGTAGACCGTATAACAAAGAAATATATACATAGATGAGTAAATTACCCGCAATAGTAGCATTATCCCATCCTTGCAGTAGGTTTCCAATAGCAGCTGCAATCGCAACAAGCGCAGCTCCACCCATTTTCCCCAGAAACTAACGTTGAAATCCGCTCAAAAGTTTCCACTAAGGAACCTGAAAAAAGAAAAACGAAATGACAAACCTCACGTCACAGATCATACACTCACCGTCTAACAAATTTAGCAACAAATTTGATCCCTAAATTTCAAAGCTTTATGAAGCAGCCAGCACACACTACGAACCCACTGAGTAGAATCAGTACAATACCAATCAGATCCCAGAATTGGAACCATGAAACGGACAAAACAAGGGAAACGCAGGTGTCCAAATCCAATAAGAAAACAAACCGAGTGGCTATATCATTACCTATAGGAAGAAGCAGAGGTGTGTTTGATGAGAGTTTCAGGAATCATCAGATGCAGAAAAGGCCAATAACAGTTACTGCAAATTGCACATCACTTGATGTCAAAAAGTTGGTCCTTTAAATGATGATATTTTTAATAATAATTAAAGACAGTGAAATGCAAATATATATATAATAAAAAATGTGACGCTTTCATTTGCTGGAGAAAAACAGAAAAAGCTAAAAGAGAAAACAGAAACTAAGCCCTTGTGCATACTTGACACCTGCCTCTGGCACCTCTTTATCTGTCTTGCACGTATTGGTTTTCAGTTGAACGTTCACACATACTACCACCTTCCTTGTTCGCATGAAAAAAAATCATGAAAGACCAATTTTTCTCTTAAAAAGTTTCAAACTTTATCTGATTATCAAAGAAATATGAACACCACACGACCGAATAAAGAGATGCCGCAAATAAAGAACAGTTCTTGAATGATAATTATTAATTATTGGGCATGTGTGTGTGTATAAAGAATCTGGCTTTGAGATGTTAACAACTAGTACCCAAATAAATAACTAAAAAAAATTGTCAGAGATCAAATCATCAGAAGATCCCTGAAATAAGTATCACAATGCACGAATATGATGCTGTTTTGTCAGCCTCAGCCATGGTCCTTGTATTTACTGAATTTACTACTAAGACGACAACAGCTTTAAATATACAAGAGGGTTTTGTTCATAGTCTTTGTTTTGTTTAAGGATGTAACAATGACATTAAAAGCAAAAACCAAAAAACAATTTTCCCTTTTTTCTTTTTTACCCGCAACGAGAATGGTAAATGCTGTGTTAGTGTTAAACAAGAATGAAGAAGAAGAAGAAGAATAAACAAAAAGTATTACCAGTTTCCGATGCAGAGAAGGAATCAATCTACTCTGGTTATGAATGGATCTGCTCCATCCATACGATTATTGTTAACTTTTGTTTTTCCCCCTTAATTCATGAAATTAAAGATTTACATTTGGCACCCACCACCTTTTGTGGGTCTCAGTTAGACTTTTTTTTTTTTTTTACCCTAAATAAATAGAATTTCATTATTAGATTATCGATATTCTAGATAGAAATATTTAATTACAGTTTATTTTTACGATAATTAAGAGGTAAATGTTGATAAATATTAGAAAATTCAAGATATCTGATTACAAGTGAAATTTTATAAAATAATTTAGGTATTTAATTATATTATAATGGTACAGTATATTAGTGATTAATCATAATATAGTAGCTAATGAGGAAGATAACAAGTGTTTTTCATTTCTGTAATATGAAAATGAGTGTGGTGATGGAAATTTCAAATTAAAGTTATCAAAATTATTATTGTTATTATCAAGTTTTATGGTGCAAACTATGAGAGCAATCTTGAAATGATGTGGTGTAAAGCCACTTAATTATGTGTTAACTGCTAAACAACAAGGGGAAGGAAAAACAAAAAAGGATGGTGGGGTTCTAATGAAAATGAAATGTAGGTGGCAAATTATTTTTTAATTACTTTTACTTTATTTTTTTTAAGTTTATATATATATATATATATATATATATATATATATATATATATATATATATATATATGGATTTTTCTAAATTACAGCCGGCGTAATTTACAGCCGCAAAATTTTCACGTGAACAGTAACCATATCTTTTTCTCAAATGAAAAAGCCCAATAGTGATAAAAGAAAATGCAAGACAGCACTACCAAATTAAGCTGAAAGGGGACACTAAGGCATTCGCCTAATAATGGGTTTTGTCCTCTCAAACAGAAGTTAAGGGAATAAATTAGAGTTCTTACGAAGGGTGAAATATTTAAACATGGTTAGAATATATTAAATAAAAATAAATAAAAGGTAGGAAAATATTATGGGAAGGGAAAAAAAAAAGATTATCATGGTACTCAGTTTGTCTTGCTCATTACCGGATCTAAAATTACACTTACAAATTGAAAGTGTAATTTACACACAAGGAAGTGTGACGACGCCAAGAAAAGTGTCCGTCAATCAAAGGTTGTGTATGTATTATCAATCTATCTTCTTAATTAATTTTATTAGAAGAAATTAAATCAGATGTTCAAGAAATAATTAATATAAGGATTGTTATGGGTCACCCACAACACAAGGAAGTTAACTGAAAAGAACGAGAATTATGAAATAAAATGATCAGCGATCACCACTGTAAGAACGAGAATTATGAAATAAAATGGTCAGCGATCACCGTTGTAGCATAAAATGATATAATGAGAGACATTAGGACTCTACTTACTTACCTGCGTATAAATTAACGTGATTAGCTATTAATAAATTAAAAAATAAATATAATTAAATCTTAATCATCCATTAATACTAAAATACAGGTTACACGAGATATGTAAAAGATTAGAAAAACTCAGATCGTGAGAAAATTCTAGACCCATCACAAAATCTTTCTTCTACTCTACGAGTCATCATTTATTATTATTATTATTATTATTATTATTATTATTATTATTATGTACAAACGATATTAGGGACATAATTAATAAATGGTATTTTAGTAACTTATAACAGTCTATTCCAATTTTTAAATAAAGTAAACACATCAATGAGGATGATGTTCCTTCCGATTCTGATTTTTACAGCTCAAGTAAACAATTTATTCTGATTCAAATTCCTTATTACGATTCTAACTCATTTCAATTCTTGTTTAGTAAATGCACCATTAGAGTGTGTTTGAAACATAATATTGTATAGTATTATAATATTGTTCACATTAATTTATTGCTTACTCATGTTTGGACTTTTTGAAACCTAGATTGTGGTCTATCATATAATTCACTACAATGCGTCAACTTCTGCCTTAATTGAAATATTAAATATATTTAAATTATATTTATATTTATATTATAATGATTATAATATAAAAATAAATTATATTATAATATTATTTTATTATATCATATTATATTTATATATTAATAAAAATAATAATTAAATATAATTAATAATAAATTTAAATAATGACAGTAGATCCGGAAATGATAACAATAATTGGAGAATTATGAAATATGTATGAATTTATAAAATACATAAAGTGATTTATCTTTTTGAAGTTAGAGAGCAAATATAGGCTTTATTTTATATTTAAGGGGTTGTGGCTCTCATAAACGAGTACTAAATCATGCATTGTAATTGCCCAATAACAATAATAAAAGTCCTCTCAAAATTTCCTACTTCTCCCTTATTCATATCATTTATCAACTTAGCCAACAAATAAAATAATAATTATTATAATTTTTTCCTGACATTTGAGAAAACAAGAGGGATTGCAGTGATAATAACCCAAGTAAATCCATCCCTGCCGTTGCATTTACTTCTGCCATTCTTACCTTGGATCCAATGGTTAGATCATAAAAAGACAAAAAGTGTGGTATCATACCACTGTGGCACCATAGATCCCATCTATTTTCACTCAAATTGTACAGTTAAGCAAGGTCTATATGGTCACTTCACATTCGAGGCCATTCCCTATTTAGGTAAGGGAAAATTTTTTTATTTTAATAGATGGATAGATAGATACGCAGGCAGCAAGGCAAGGCCACGTAAAAGTGAATAGTGAAAAGAGAGAGTTTGTCAACTTAATGAAGCTTAGTTTTGGGCCTCGTATTTTATTTAGAAATTAGTGAGAACCGAGGAACGTGGACGCATAACAAACAAGCAAGCGAGTGATGGCCAGTGTCAGTCGGTTATGGCAACAGCGAATTCGAATCGAAGAGAAGAACTTATTCAAAGCCCAAGGCCCCCAATTAGCTGCGTACTTTAAAAGTCCCTTGACCCTTGTATGTTAAGTTGTTATGCTTTTTATGTAACGAACTTACTACTCGAGAGTAAAATTGGAAGAGAAATGTGGGTTTGATTTGATTGATATTTTGCAATGGAACAGAGAGTAAGAGAAGAACAGATGGGAGGTGAAGGACAAGGAGGAGCAAGGGCCTGTGAGAAGTTTACAGCTGGGTATTATGCAATTTGCACTATCGGAGGAATGCTTAGTGCTGGGACTACGCATCTTGTTACCACTCCTCTTGATGTCTTGAAAGTTAATATGCAGGTGCATGCGGTGCTTTCTTTTATTAACTTCTTGTTTCTTTTCTTCATTCACAATCTGTTGATTCTTTCATTGGCTTTTCTTGAATTTATTAATTGTGAATCTTTCTTGGTCTTTTTACTTATCGCCTGTTATTAAGAGTTTCAGTATGTTGATCAAAGGCCTTCGGGTTATTCCAGTGACATTTTCTCTACTGTCTATGCTTGTGCTTTCCGTATATACCTCCCATTGGTTTTTTGTTTGAGTTTATTTAGAGTTCCTGTAGCTGGCAATGGCATTACATAAGAAAGATTATTACTTGGTCCACTTTACTTGATTTTACACACACGCACACACACACATATATATGTATGTATGTATGACTCTTGTTTTCTTCCTCATTTCTTAAAATTACTATGTAATGAGAAGGCATTTGTTTCACTTCTCAATTATTTTCTTTTAGACAATTGCTTGTTTATGTTTTTTTTTTTTTTTTTTGGTTAGGAAAAATTCCAAGTTTGGTAGGAAGTTTCATCAAGAAATTGGTCAATGGTCATTTTGCTTCTTTGCCTTAATATGTTAATAATAGAAGCAAACTATAGAAATGGAAATTAGTTGTGCATTGTTCTATTATACCATTCCAATCATTGGTGAAAGTACTGCTGGTTTTCCTCTTCCCTGTTACATCTTAGATTCTTTCTCCAACACTTTTTTCCCCCCTTTAATTTGTTTGTTTAGGTAAATCCATTCAAGTACTATGGCATGTCTTCCGGGTTCTCCACCCTATGGAAAGAACAAGGCTCTTCTTCTCTTTGGAAAGGGTGGTCTGCCAAGTTCTGCGGATACGGTGTTCAAGGCGGATGCAAATTTGGTCTTTATGAATATTTTAAGAGCCTCTACGCTGATATTTTGGTCAATTGCAACAGAACTTTCATATTCTTTCTCAGCAGCGCATCTGCACAAGTCTTTGCTGATATAGCACTCTGTCCTTTTGAATCTGTCAAAGTTCGCGTTCAAGCACAGCCTCATTTTGCAAAGGGTTTGAGTGATGGATTTCCGAAAGTGTATAAAACTGAAGGGCTTGCTGGGTATTGTTACCTGAATACTTGATGTTAATTTTTCCCTTCTCAATTTATATTTATTTAAAAGTCCATGTTCTATTGCAGTTTCTACAGGGGACTTTTTCCACTTTGGTGCCGTAATCTTCCATGTAATGTTACTGCTTAACTGCATTCTTGAAATATTTATTTGCTTGTATTGCTAGTATCCTAGCTGATTAGTTTCTTAAACAGTTTCTAGTAGTTGCGGCATTTTTAAGCATTCTATTCTGTTTGATATGTTTAGCATAGTTGGGTAGCTGACATTGTTAAATTCTGAAAGTACAATTTTCTCATTGTTATGTAATGGACTTTCATTGGTTATTGCACAACCATCAATGATCTCCATCAGATCACCAGTGTAAAAGCTCAAAGGAAATTAGCTCAAACGAGCTTAATGTCATAACGTGACTTAAAACATTCCGCTGCTATACATCGATAATGTTCCTATATCTTTCTACACCTGTGATACTTCTAGGGTTGTCATTTCATTTAGTTATAGTTTCAGTCTATATGATGCTTGCATCTTCCATTGCTATATCATATTGACAATATATTTTGTGAACTTAATCTAACAGACTGAGAAATCATAATTGTGCTTAATATTGCAATTCACAGAGAACATGTAACGAGTTTTCAGGGTAGCTAATCAGTTTGAGAGTGATTGGCTATCAATCAGATATAAACTTGAATGAGATATTTTGCCTCTCAGAGTTGTTTATTTTTCTACGTACTGTTTGAATTTAAGCTTGAAGAACATCTTTCAATTTTTTTTTTTTTGTTTGCCCTCCTTTTTTGTGACTTGCAGTTTCTATGATCATGTTCTCAACCTTTGAGCATTCGGTGGACTTTATATATCAAAAACTTGTTCAAAAGAGAAAAGAAGATTGCTCCAGAGTTCAACAGCTTGGTGTTACATGTTTAGCGGGCTACACAGCTGGAGCTGTAGGCACTCTAATCTCTAACCCAGCTGATAACATCGTTGCCTCTCTCTACAACAAAAAGGCAGAAAATGCGCTTCAGGTGCTCCTACAAGGGTTTTTCCTTTTCTATTGTTCTTTGATTTGGTTTGATCAAATATCAACTGTGTTAGTTACGGCATCATGAATTGGATCCAGGCTGTGAAGAAAATTGGGTTCCTTAATCTCTTTACCAGGAGCCTGCCCATTCGGATCACAATTGTGGGCCCTGTTGTTACTTTGCAGTGGTTTCTCTATGATTCTATCAAAGTTCTAAATGGATTGTAAGTGCATTTTTCTTGTTCCTTAAAGTATAAATCAAACTATCACATCTGTATATGTTCATTTGATTGTTTATTTCATGGTATTGAAATGTGATAACAGTTGAAGGATATCTCCCATCAACCAAAATACTTAACCTGCATCCATATCTTCTTAAACTTCATAATCTGTGCCCCCCTCTCTTTTGAATCATAGGATTGAGTTCTTGAGTTCTTTGCTTTGTGGTATTTAGCATGCACCATTTGTGTCATTTTTCAATAAAAAAAGCAGAGTTGTGGTTGAGGACCTTCTTGTCATTACACAAGTGTTGCTCCATTATTTCACAATATGACGAATGTCATTTGTTTCGTGGTGGAGTCCATTTTAGACAGGATAGGAAAGTGAGTACATAAAGTTAATTGCTCATGGAAGCAATACTTTTTGGATGTGCAAGAAGTAGCGTCAACTGTTTTTCATGGGAAGCTTAATTTTATACCCAAATGAAACACTGAAGAACATCTGTTGCAACTTTTAATTGCCTCGTGGACCATGATGGATATGTTAGTAAAGGAACTACCATTTTGTTGTTTGTTCATTGGTTTATATGGTTGTCAAATGGCTGTACTGTATATGTAAACACCAATCATTTATCCTAGTGAAGAGGGCATTTACATTATGTTTCTTTTATAATGCCTTCTAACCACAAATTATATTTGAAATTGTTGAAGGCCTACTAGTGGAGGGCTCCACCAATGCATGGAGGAAGCTAATTTATCAGCTTAAGCTCATGGTAGTGAAAGATAAATTACAATCCGGCCAAGTTCTGTTCCTGCAACCAAGGCAAATGCGCCATCCTTGTAAAAAATAATGGTGAAACTATATCCTTTCTCCACCATGGACACAATTTTATTCTTTGGGGCAGTTAATGCTATAGTTTCTCTCCAATATGTTTGGTTCAGGCTTGCATCTCTGCAGTATGGTTCAAAGCTAGCAATGGTGCTTTAAAGTGCCATCTATTTCCCATGCAGCTGAAGTTTTAATCAATGGCAACATAAAATTGCCATGGTAAGGAGATTTAATTGTGTGTATGTGTGTGTATCTTTGTCTCAGGGTTATTCCAATTTTATAGGAAGTCAGAAAGGGCAAATCTTTTTGATATTTTGCTTACATAATTCATTTAATCATGGAGTTGTATGCTAGTAAATAATAGCAGCTCAAGTCATCGTGTAGGAGTAGAAGCAAAAACAGAAAGACGGAATATTTCTATATGCTGCATATATATTGAATCAATGCTTTTTAGAGCTGATAAAGTGCTTACACAGAGATATTAGTAACTGTTGATCAGTTGTGTATCAAGTGGAGTGTAGTTTCATTTTTTGCGTATCCAAGTGCATAGTTGCTCTTTGTGTGACTTTGGCGTTATTCGCAGCTGGCAAGTTACAGCTTGCTTGGCTTTGAATCTGACTGTGATTGAAGAAGCAGCTGGTTTGTTGACTTGGTTGTTCTAGGTCGTAATTGGTCCGATGAATCTTCCTTGCTTGGATAAATCACACCCATATATTATTGGTAGACTTTTTATTTTGTTTCTTTCTCTTTCCCATTTTAAATAAAACATTAGGTTTTGATTCTTTGGATAGTGTATGTTTCTGATACTTTGAAAATTAATTTGCCTTAAGCCAAGGATCATGTATGCATCTCATTGTTTGGCAATTGGCATATAAAATGATATCAATAATCATGATCAAAGTAGACATCTAGGAGAAAAACTCAAGATTGAATTTGAGTTAAGGCTCTTATTACCTTACGTAATAACTAATAAGGTAACAAACATCATAAATTTGACAAGCGTTCTCAGTTCTCCACAATTTTTATTACTGTTCTTATATTTCCACAGCCTTTAGATTCTAATGAATTAACATGCAATGGGGTCATGCTACATTAATCTAAGAGTTCCACGTAATCATTTAAGTGTTGGTAATTTAATACGCGCCTTGAGTTATTGAGTGTAACTTTTGAGTTGGATGCAAGTTACACATAATGTGACTAAGTCAAACACCATGCAATACTTACTTATCGCAAATTTATATATATATATATATATATATATATATATATATATTGTATGTTTACCTTGTTGCTTCTATTTATGTTCGTAAGCACCACGGTGCCCACTTCACATCATCAGCAAAAGGACAACCGGTAGCCTTTTTTTTTTTTTTCTTCAAATACTTGTTTGCTACAATCAAAATTAAAATCTATTGATATTGTTAGGATTTTAAAAAGTTAAAAGTTAATTTTTTTTATTTGACAAATTTCTTTAGAATTTACTTTCGTCAAAATTACTCAATCATGTAGTTGATTTTAGAAAGTAAGGAAAGAGTAACTTTTCAAAATCTGATTTTGAGAATCTCTTTTATATTTAATATAATTTTATATATATCTTCATATATATTTAAAAAAAATCTAAAATTATCCTTATTAATTAAGAAATATAATTATTAAACTTAAAGAGATTATTATTATTACTAATTATATTAAGATAAAAAATTAAATCAATAATATAAAATATTATTATTATTATTATTACTAATTAAAGTGTGAGAAAAGTCCCTAAAATTTTTAAAATCGTGGGGTTTTAAAAGTTTAAAACTTAAAATGCTTAAACCGCACGGTTTATGCTTTTTTTATACTTTTCAGCACTTTAAAATTCTGAAGTGTTATATTTACATATATATATATATATATATATATATATATATATTGGTAAGTTATAGCTGCACCCCTTGCAAAAATTATGTAGACCCCACTACTTATTACTACTATTTACATACTTTTATAAAAAATGTAAGTTACAATAATTGTAACTTAGCAATTATATATGTATATAAAGCAACTTCTTAATATATATGGGAAGAGAAATCATTTAACAGTGCCCCTAAAGTGATTTTATTTTGAAGTGTAAACTTTTTGAAAAAGAACCCACTTTTCAAAAGCCATTGTGTGTGCATGGTATTTGTTGATGCATCAAGTTGAAGAGCGCGTTCAAACTTGTGCCTAAGAAAAATGATAAAGTACTATAACAGAGAGAGATTCTTGAAAGATTCAAAGTTTCCAAAGTCAACCTCCTGCTTGGAAACATCTCCAATCTCCATCGGCTGCTAAAACAAAGAAGACTAAACAAAAATTCCACCACATAGTTGAAACTTGCGTGTGTCCCATCACTTACTTATTTTCAATGCAAAACACTAATAAGAATCTCCAATTTGGTATTTGGTTCGGCATTTGAGGTGAAAGAAAAAACTTCAACAAAAGATCAGAATCCACTCAATTCAAACTTGCAAGCTCAGTTCTTGGAAGTTGGAAGAGTTGTACTGTCTAAATTTAGCAAAACAAACAGGATTTGGAATGTAATTTACTTAATATCCATGAAACAAGCTGTAACGTTTTGACCAAAACAACTTTCTGCTTTCAGACAAAACAAAGATGATAGAGTCACTGTGTTTAAACCACACGTGTAGTGCACGTACCAATCAACAATCAACCCACATGCTAAGCTAAGCTAACTCTACTCACCCGGTATTTACTCTCTTCCTCACCCGCATATGGTCAAATTTAGTTGATGATCCCATCGCACCCACTACCCCAAGCAACTTCAGATTTGTTTTTGTAAATTTTTTTAACAGAGGAAAGAGACTTTTTGGGATCTTTATTATTATTATACTCACTTTTGCCTCCCAGAAACCGTGTAACAAAAAAAGGGGCATTTACATTTTCACTTTGGCTCACATCATATTATGTATCATGAGGATGATGCTGAACCGATGATGAGTGATCGTGATGATGGAAGCCGCGTTTAATTAAAGAAGAAAAATAAATAAACAAGAGTGAGCTGGTCAGCACTCTCATCCGATGTTTCTTAGCAGCACCTTGCTAAAAATAACAACAGACAGATCATGGTTTCATAATAACTTTAAAGAATAAAAGAACAATCGATCCACAGCTATTTCGCTTTGCTATTAGACTATTGTTATTAATTGAGAGATCCATTTATCGTCGTCAAAAAAGTTCAGACCTTTTGTTTTACCTTTGTGTTGTCTCCTTTCGATTCATTCCATTCCTTTACATTCTCTCATCGTTTCCAAATCATCTGGTAATAGATCCTTCTTCTTTTCTTTATCTTACTTCATTCATATCTATGTGTGTTTATGTGTTCTGTGATTTTTTTGTGCTTAAAGTTTTGTTCTTTGGTTGACTGGCAGCTAGCTCCATTTGTTTTGACAATAGTACTTTTTTTAATCAATATTTTTAAATTAGGTTAACGTAATCCTAGATTAATCTAATTCTTATCTTAAAGATTTAGTCTTGGTGATTCTTAACTTGGGGATTCTGGTATTGTTGTTCTTGTCCTTTAAAGACGGTTTTACGTATCACCTTTTTTTTGGGGGGAAAAAAAGGCTTTATGATTGATCTGATATGGTAATGCTTTGATTCTTTGATTTATTGTTTTGCATATTCCTTGTGTCTGAATTGGGTTTCTTGATTTTGATATTATGTTAGTGTAATTGATGAAATATCTACTAGTGGATGAGGAAAACGCCGTGCAGTAGGGAATTTCAATTGTTTCATGGGCAACACATGCCGTGGATCTTTCACAGGAAAACTCTATCAGGGCTACAATCAGCCCGAAGACCGGTTCAACAATTCCAAGCGAAACACTAATTCTGATCGTACCAATTCTGATTACTCAACACCTAGCTTGAAATCCCAGCAACTAGTTTCGCAAGAATTTGCCAAAGAAAACCCCAAGAAAGATAATTCTGCACCTCAAATTAGCCCTTCTAAGAAGGATAACATCATGAGACGTGGCATTGATAACCAGACTTATTATGTATTGGGTCATAAGACTGCTAACATTCGGGATCTTTACACATTGGGTCGTAAGTTGGGACAAGGTCAGTTTGGGACTACTTATTTATGTACTGAGATTGCTACCGGTATTGAATTTGCATGCAAGTCAATATCGAAAAGGAAGTTAATTTCCAAGGAGGATGTGGAGGATGTTAGGAGGGAGATTCAGATAATGCACCATTTAGCGGGTCACAAGAATATTGTGACAATTAAGGGTGCTTATGAGGATTCCTTATATGTTCACATTGTGATGGAGCTCTGTGCTGGTGGTGAGTTATTTGATAGGATCATCCAGAGGGGACATTACAGTGAGAGGAAGGCGGCTGAGCTAACAAGGATTATTGTTGGTGTTGTTGAGGCTTGTCACTCGCTGGGGGTTATGCACAGAGATCTAAAGCCTGAGAACTTTTTGTTGGTTAACAAGGATGATGATTTCTCCCTTAAAGCTATTGATTTTGGACTTTCAGTTTTCTTCAAACCAGGTAAAGCATGTCTTTCTCTGCTATTTTATTATGTAGAAATGCCGAAATATGCTACAGAAAGGAAAATTCGCAGAATGGTTTCTCTGGAGGAGTGTTGTGGTAATCAAATTCTCATTTTTATTGGTCAGAATACATTCATTTATTGTTGCCAATATACAATTGAAACATAGCTAAAGTAAAACTCTTGTTGTAGATTTTCATTGAAATTAATACTAATTCCTTGAGACAAGTATCGAGAAGCCAATATTCATTTTTATTATTATTATTATTATTTTGTGAATATGGTATAATTGGACCTTAGCATGCACTTAGTCTAATGTACTTTGAAATTGCTTTTCTTGTGTATCTTATTTGACACTTTCTGGTTTAGGTCAAATATTCACTGATGTCGTTGGAAGCCCATACTATGTCGCTCCTGAGGTACTTCTCAAGCATTATGGGCCAGAAGCAGATGTGTGGACAGCAGGGGTCATACTGTATATATTGCTTAGTGGAGTGCCACCATTTTGGGCAGGTATGCATCCATGCTATGTTGCTACAAAACTGAAAAACCTTTGCACTCGATCTGCAGTGTACTGAAGTGTTTCATGTTTGGAGTTTAGAAACACAACAGGGAATTTTTGATGCGGTGTTGAAGGGACACATTGACTTCGAATCTGACCCTTGGCCTCTAATATCCGACAGCGCAAAAGACCTTATTCGGAAGATGTTATGCTCTCAACCATCAGAACGCCTAACCGCTCATGAAGTTTTATGTATGTGTAACCTGCCTATGTTATTCTAACTGATCTTTAGTAATATTATATTTTTGAAATTAAGGAGCTGCTCACCAAATTTGGTTTTTGCTTTCCATGTCATGCTTATCCCCTATACAATTGCTCCGTAATGGCTATATTATTTGAAGAATGTAAAAGCAATTCGGTTATCTCATTTTAGCTGAAGTGATTAAGTTGGTTTCTTGTTTTATTCTGCACCAATGAATATTAGTTTTGTTAGCTGCTTTGTCATAACTTCCAAACAAGTAATCCTTGTAAATAACTTTGTGACATAATAAAGTTAATTTTGCGCCTTTCAGCTGTTGATTGGTTTAGTAATTAGTAGTTCAGTACAATTCTTTCCATATGATTTTACTACTTCTCAGCAATTTATAACCTGAATGATTCTGTTGATGTTGGTTTCCATATTTGCCAAGGTAGTCAACAAATTGGAGTTCTAATATACAGGCTTCTTCTTCCGTTTAAACTTGTCAGCTGTCTTATTGCATTTCTTTTTCCTTTTTGGGGTAGATCTTACGGTCATGCTCTTTCTTTAGCCATTTTTTTAAGCTTACCATGTACACCACCCCATCCCACCCCAAATTAAACATATCCCCTTGGAATTGAAGTATCCTTTAGGGATGGGTTTAATTGGGGGGTTTTTGTGGTTAATAGATCTAGTGTAGTAGTATTAATATAATATTTTTGAAGCAGATTTGCTATTTTTAAGGAAATTTGTATACATGAAAGTTTTTAGCTTATGCTAGGGCTTCACTATAGATGACATCTTCTTTTGGTGGCTGTTTCTTTTGAATACATATCAGTCCAAATTGAGTTCTAATTTCTTTATCATTTAATTAGGTCACCCCTGGATCTGTGAAAATGGAGTTGCTCCTGATAAGGCACTTGATCCAGCTGTACTTTCTCGTCTCAAACAATTCTCTGCAATGAATAAATTGAAGAAGATGGCTTTACGGGTAAGTGCAAGTGGATGAACAAGATATGTGTATAGCAGTTGGTACACTTATTGCAGAATGTACAATCAGTTTTGCAAATTCTGCACATAAGCATGAGAACATTACTTCTTTTTGTGTCTCACTGCTATTACTGTGCAGTTAACTTGTCCAACTGGAAAGCAGCCATCAATTAGTGTGACTTCTGTTCTTTTTCATGACCAGGTTATAGCTGAAAGCCTTTCTGAAGAGGAGATTGCTGGTTTAAGGGAAATGTTCAAGGCCATGGACACTGACAATAGTGGTGCAATTACATTTGATGAACTCAAAGCTGGTTTACGAAGATATGGCTCTACCTTGAAGGATACAGAGATACGTGATCTTATGGATGCGGTAAGTGCACAAGCTTGGAAGTGTGTGTGCGTGTGACCACTTTATGGTTTGTGGAGTTTGGGGAGTGTTTTGGACCGAAGGGGAAACAATTCCTTGTTTTTTAGTAAACAATTCCTTGTTTTTGAGTAAACTGAATCATCTATTGTATGGCCACATGTGTGGCAGTCTGGCCCAACAACCAAGCAGATATTGGCCACTTTGAGCACACAGCCTGTGAAGGTTTTGTTACTGGGCTTTGCGACCCAAAACATGTCTACTCAGTTAGGAGAGCCATGACTTGCGAACCAGTCCAGGAACTCTCTCATGTGGGATACTGCAACATGGATTCCTTATTTCATCAGAACCTGGTTTGACAGCAACAAATACTAGCAAATGGCTTTTTGCTTTTCTTTTCTCATTGCACGGTTAAGAAGCAGGGGATGGATGGATCTTTGTTGTATAAAACTAACCTTATTAATTCTGTTTAAATTGCCATTCAAAACTCATATGAGGTGACATTGACCTATGTGGTTATTTTGAATTTTCTGTTATTATGTTGTTTGATAATGTTTGTCTTTTTCAGGCTGATGTGGACAATAGTGGAACTATTGATTATGGGGAATTTATAGCTGCAACTGTTCACCTCAATAAATTAGAACGCGAGGAACATCTTATTGCTGCATTCGAGTACTTTGACAAGGATGGAAGTGGTTATATTACGGTTGATGAACTTCAGCAAGCTTGTGCTGAACATAACATGACAGATGTTTTACTTGAAGATATAATCAGAGAAGTTGATCAAGATAATGTAAGCTGTCTAAATTTGATAGCCTGTTTGTCTTATTGTAGATAATAGTTGTAAAATTGTCCATGGTGGTATGAAAACTAAACTGGGAAGAGCTAGACAGGATTGAATCAAAGTCGTTAGCTTGGTTGGCTAGTTTTTATCAATGGCTAAAATTTCCATCTTATCAAAATTTTATTGGTTGGTTGCCAAGCTGTAGATCTAAGTGATATGGCACTATTGGGAGTTTGAGCTAGCTGATTTTCTCTGCATCATTTTCCAGTAAATCAAGGGTTTTCTCTCTCCCCTTATTGTATTTGTTTATTGATGAAACTTCAAATATCTTCCGTGTTCTATTGTTTCAGGATGGAAGAATTGACTATGGCGAATTTGTTGCCATGATGCAAAAAGGCAACGTGGGATTGGGTAGAAGAACTATGCGAAACAGTCTGAATATGAGCATGAGAGATGCACCAGGTTCTCAATAGCTTTGAGTCATACACATTATGTACAGGTATTTTTTCGGCTTCTATTTTTGAAGCTTTATATACTTAATGATTGATTGGTTGAGATTCTTTTTGTATACTCATGGTTGCTTCAATTTAGACGAAAGGACCAGGTCAAATGGGTGTTTGGCTCTAGCTTTTTAAGATGAAAAATCAAATGGTTCGAGCTGTTAAAACTTCGTCAAAAGATACTGAACGAGCAAGATTATACAATTTGATTCTTGTTTTCTGTGATGGATAATTTTCAAAACTTGGTGAAAATGTTGGAGCACCGAAGGAGCTAGATTACCATAGCTAACAAAGCAAAGCTCCCTTGGTTGATATCTATAGCCTGTAGGATTGAAGCAAGAAGATCGGATCTCTGTTGATTTTTGTTTTCTTTCTCAACCTATGATTCTTGGTTTTGAAATTCCATAATCAGACTTGGCACATTTTGCAGGTTGTACAGCAAGCTAGTTGAGGTGATTGGTGAAATGCTACAAGGAAAGTTTTTCGGTCCTTGTTAGTCAAGAAACTTTCCTGGGCCACCGAAAAATATAGACAAGAGATGTTTTATGCTTGATTTGTCTTCTAGATATTAGTAAGTTGCTGTATGACTGAACAACATGCCAAGTAGTTTAGTGAACCGGAATGTGAAGTGGTCAAGTTATGTGTTTCCTTGTCTGATGTTTTCTGTTAGTTGTTGAAGAGAGATTTGTGTCATGGAGTTGCTCCTGAGCAAATCAAAAGGCTTATTTGTATGAACAGTGAAAGCATTATGAATTGATGATTATTCATGTCAGTAAGCTCAGCCAGGCTTCTGAGGAAGTTTGCATTTGTGAAAATTATGCACAAAAGTGTAACGTTCCTATTCATTTCTTCTCAAGAGCATAAGAAACATTTGGGGTCATATTCCCTCATTTAAATAAACAAGCTAGCGTAATTTCAAATGCTGGAAATTTGAATTAGCCAATATCAATCTAAATGTTCATATAGGAAATGCAACTACTAAACATGGTACGGTAGTATTTGAAAAGTCTGTACTACTGTGATTTAGATCATAGTAAAATTCTGAGGTTGCCAGATAGAAGCAGCACGCAAAAGGATTCTGGTATTTTATTCTACTTTCATTCAGTTGAAAAACCAGTTGTATGAATACATCTACATCGAACCTTTAAAAGATAAGGGGAAGGAAAAAAAGGAGAAAAAAAAATCCCTGCTTGCAGTCTAATATGACTAATAGGGATTAATGAGCTGATTAGCAACACGGTATTCTATATTGATTTGTAACCACTTGCTAGACACCCTCTGAAACAGCAGTTTCTCGAGCTAATGAGATTTCCTGCAGAGAGAGGAAAAAAAGTGTTAAAATGAGCACAAACTGATAACACAGATGCCCATGGACAACTACATGGACCCTAACTGAATGAGTGAGATTATTTCAGTAAAAAGAAAAGGACAGATGGGAACGCCAGAGTGGTTGAAATATAATAATTCGATTAGCATAGGAAGTGTCTGGCTGAATTTAGACTAGAAAATGAGTGTATTATGATGAAATTTCATGAATTAAAGTATCAATCCTTCTCATATTTAAGTTTTGTTTTGAACTAAAGTTTGTCCATGGATTAGCTCCACAAAGTTCTAATCTGTAATTGCTAAGGGGTTAAACATAAAACTTGAAACAGGTTAAGTGCTGACTTAATAAAACCTTTTATATATACTTGCCTTTAACTTTGCATCACTGGAGAAGATGCATTTTGATGAAATGGCATGGCCTTGATCAAACAGCCATCCTGCTTCACATATTGTTTGACCATCCTCACTTTCTTTTAGTGAACACCATAATTGCCTGGGGAGCAATATTAGACTGCTTTCATCTCTTATTGACTTCTGAACGCTGTCTCCTAAAAGTTCTCTAAGAAAATTCTGGAGTTTTCACAAGAAATTCATAACATACACCAATCAGGCCATGACGTACTACTATTTTAACTCCTGGTGATATGTAAATTACTCTTAAAAACCTTGAAGCACATGTAAGTAAACTCGCGTATTTCAAAACGACAACTAAGAAGGTTTTAATTATGTATTTCCAAAGAACAAATAACATGATCAAGAGCCCATATTGGTTCAGGACTCCAAGTTCTTAAAATATATCCTTTGATAGCTCAATAATACTAGTACGAAGCAAACAAAAAATGACTTATTTGAAAATGCAGAACCTTAGTGAGTTCATACAAATTTCAAGGATTCAGTAGTTGGGTCCATAGTTTATAACAGAAAATATGTGGAAAGGAAATGAATGAGTAAATCTGACAACTCACTTTACTGGTGAAACTGGCCATAGCACTAGGGCCCTGCCAAACCCCGACGACCTCAGAAGCTTTCAAGGCATCTGTAGCAGCAAAACCAGAATCCCGGATAGCACATCCCCCAAGCTGGTCACCATTTCTAAATGGTCCATACCACTGCTCACAAAAAACTCTAAATTTGTCTAATATCATCCTTTGTTCTTGTACACGGAAAACCTGAATTATCCTCACACGAGACTCCTTATCCTGAGGATTGATCAAGCAATGCTCAACCTCAAATGCATCAGAGTCCCCATTTGGCCAAAAAGCCACATAACATCCGGTAGACTGATAGGCAAATGCAGAAACCTTATTATGTACACCGCCAATATTCCGGACATCAATGCTGTAGTGAGTTGCAGCATCAGCTTCACATCCAACAGTTGGGAGCAATTTTATTGATTTGTAAAACATAACCTGGTGGTCCTCTGGTTGAGCAAGGGAGGGGCATTGAGTCTGCCAATCGAAAACCTTAACCTCCCACTCTCTATAAGCCTCAGGTACAACATTCTCTGGAAGTTCAATTGGGTTGCCTTCTGTTGTAAAGTCAGCTCCAAATCCGTCCCACTCACCAGAGACATTTTTTGCAAATTCTGACCACGCTTTAACATCCAAAAAGATAATGAAAATCACATAAAAACCCGAAACTTTTAACATTAAGAAATAAATAAACTATCTTCATCTTATGCTATACACCGGATAAAGTGACATCAAAATCAGATAAAAAGTTAAAAAAAAAAATAAATAAAGCAACTTTACTTTAGCATCAATAAAGAAGAGCAACTTACAATTAGTGGTGGCAGTGGAAGTGGGATCGTAGCTTTGAACAGCAACACAAGAAATGGGTGAAGTTCTAAGGAGAGATTGATTGGTGGGTTGAACTTGAAATTGAAGATTGGGTTTGGGATGATGATGGATGGTGGCAAGTTTAGGTTTAGGCAATGGGAAACTGAGAGAGTTTAAGGTTCTGTTCTGGGAGATTATGCTGTTAGCTGCTAAAGCCATATTTATTCACAATCCAGTCCACAGTCCACACCACAGAGTCCCGCTCCTGCTGCCCTGCCTAACCCTGCTCTTCGGAAACGAATTCAGTTAGCCGGGACAATGCAAGAAAGGAAGAGAAGAATATTCTTGTCTTGATTCAGCCTCAGCTATTGGGTTGGGTTTCAGTTTTCAAGCCCACCAACTTTGGTTAGCCCAAACCCTTGGACTGAAACTAAACCATTACCATAATTTATAAATGTTTCTTTTTCATGTTATGTTGTTGACAAGATGAAGTGGTCAGTCGTGAAATGAAGTGAAGTAACCTTTGATTTAAAAGCAATAATAAAAGGTGCTCTCAGCTGGACTGGTCTGAATGAGACTGAATCTGATTCATGCGCAAGACCAAGAGAAGTAGTCTATTTTCTCACCTACCCGACCCACATAACGCTGCGGCTGCCTGGTACACTGCTTACAAAAGAAGCTGGGGAGAAAAAAGATATGGTCAAAGAGTAACTTTCATAGATTTTTTTCGGATATGGACGCCACCACGCAATGAAGTTCAAGTTACAAAAACAAAGAGGCCAGCGTACCTACATTAAGAAGTTGAGAAGACACGGATACCATAACATTTTTATACGTGGTGATGCATGAAACACCAGCACAAAACAAAACAAAAGCGCCTTTAATTCTCTTATAGATTTTACACTTGTGGAATCAGGATAGGTTGGATTATTATAAATTATTAAAATATTCTTAATTAACTATTTTTTAAATTATTATTTTATATTTTAATAATAATAATAATAATAATAATCATCATCATCATCAAAATCGTTGTAGTCATTGTCAGCATCATCAGATCAGAACACTAAGGCTCGTGGTGGTGGTGGTGGTTCGACCTCCACAACGTGATGATCGGCGACCATCTGTTGCTCTACAAGCGATGATGAGGGAGCTTGCAACGACGAGTTTGTTTTTTTTTTTTTTTTCCCTTCCAGCAACAAGCTTGCGAGGGCATTTTTAGAATATAACAATTTTAATGAGGTAAAGTTGTTAGTATTGGAGAATGATTCCCAACCCCCTTAAGAATTAGTCTCTTATTCCCAATTTGAGGAAGGTTTTATGATTCTGATTCTGATTTCCTCTCTCATTTTGTAAAGTAAACATTATCAATTATTCTAATTTTTTAAACCGAAAAATAAATGCACCATTAGTCTAGCCATAGAAGCCACCATGTGCTTTACTTATGAAGGACAATAATATAACTAAAAGTATAAACTTAAAAGAAAGGATATTTATAACAAATTAGGGTTAGTAGGATTAGAAATTTGTGGGCTCCATATTATTGTCACTAAGCCCAAGCCTTCAAAAAGCCTAACCAAGTTTGGATGGACTTAGGCTGGGCTGGGCTGGGCTTGGGCTTTCATCAATTTTTAATTTTTGATTTTTTTTGTAAAGTTGAAAGAAAATCAAAGACACAGCTCAAAATAATTAACTAACAACATAATATTGTTCAACATTTTCTACATTAACCAACAACCAACCTTAACCCTAAAAACTAAATGAGTCAAAAAAAGTAAATTTCTAATAGAAAACTCAGCTCAAAATATATTCATTTCAAACAAATGAATTAACCACAGTTGATACAATAAAAACCCAGCTCAAAATACATTCATTTTTTACATCCCATAATGTTAAATTACTTATATTTATGCCTCATATGACAAAATAAAATAATTTCAATCTTACTTGAGGTGGAGTACTAGAGTTGGTGATGGTTTGCTAGTTTGGATCGCGTTTGCGCTGGTTCTGGTCGCACTAGAGTTGAGATCACTGCTGCTACATCGTGTGCGTTCGAGTGGCTGCTGCTGCGTCGTGCAAGTGGTGCTGGTGGGTGTGGGTCGCTGCTGGGTCGCACAAGTGGTGCTGCACTGCTGTTGGGTCGCTGGCTTGCTGCTGCATCACTCGTGGATTGCTAAATTTGGTGGCTGTAATCATTTGGTTTTGTGTAAGGCAGTAACGTGCAACTATTGGCTGCCGGTGGAGAGAGCAGTGAGAGGCTGACGGAGTGGTTGAGTGAGGGGAGCTAATTTAGAGATTATTTAGGTTTTTGGTTAATTGTTTTCATTTTTTTGGGTTAATTTCGACTGCATTGTTTCTAGGGATGACATAAATCTCCATGGGAACGAGGAAAATTGAGAATTTTTCCCATTCAGAGAGGGTATTAGGACAATTTTATACCTAATTTCTTATTTGGAGAAGAGATGAGGATAATTTTTTACCCAAGTTTCTTGTTCGGGGAAGGGATGGGGATGGGCTAGAATCCACATCCCCTCCCCATTTCCTCATTTTTTATTTTTAATTGTAATTTTATTTTTAGAATTATTAATAAATAAATAACAAAATTTAAATTACAAAATATTAAATATTTGTATAAATAACAAATATCAAAATATTTATACAAACATACTATAAAACTTTTAGGCCTAATTAACTAGTAGTGGTCCTGAATAACTATTCGATCCAGACCTTATTTCAAATGCCTTAGTCCAAAACCATTTTAAATTATAAGTTACATTGCTTATATTATTTTTATTGTTTTAGATTTGAAACTTGATGCTATCTTTCAATTTGTCACATTTCTCGAGGAAAAATAGGAGGAGTAGGAGGTATAAGAGTAAATTCTTTTATTGAAAATATTAATTTCAGTATCTATACCCATTTCATTTATTTCATTTTTGATATAAAAGTAATTTCTTTTTCTTTTTATTATAGGATTATGAAGATTGAGGAAGATAATTATTTTGATTATTTGTATTCTGAAGTGTGATTTTTATAATAGATTAATGATAATATATGATATATTGTCAAACCTTACTTTTGTTTAAGTTTTTTATTTTAGTGTGGTTAAATAAAATTCAAAAATTAAAATCGTATTGGATATTCGAGGATCGAGGATCCTTCAGGAATCCTCTGTTATATTCGGGGAGGGGATGGAGATCCCCTCAATCAATTTTGATGGGGACGGGGACACATGCAGAATATCGAGCATAGGTACAGGGATGTCGGTTCCCTCCCCTCCCTTTTCCATTGCCATCCCTATTTGTTTTTTTTTTTAATTTTTAATTTTTAATTTTTTTCAATTTGAATTTTTTAATATATTATAAAGTGTGTGTATGTATGTATGTATTATATATAATACATACACACACACACTTTATAATATATTAAAAAATTCAAATTAAAAAAAATGAAAAATAATGAAACAAAACAAAGCAGCCGAAATTATGTATGAATATTATAAAGTTGGGGTTTGAGCCCAGACTTTTATGGAAAGTCCTTTACAAGGCCCATTGTATATGGGTTTTACAAATTGTAAATCCTTTGTCCATAATTTCAACCCACCCAGGGACTGTGCTTAAAGCCTTCGGACTCGGATATTTTTGTGAACCCTAGGGGATGTGGGTCCGCCAAAAGGTCTTGTTATAAAAAATTATGTATTCTTGCATGGACCTTTCGTTTGTCTCGACGATCTCATGCTCAGTCTAACTGCCTCATCTCTTCTATACTTTAGCATATGCCATTATCAGTGAATCTATCTATATATGTAGATTACACCCACACACACAAATTAGATTAATAACCTGCAAACTCATCCGTGATATGATCGTCCATTACTAATAAATTTATGTACATTTGGCGGTGACCACGATGGGATCCATGTGTCCTTTACACTTTAGTCGCAGCACAAACTAGAAGGGCTCTTTTTTTTTTTTAATTCTCTGTTCAAAAATGAAGAGAAGATACTTGAGCGATGAGATTAGATTAGATTAATTAAGCACCGACACTTTTTCCTCTGGATCAAATGATTGATTCTAAACCCCACTTGACAATCAGACTTTTATTATTATTATTATTATTTAATAGAAAATATAGCTTTTATAAGATTAAACTGAAAGAGTGACATGATACAGGGTGGGAAAGATTCCTGTCAAACAACTTGATGATCAAATACTAGAGCGTCTTTTGCCAAAGCATGAGCTATAGTATTACATTCTCGTGGGACATGTTGGATTCTTGACTGACTCATTCTAGCTAATTTTTCTTGAATTGTTGATATAATTCGAAAAATTTCTGTCTTGCTACCTTTTTTGTTCTGAATTAGTTCAACCACTTCTTGTAATTCAGATTCCAAAATTAATGGAGAATAGCCTATATTTTGAGCAATTTGGATTCCTAATTTTACAGCTTCAGCTTTCATGAAAACAACACTGTGTTAGAATACTTCATCCATGAAAGCAACACAATAGACTTTTATTAGAGGATTTTTCTAAGTTACGCCGGCTGTAACTTAGCAACTCCCTTTATTAGAAGGGCTAACAGTAACACTAACAAGGAGTCAAAGGGCTCACGACATCAAATATCAACTAGAATAATTTGCGCGAGACAAGTCCATCATTTTAGTCAGCCACACAAATTAAGCAGCAGGCTGTAGCAGACAGAATTAAGCTTATTAAAAATAAATAAAATTGTGGCGTCGGTCGGATTCGTCGATTCATAACATGTGGTCCTGCCTCTGCAGCCTGGCAAGCGGCAATCATTGGTTGGCCTCCTACTTCGTTTCTAGGCATGCAGATGCACCGACGATATTTATTTAGCTACGCATTGAAAAGGTCAAAAGTACATGCTGGGGGGATTGTCGGTTGAATAATAATTGGTCAATGAAGCGCCAGCGTGTTCAGAGAGACTGGCTACTGGCTAGATCTGTGACTATGAATGAATCGGATCATTACAAGAAGCACTACTGCTCATTGCGAAAGAAACAGATCTTAGTTATATTACAAACACTACATACTATATCGTACAGCACTTTAACAATGGAATTATAATGGAAACAATTTGAAAAAAGTAATAATAATTAAATAAATTGAACGATATGTACTAACAACATCAAAAGCTGACAACTAGCTAATTAATGACGGGCACCCAGTTGATCCAGCCGCAGAATGAATGAATGATCGATGTACATCCGAGAATCTCGCCCAGCAGCAGCACTTCCATTAAACTTGCATCATCGCACTCATTCCATTCACATTTGTATGTATACATAAATAAAGTAGAACGTCAACAGCAAAGCTGAAGGAGCTAGCTAGGGAGCCAAAACAACTTAAAGCCATGAATTAATGCATGCATACAAAAATAAAATTAAAAATTAAAAAAAAATTTGACTGATCCCATCCAAGACCGTGATGATCTGAATCTTGAATGTTGAATGAATGAATAACAAACCTTATTCCAGAGCATTAAGCTTCATATATGTATATATAGATAAAAGCTAGGTAGGTGTAGGCGTATAGCTAGCTTCATTGATTTTGAAAAATCTTTGCAGAAGTAGAGTCAAAATTCTTGGAGTAATGAAAAGAATTGTACTTGCACGTTTGAGGGAGACCAACTTTGTCAGATCCCATGAGCTTCCTAATCTCAGATCTAACTTTGTAGAAAACATGTCTCCAGCTACCTTTGTTATGGCGGCCAAGAAGCCTAGTTTCTTCCTCATTCATCTCCAGATCTTCAGCAAACGTTGGCTTTCTTGAAAGGATCCATGACCAGCTCCAGTCCCACCATTTTCTTATGGAAGTTCCCGCGTATTCTCCCATGGAGGACACGGACTTGGATCTCTGAAACTGAAATGCCCATGATTTCGTTTGTGCTGACATTGGCTGGATCTTCAGTGACAGTGATGATAGCCTTCTGCGCAGTGAGCCCCCATGTTCATTCCCAGCCGGCTGTGACACTGGGAGAGACTTGTTGCTTGTTGCCGTGGTTGTGGGCAAGAATGGTTTTTTTTGCAAGTTTTGAATAATGGAGCTCATGATCGATTGTTGATGATTGATGACTGTAGTTGCGGGCAATGAGAATGCCAATTGCCAAAGAAACTCGAGATGATGCGGTTGCTGTTTCCGTGTTAACAACTTTTGAGAATGAAAACAGAGAGAGAGAGAGAGGAAGAAGAATGAAGAAATATTGGGAGAAGAAAGGGTGTGTGTGCGTGTGTGCGCGAGAGGGTGAGACGTAGTGTTCACTCGCATTCACAGCTCCTTCACAGCCTGTTTTATTCCTTGGTGTGGTGGCTGATAGGCCTATTTCGTTGTGGGCCCCGCCTTTCTTTTCTATTCTCCTCTTCTATTTACATTTACTCCTACTGCTTCCGCCGAAAAGTGCTTTTGAGAAGTTGAATCAATGTATGTTATTTTTGTTTTTCATTAGGTGTTGATTAGTCGTTAATCAAGTTATTAGACTAAGATGCATTGTGTCTTGGTGCTTGCGATAACAATACCAACACTCAAGCTAGCTACATATATGTGTTAAATTTAACATGGAGATATTTAATATTCTCGAGTTAATAATCACGTGTCAATCAAATTATTCAAAGAATAAGAAACGTAAAAATTAAAAAAAAAAATTAAGAATAAGAAACGTAAACAAATTAAACTTGTAATTAATGGAATAATCGCGAGGTAAAAACATTAGTCAGGCTTGCCCTCCATTACACCGACAAATACACTTGTTTACGATCTCGTAGCTTCTTAGATTGAGGACGACCAATTGTCGGGGACTATTCTTAAGAAGAATATTTTTATTTTATTTTCTCATTTCATAAGAATGATGTCTGCGTTATCATGTTTATAGCCGTTCGAGACATCAATATCCATGACGTCGGTTTGCACTTTTAAACTAATGTTTGAAAAAACAAAATTGACAAAGTAAGAACAAAGAAGTAGAGGAGTAGTGGGAGTAAATACTGGGGTACATTTGTTATTCAGTGAGGTGTGTAATTTTTTTATTTTTAAATTTTAATGATGAGTTTATTGAAAAGATTGGTGTGAAAATAAATATTAAAAATGTTGTGAAAATATTTTGCCATCGAAGAAAAAGTCGTAATGCGACGCGTCCATGTGTGTACATAAGACAAGAATGATTAGTAGTGAAATGCTAGCAATTTGTCGTGTTATTGGAGGGACGGCACTGATCTCATCTCGCGTTGTTGTTGACTTCTGAGGTGGCTCGTGAGGGTGAGGGCCCACATTTTTAGCTGTCGGTCGGGAGTCGAGATTTGGGCCACGAGTACAACACTAACAGCGCAAAATGTCGTGGGCTACAAGTGGCCCAATATAATAAAATGGGCCTCAGGTTTCACAAGTCAATATTTTTTTGGTAATTATTAATTTGACAGAAAAGCGAAAAAATATCACCTTCTTCAGTTTGATTCGAGTGCGGAGTGACGAGATCTCGGCTTCAACTAAGCCCGCGAAATCGAAAAGCCGAAATTTTCACCGGAAATAGAGATCTCCGAGCATCCAAACTCAGTAAATGGAGTACAGAAAAATCAAAGACGAGGTAAATTTCCATTTTTTGGCTCCGTCATTTCCACTTGATGGATTTAGATTTTAGTAGTAAATTTCAGCGGCCTTGCAGGACAACGATGGAGGTGGAAATTCTAGTGGTGACTTAGAAAGCTTAAGAGGAAAGCCTAGTATGTTTTTTATTTTTATTTTTCATTTTTTGGTTAAAGATCAAACTTTTCATCGCCAATTGCCTAATTTTATTTACTGAAATACAGTTTCTGTTACTAATGTGGCTTCAAACTCTAGTGAATTGGCCAAGTGGAAGCGCAAGTAAGTCAAAATTTTTCATTTTTGTAGGAAATATTTGATTTCTTTTTTCCCCAACAAAATGGGAAAGAGTTTGTAAAATGGATACTTCATCGTTGCAGGTCAGTTGTTACACTAGCATTGACTGTTCTTACAAGTTCGCAAGCGATATTAATTGTTTGGTCTAAGAGAGCTGGCAAGTATGAGTATAGTGTCACCACCGCTAATTTTTTGGTACGGAGCAGGATTATATAACATATCAATCTTAAATATCAAATTTGTCTTGAGTGTTGATTGAAGTTGACATTTTATTTGCTCCTTTTGAGAAAAATTAGGTGGAGACTTTGAAATGTGCATTGTCACTTGCAGCCTTGGCAAGAATTTGGAATCGTGAAGGTGTTACTGATGATAACAGGTTTTCCTTTTCTTTTTTTTTTTCTTTTTATTTCTGTTTCAATCCCTTTTATTTTCATTAAAAGTTGTGGAAGATACCGAGAAAATCAATAAAATAATGTTGTTAATTTGTAATTATCACTTTATTGATTATTTGATTGTGTTTACTGGTGTATAGTGTTATTAATTTTGCATGCCCAATGACGAACGATCTTAATGAAATTATTGAAGCTTATTTTAGTTTCCTGTTCCAATTGTTATCCTGCTGCGGAACTAGGTTAAGCACAACTTTGGATGAAGTGATTGTTTACCCAATCCCTGCAGCCCTTTACCTTGTCAAGAATTTGCTTCAGGTTGGGTCTGGTAGTTGTTTGTTTTCTGTAAGTACAAGGTCATTTTCTTCTTGTTTGATATCTGATTTTGTTTTTTTCATTTTTTGTGGCAGTATTACATCTTTGCTTATGTGGATGCACCAGGTTATCAGATACTGAAGAACCTGAATATCATCAGCACTGGTGTTCTATACCGAATTATACTTAAGAAAAAGTATTTCTTTTCATCTTGTATCTTGTTATGATGGAAAAGATAATGTTTATAGCTCCTTAATAAAACTTAGCACAGAAACTGACACTGTCAGATCATTATGTTTGCCTACTTTAAGAATGTGAAAAACAACATAGAAGACATTCTGCTTCTTTTTATACGCCGTTGGTCTAAAAGGCAAAGTTGTTGGGTGCTTCGGTGAAAGGCATCAAAGCATATGTGAACTGAGTTGATTTTCTGCTTTGTAGTTACAAATAGATAGGAAATTAACTGCTTTTTTAAGTCTGAAAAAGGAAAAAGCTATTGCATACTTAAGCTAAAGAAAAACCTTAGTCTGAAAAAGGAAAAAGCTATTGCGTACGTAAGCCAAAGAAAAACCTTACTGAATGAGTTATTGCAAGAGTCAATCCAGCTGTCTAACTTTGGATTTTGTTTTCAGGTTAAGTGAGATTCAGTGGGCAGCTTTCATTCTACTATGTTGTGGGTGCACCACAGCACAACTGAACTCTAAGTAAGGCTTTTCATCACATTAGCCCAAACTTTGTCTCATATCATACTCATGTTACTTCTCTTTTGGCGTTTCAACAGTAATTATTCCCTTGGGGCAGTTATGTGGATGATTCAAAGTTTTAAACTTATAAGGTGCTTGCTGCGTGTTTGTGATAGAATACCTAATGTTGTATCCACGTATTAAATAAAGGATTTTGAATATATATATATTAAAGATGAACTAAAAATCATAATCTCCATGGTTTTCATCATGTATGGATGGTAGAAATCAGCAAACATCATTCTCCCATTCTAGTATGTACAGTGGTTACTCTAATTCTTTTTTTTCCCCCCTAATTGGTTTTACTATGCTCAGATTTCTGCTATTTTGGCAGTTCGGACCGTGTCCTTCAAACACCTTCGCAAGGTTGGATAATGGCCATTGTAAGTAGCTAACAAACTAGAGGCTCTTAATACAGTGGAAGTAGTGAGAAGTTTAATAAGAAATTTTTTTGCATAATAATTTATGATTTTAATAGTTTGTAATTCATTTCGCAGGTAATGGCACTTTTAAGTGGTTTTGCTGGAGTATACACTGAGGTGGGGTGAACATTTTAAGTACAACATACGCATTTTATTTATTTGGAGCTTGTATAGTTTCCTCAGCTATTTTAACTTGGCCTTTACATATATATTCTCAAACAATAAGGAAAATCATGATTGAGAATGTTCTGAGCTCCATGAATGCATATTGCATTCCTCATTTTAATGATCTAATGTTCGTAGTTAATTGTATGCTTTTCCTTTCTCTGCAGGCCATAATAAAAAAGCGACCTTCAAGAAATATAAATGTGCAGAACTTCTGGTTGTATGTCTTTGGCATGGCCTTTAATGCTGTTGCCATAGTAATTCAAGATTTTGATGCAGTGATGAACAAGTAATTCTTTTACAGTCAGTCTACTCTTTCTTCTTCTGTCTGTCAATTTGTGTATCTAAGTGTGATTAGATTAGTAAATACATCAATCGATGGCAGTGAAACCAAAGACTCTTCTGTTTCCTGCTTTCAGAATCTAAAAGAATACTCCTGTAATGGATTAATAATTCTTAGATATCTCAAAGTTATATATCGTTTTTAAGTAATGCATTTTCTGTTCAGGGGGTTCTTCCATGGATACTCCTTTATTACAGTTCTCATGATTCTTAACCATGCACTCAGGTAATTTTTGCCTTTATTATGCCTTTTAATTTCACTTTTTGTCTTCATATTGTGTGCATAGTGATTTATCTATTCTTTTGCTCTGTAGTGGAATTGCTGTCTCCATGGTAATGAAATATGCAGACAATATTGTGAAGGTAATAATGATGCTTAAAGTTTTTGTTAAGTCAGATTTACTATTTTGATGAATAGCAAACTGCTCCGATATTTAAGCTCTTTTAAGTATACCAGCTAAATTTGAAGCTCTTCTTGAGGGCCTCACTGTGGCGAGTCATACAAGAAAGGATTTCTCAAACTTGCCTAATTTTTTTTTTTAATAAGAAACTATAAAAATAGTGAATTATTAACTTATTTCTTAACATAGTGAATAATTAAATTTTATGATCTTATTTTCATACCAAATTTTCTATTCTTTAGATCACCTTATTGAGTATGGTTATGGTTGCTGATCTAATTTTTCAAAGGAACGAAAATGTATCCAGCGTGTTTCTTTCATCATTTATTTGAAGTTTTTTACTTAATAGCTTCACAATGTGGTGCAGGTGTACTCTACCTCCGTGGCTATGCTTCTCACAGCAGTTGTTTCTGTGTTCCTTTTTGGCTTTCATCTTTCCCTTGCCTTTTTTCTTGGTTCTACGTAAGTGAAAATTTTTTTCCATATGCTATAACTTCCCCATAGTTGTAAATTTATTTTCAAGGTTTTGTGCATAATGGATTGAAGTAGAATACATTTATAGTAATTGATTTCCTTACGTATACTGTGTTTCCAGCGTTGTCTCTGTCTCAATATACTTGCATTCAGCTGGGAAACTACAAAGATAGGGGTAGCTGCTTCGCGCTGACTTCCGAATTTGCACAATCAAAGTATGCTTGCATTGCATATTGTGAAAATTTGCACTAGTGTTTTCACAATTCTCCGTAGTATACACTTATTCCGTTGGAAAGCAACAAAGAGAGTTTGCTGCCTGCCTAATTGCGATATATCAATGCAAATTCTTGTATCCCAAGAGCTTTAGCTCTCATTTTTTTTCCAATTGATCATACTGGAATCATTAAATCAAACTCCAGATTATATAGTGATATGTTTTCACCTTTTTCTTTTTGCACTTTATGTTACAGTTAGTTCAAGAAATGATAAATTGGATGTCGAGATGATTGTATCATATGAGAGATGGTGATGTGTTTCGTCAGTTGTAAAATAATCATGTTGTATATTTAAGTCTGTTTGGTATTGAGGTATTGTAATTTTTAAGTTATAATTGTACTGCTATAGAAAAAAATTGTAACTGTGAAACAAAAATTAATAGTATATAGTAAATATAATTTTTGAATAATAATTTTGACAAATTATTAAAGATATAATAATTTTTTATCATACAAGTGTAAAATTAAATTAACGTAGTTTCTAAGATACAGTTGTTAGTATTTATTAAATATTTTAGTGTCACAATTGGTATAATTGCGTAATTTCAATCTCAAACAAGGCATTAGTATATTTGAGGAACCTATGTGATGTTTCAATATACTACACCATTGCATTGGCTATGGTTCAAGTCATTTGCGTTATGAATGTGCCCCTCTTATGTTTTAATAAAGACAAACAGCCTAAATTATCTAAGCAGTGTTAATAAACTCAGCTTACAAAAACAAGCGGTCCAATTGAAAAGATCGATCCCTTAATGGAAAACTGAAATATTGTTTACTCGATCTAGTTTAGGGGCTGCCATGCGTGAATGGTGATGGTGGTCTAATGACTATGCTTTTGGCATAGCATTGTAATTTGACCATTTTTTAAAAACCTCAGATTTTCTCCAAGCTCCCATTACACTCTCTATAAAATCCACTAACCTTGGCGCATTGTTTTACCCTCGCGCTAATAATATCAGGATTCCAGATCAAGTCTATCTTAAACAAATGAACATGCTTGGGACAAAAGCCTGGCTAAAAAGAACCAACCGTAAAGACTCAGTATTCTAGAAAACAATTCAATTTTCAGTTTACTTCACTTTAAAGCAACACGTGAAAGAGAAGCTATAAATAGCGAAACCATCTCCTCATATGCATCATCTCATCTATCCATTCTTCTCTTCTCTGTTTAAATCAAAATCGTCAGTAGAAATGGCCCTCTTTTTTCATTCCAAGCTTTTGCTTCTTTCCTTGTCTTTGCCTCTCTTGGTGTGCTCTAGTCTGGCTCATGATTTTTCCATCGTGGGTTATTCACCGGAGCACTTGACTTCCATGGATAAGCTCATTGAGCTATTTGAATCATGGATGTCTAAACATGGCAAAACTTACAAATGCATTGAAGAGAAGTTGCATAGGTTTGAGATCTTCAAAGAAAATTTGAAGCATATTGATCAGAGGAACAAAGAGGTCACTAGCTATTGGCTTGGTCTGAATGAGTTTGCAGACATGAGCCACGAAGAGTTCAAGAACAAGTATTTAGGATTGAAACCTGAGTTCCCCGCGAGGAGACAGCCTTCTGGCGAGTTTAGCTATAGAGATGTCGAAGCTTTGCCAAAATCTGTTGATTGGAGGAAGAAAGGAGCTGTTACTCCTGTCAAGAACCAAGGTTCATGTGGTAGTTGTTGGGCTTTTTCAACTGTTGCAGCTGTGGAGGGCATCAACCAGATAGTCTCAGGAAATCTAACTTCATTGTCCGAACAAGAGTTGATTGATTGCGACACAAGTTTCAACAATGGCTGCAATGGAGGTCTAATGGATTATGCATTCAAGTATATAGTTGCAAGTGGTGGACTCCATAAGGAAGAAGACTACCCATATCTTATGGAGGAAGGCACTTGTGAGGAAAAGAAGGTGAGTAGAAAGAAATTATGAATGCTTGAAAACAAACAGCTAGCAATTTTTTCACTTACTCTGTTTATTTGATATGCTCTAGGAAAAGATGGAAGTAGTGACAATCAGTGGCTACCAAGATGTGCCAGAAAACGATGAAGAAAGTCTCTTGAAAGCACTGGCTCACCAGCCTGTTAGTGTAGCTATCGAGGCTTCTGGTAGAGACTTCCAATTTTACAGTGGGGTAATGAAGCTTGTTATACAATACATCTCTTTCATGTTGTGTATTGAAGGCTAGTTTTCTAGATTCTAATCATGCATATGCCTTTTTGTAGGGTGTATTCACTGGGCCTTGTGGAGCTGAGCTCGATCATGGCGTTGCCGCAGTTGGATATGGAACATCAAAGGGTTCAGATTACTTCATTGTGAAGAACTCATGGGGACCCAAATGGGGAGAGAGAGGTTACATAAGAATGAAGAGAAATACTAGACAACCTGAAGGGCTCTGTGGCATCAACAAGATGGCTTCATTCCCCCTCAAGAAGTAAACAACTCTCTGGTTTCTTTTGTTGCCACTGGTCAATTCTTTTCATTTCATTTCTTTCTGGTCGCTTCCCACTTGAAGTGACAATACTTGGTTTGGTTTCTTTCCTACTTTAATAATAAACGTTGCGGCTTAATATTGCACAAGAACAAAAGCAGTCTATGAGAAAGCAAGCGAACAAGGACTAGAGCAGGAAGTTTGTAACAGAAACGTATAAACGTCTACCCACAAAGCACCTCAACTTGAATATGAAATAATGATAATAACAGTAATTATGAAGTCGAACTTCATAAACAAGAAAATACAATGAACCCGGCATCGTAAGTATGGAAAAACTATTCAAGTGCTATTCAAGTGCATGTCATCGGATTTTCAGTTTCCATTATTGCCTGTAAGGGTTTGACATTCATATGTTTTAAGTTTCTATGCTCTAATATTCTACGTGCATTGAATGATCGACACAGGACAAATTGGGTTAGGAATACAGGCAAAGAATCAACTTTAACTTGAAACTTCATTGTAATTAAAGACACAGTCATATAGCCGTCCTCCTAGAAACTGGGCAACCTCTGGATGTTTGACCTGAATTAAAGAAAAGCCAAACAAATGCACAATGTTAATACTTAATGTCAACGATATCCTGAAAGTAATTTCATTAACTAGATGCTAGAAAATAATAATAATATTACTACAAGTGAAACCCCACCATTCCAATCTTCAAGGAATCACATTTGAATTGAGCATACAGATTTGTTTCAATTCCACGACCCTGACAAAAACAATAAAAAATTTTAACATTATGTCGATGGATTCAACATATTAACCAGTGATTCAACTTATCAGATTACATGCTTAGATGAAAATACTACACTCATGCATTTTATTAATAACCAAAGGAAGCATATATACCAATATCACATTAACAATCTGGCTATGTCAATTTTAAGAAATTAGCAGAATCAAATCCACCAGAACTCTCAAGGATTTTTTTGACTTACAACAATTACGGATCTACAATGTTATTTACACAATACAAACTCAACTTTTCACCTATAGAGCAACAAATGATAACAAAATTAGCACTGATATGTTGATGACCAGTACATTTGCATTTTTGCTTGAAATTTCTACTCATTCAAAAACACACTAGAAAATGAACCAAGCTTCAATTAAAAGAAGTGATTTAGCTTCAGCTGTCTCTTGAAAATATAAAGAACATACCATGCCTTCTAAGATAACTAGGTCTGCATCGCTCGCCAGGTAGGCAAGCTCTTGTGATACTGCTGTAAGATCAATAACCTACAAGAGTTTTGAAAATGAAGAGATTATTAATATACAAGTGATGACTCAAAGACATCTTTATACTGATGCAATGACTTTAAGAAGCAAAAGATAGCACTTCCAATTCTTACTGGCAAATCATTGCCAGAATTGGCAATCAAAAGCTTTGAAGTATCAACGCCGATGAGATGCCCCTTTTCATCCTTCAACTGAAAATTGGCACCACATTACAGTCATCCAAGAAAAAGAAATAATTATAACTTTTACTGATTATTTTCATGTTTTCCGTCACCTTTGACATGATTTCAATCAGTTCAGGGTAGGTTACATCATTGATTGAAGGCAAGTCATTAGCAGCCAAAACAACCTGTATGGAGTGAGAGAGAGAGATTAAGAAAAAAAAAATATGCTTCATCTAAATAACTAGAAAGAGTGACTACAAACTCAGTTGCATAGCAACCGACATAACTGAATCAGAAAGCAAACCTGAGTTCCACGTCGGAGTAATTCTCTTGCAAATGGTAGGATACCTAAAATTATATCCGCACCAGAATTATCAACAAAAATGACAGCCTGTAATGAACCACAACAGCACTGGTTAGCGCAAGAGCGTACTTATCATAGCACTGATGTTTTCCTTTTCTCTTCCAGCAAAGTGCTTTCAAGGATGTAACTCTTTGAAAAAGAATATCAACATAAACCACACAAGGAACTTGCCTTCTTCCAAGCTTTCTTGCTCCATTTCACTTTAAAGGTCTCCAAGTCATCAATAACCCAAGGCCGAGGCACAAGATTTTGACAACTAGCCAAGAAGGACATACCGTCCCTTGAGAAGACCTCAGCAAGCTTCAAGAAATGAAAAAAATAATATGATAAGTTGTTTATCATTTGAATGAGTTACAGCTACTATGATCAGTGTACAAACTGTCTGACCAATGGCTTGTTCATTAAAATTTATCATAGCCATCCAATCAAAGATTAACATACCTGTGCCGAACCAAGATCAAATATGTTTCCTGCAAATATTCCTCTGACCAGGCTCTCTACGCGCTTGCCTTCATCTTCGATAACATCATTAAGACGAACTACATCCCCAAATAAGGATATAGCCTTTGCATTCTCTTCGTCCTATTATGATTTATCACCGAAAGGAACACTCTTTAAGTCATAACAAATAAAGGAAGGATGGCCATTGGTCAATATCAAGGATCCCCCGTCCTCCCATATCTCTAACCTCTAACCTCTTAGCTCTCCATCAACTCCTGTCATTCGACTGGTAATATTGCTAGACAGTCAACAGAAAAAGGTCAAAGAGTATCGGTTATGGATCTCATGAATCTTCAAGCTCTCACCATAGAGTCTGAAGATGGCCATTAGAGGAAAGGGAACCTAATACTACAGATCTTCCTAGCTGACACAAGTTATTAGAATCAGATGCTTTTACTAAATTTCACATGTAAACTCTACTGGCTTGGCATGTAAAAGAAGGACTTCACGTATTTAAGTCTAACATTTACCTTGACTTTCTTGAATATATCTCTGAACCCCAATTCTCTAAGGATTTGCTCACGAAGTCGGCAAAGAAGCTTGAAAATTCCCAAAAAGAGGGAAAAAAAAATTAGGCTCTCCACAATAAACCATTGAGAAAACTCAATCTGAAATTGATAATATGCAGTGGAAAACAGCATCTTTCACTTACAATGCAATCAGGTGGTCCACCATGACTTTCTGGATCTTTCTTGAAGTCCTCAAGTATCTCTGAATACCTTTTGCAGATTATGCACAAAAACTTAACACAATCAAACTTAACGATGGCACACCAAATTATATATTGAAACAAACATGCAACAACTAGCAAGATAGGTGAACTTGTTCAAATTCAAGAGACAGATATGGTATAAACAGCTATTTCAAGAACCTGCACTCTAGGAGAAACAGAACATCTAAATTCAAATGCCAGACAGGATTTGAAACAAACCAATAATTCAAAGTTCAGAAACACATAAATTTTCTAAAAAAGAACGAGTTCGTTAGCCTAAGAAGGAGAAAAGGTCAACCAAAGTAATCAATTACCGTAAATCAACAATAACAATTAAAGCATTCCCATACTAAGGATGATGAGATTCTCTTTTGCCTTTTGTTATGGGATTGTTGAGTGTTGTTCGAGTTTAAATTTCAAAATATGGAATGATATTGTGAATTCAAACAAAAATATAAAATTTGATACAAAAAAGGAACCTTTGAGCAAATTTCTCAGCTCTGACATGAGCATCAGGCACAGTGGGATCACTCTCAGCTCGCTTCCTGCAACAAACAAACATGTTAAAGGACGGATATTTAAGTTAAAAAAGAGAGAGAGAATGAGTAAAGAGAAAGAGAAGATGACAGACTTGAAAGAAGGAATAGAATTGCGGAAGAGGTCGACCCAAGCAATCTCAGTAGGGGTAGGCTTTTTGGGATTGTCAGTTGGGAATCTGTACGGAATTGTGCACGCCCTGTAGTTTGTTTCGATCGGAGTCGGAAGCAGTGGGAATGGAACAAGCTCCGATTCACTCTCCATTTCTTGCGGAATGAATGAAATAAAGAACGAAGAAACAAAATGCGAAGCAGCTGACTTATTATACGTATAGATAAAGGGAGAGAATGGCAAGGCAACAGCTCTCCTCTCAAGTTGGTCTGCCGACAATGGATTCCGTTATCTTGGGGGCTGTGCTCTGCTGCGTCTGCGTCCGCCCAAATCCTCCCTCTCTCTCTCTCTCTCTCTCTCTCTCTTTCTTTCTTTTGGAAATTGGAGTACGCTTCTCGGCTCTTTACTTTTCTTATTTTACTTGCTTTTCGTTTACAAGAAAGAAAGAAACAAAGAAATCTCCAAGGATATTTATAATCCTCTACGTTTTGTACCAGTTATAAACATTGATTGATTCGCTTTATGCGTGGCTTCTAGAATATCTTCAGCAATTCTGCCTGACGTTTATGTGACGGCTTGAGACCTTTAGTTAAGGGTTAATTTCGTTCTTACCCCTTGTCGTTTTTGTTATATTATGTTCTTCCCCATATGTTTCAAATATCATCCACTAACTACTTGTTGACTATTGAGTTTTTGTTTGGCTTCAGTCAAAGTTGACTGTTGAGTTTTTGTTTGGCTTCAGTCAAAGGTGGGCGGGTGTGGCTGCCAATGCCATGCCAATCTACAAAGAAGGTGGCGGCTGCTTGGGGGATTTAAATTATTCAGAGCAACTCAGGAGTAACTGCACTTTCATTTTCACGTGCTCAGATCAGAAGCATGAAAATTCTACACACAAGGAAAAATAAAAATAAAAACCATAGGAGCAACCAACTGTGCATGAACATTACAAATTTCAACTAAGCGCATGGTGGTGGTATTTGGGTACCAACGTATTTAGCTTCTACATTTTTACAAGAGGAAGTAGGGTGCTTCTCTCCTGATGACAAGTCTAAATGAACATTTTCTAGGTAAATATTCTGGCAGGGGATCCCCTTGCTACATTCCAGTGCCACTGCTACTGCAGAAGATGATGTCCCTCTTATGTTCTTGAAATATATATCACTTAGCTTCACCCGGGATGGTGGCTGCACTCAATCATCAATGAAACTTTCATCAGTTTTCTCCATGAATGAAACCTAATTTGAATAGAATGTCTATAGTGACTTACTTTGGTGGGACAAGAAGTGAATGGACAATATGCCTGATCGATTATAATCGGATTGCTGACGTTGTTCATTATGATATTTTCAAATGTCATATTGGTGGCTGCACTGCTACCTGGAGAATTAGCCCATGTCTTAATCCTAACACCATTCATGGTCCCTGTCATGGTGCTATCTCTGACAACAAGGCCCATCACATCTCCTTCATTCCGGTATCTTCCCAAACTTCCAACGCTATATTGGATTATATGCTTTGAATAACAGGTTAAATATCTTCTTAAAAAATGATATTATTTAGTCTAGGAACACATTGGAGGTACTGCTAATTAGAGTATCAAAGTTACCTGATGCCATGGCCGGGTCCACAAGTGATGCTAGCGATAGTCACCTCAGAATTTCCTTGCCCAACAGAGATGCAGTCATCACCAGTGCCAATATGTGATCGTGAAACATAGACACTAGAACTTCTTTCAATGTGGATCCCGTCAGTGTTGGGACTGTTTGCCGGTGCTGAAACTTTAATTTTACTGCCTCTGAAGTTCTTGCATTCCACAAGAGCTATATGAAACGACTTGCTATTCACTGAAGTTATTCTCCGGATAATAGTCCTATTCATTCCTACAAATTTTACATTCTGAAAGAAGAAAAATGAACTTTCATCAGCATTTACTTGAGGCACCTATTTTGAGGCCATACTTTATAATTCTTTACTTGAGAGACTGACAAACCAATATGGGCTTCAGATATTAACAATATGCACGGTACAGTGAACTATTGTAATAGCTTGTTCTGGGGTAATGGTTTTTGGTGCATACGGTTGGAAGAAGTTTGCAGTTGAAGTCGGTGTGGCACCCGTTATAAGGCCATGCTTCAGCTCCCTGGCCATCAAAAGTCCCTCCTCCAGTCAGGGTTAGCCCCTCCACCCCACCAAATTCAACCCAGCCAGCACCAAATCTATACTCGGACAAATTTGTAGTTGCAATCAGATAACCCTGCAAGTTCATTTACCAGATACAATTGTAAACAGAAGATTCACTAACGATGATGCCAGAGGAAAAATAAAATCTTGCCTCAAAAGTGAATAAAACATTAAAATCTGACCTTCATTTGAACGGTTATATTTGATACATTTTTGCAGGGGCCTGCGAACTTAATGGGACCAATCAGGTATGTTCCATGAGGTACCAGAAGAGTTACTGCACCTGTTTTCTCACATGCCTCCTTCCAAGCTACTTCGAAAGCCTACATCACATATATTAGTTGTGAAACAATCATATTCATAACAAAAGGTAAAGTGAGTTACAAAGAGCTAATCTCACTTTCTTTGATCATCCTCGTGTATCAACGGAGAAATTTTAACAATTTTTTTTTGCATTACTCTCAGCTATAGCTCAAGCCTAAGGTTACCAAAGCCAAGGCTTATGTTGAGGAACTAGGATATTGACATGAAGAGATGCAAGTTAAATTTGTCAGCAAGAAGCAAGATCGAAGACAATTCAAAGACATTATACAGCGTGTGTTCTTCCTACTCGTTTAAGCCTTAATTTTTCAAGTCAAGCAAATAAAATAAAGGCAGCAAGCTACAACACTTCAAGTGAATCTTGAGGGGGGAGAGAGAGAGGAGGCAAACTTTGGTATCGTCAGTACGACCATCTGCTCTAGCACCGAAGTCCTTGACATTGAATAGAAGAGAGTTATCTCCCTTGTGATGTATGTTCTTCGCCCGTGCTATCATTGTTCCACTTCCCCTGGTGAAAACATCACTGAAACAAATGATGAAGAGCACCACCAGCAATTTGGTATCCAGTTCAGTATTCATTTTAAGCTATATGTTTGCTATGTTTGTGTTCTGCCCAGTTGCAGTTCTGATACTGACTCATTCAGAGTTTCTCGTCAGTCATAAGTTGGACAGTGTACATAATTCCATTGATTTTGAATTTTGTAAGCGCGGGCTTTGTGAGTGGGCGTATAACTGTCCTCAACTCCTTCCCCACTACATCGGTGGTTAATAACCGTCGGTTCCACGAGTGCAAATAAAAATTCGGCAACGTTTTATGAAAGCAGTGAGCAGTTTTTCCATTTTCAGATAGACTATCATGATTTGGCTTTTCCTAAACTTCTGCTAACATCATTTCTCACCTTATCTTCTTGAATTGATGCTCTGGATCAAACGAACAACCGGCAGGATACCTGTTAATTCCAATGTGCAGAAGCAGACATGATGGCTTAGCTCAGCCTAGGTTGTTCCCATTGCAAATGGTAGCCATTCAACCGTAGGACAAACCATGCATAGTTGCATTGCTTTACTCGAATAATCTACACATGCGCCAGCAACAACAAGCTCCTAATTGGAAGTGTTGAGCTTCCCTATCCTCAATCATTATAACTAGATTCAGATTACGGAAGTTATAAATCCAGAACCGACAAACCTAGCAGAGTCTTAGCTAAAAATTCACCTACTGGTGATTGTCATTGACTCATTTATATCACTAGCAAAATCAAATGATGTCTCAGCATTTAATATATCATTTCTTTGTTTAAGCAAAATACATCGGTATGTACATACCAACTGTAACACTATGGTTCAAAGGACTTGGGAGTAAAATCAATCGTAATATCAGTTCAAGTCTCACTAATCGTTTGTAGCCCTTCTTCCTTGATTGAATCAATTCATATGCTCAGGGACATCATCAGTTTCTGTTTAAATGAACTGCACACCTCCATGTACATAATAATGCATTTGAATGAATAGCAAACTGGGCAAAACTAATTGTGAAATACATCAGCATATAAAATCATGAAAACTATCTTCCTTTTCCTACACGTTTGTTGTAAAGCCTCATTTCTTTGCCTTTGCAAACCTGAGGCATCGATATTTTTCCCCGCTTACGGTAATCTCAAGGGCTCCATCTTGGTTATCTTGATTTGATGCGGTTCCCATAAGGACACTTTTCTCTTTCTCTAGGTTTTCTTTCTCCATCTTCAACCTTGCCTCCTGACGGGCTATCTCGGCCTGGAAAATGAATAACAACATATGAGAACCTGCTCAAAAACCATCGGCCCCACTCTCTAGTGACATTTAATACTAAAATGAGAGAGAGAGATTATTAAATCAACATCATAGATGCATAGTTCTAAGTTTGCCTTCCATCTATAATTTCAACTCACGAGCATGCACACAGTTTTTGAAAGAACATGAGACCACGATGGCCACTGCCTCCCGGCATCCACACAAGTAAACACGTCATTAATTCCCAACAGACAAAAAGCAACTAACTTGCTTCTAAAGCACAACAGAAACTATTAAATGTATAAGAAACCAGAAGACAGAAAATAGCAAAGCCATATTAAGGAGGTAGATTACCTTTGGATCATTCAGAAACCAAATGAAATAGAAAAGTGATTACTTGAACAAAAAGTATGAAGTGAGCAGCTGACTCTGTTCAAAAAATTAAAAGTGAAAAAAAAAAAAATCAGCCTCTTTGAATTTACCCATTATTATCCCACAAGTCTACGGTCGGGAAACTCATGGAGGGCATGGCATCACCTAAGCAGAATTGAATTTTAATTAGTTATGTGAAAGGAAAAAAACACCCCACTATAAACAAATGCCAGGACAATATTAGGAAAGGTGATAGCTTGGCAGTGCCATTGACAGTGCCCAGTAGCAACACGGCACTGCTCCGTGGCATCCTCAAACAAACATGCTCATGTTTGAGTTTAGAACAGCTTTTGGCCCTACTCTTCTATTGAAAGCACATTCAAATAGGCAAAGGCATTTTATTTTTCTTTTTATTTTTATTTTTATTTGTTTTTGTTTGACAGAAACTAAATTAAATTTCACTCTAATCTAATCCACACTAACGCCAAAAATAAAAAATTAACTTTTTTAATAAAGAGAAAGAAAAAAGGAATTGGAAAATAAATAAAAGAAAAGAAACAAAAATAGAATTAAAACAAAATAAATAATTTAAATAAACCTCGCGGCGGGAGAGTTCGGCCTTCCAAGCGGCTTCACGCTCGGCGACTTCGCGTTCGCGTTCTTCGATGTAACTCTGCATCTCTCTTTCTTTCATTATCCTGTCTTGTATGTCTGCGTCCAACGCTTCTTTCAGCTCCTGTACGAACTTGTCCACCACCGCTTTTATTCTCAACGACATCGTTTTTTCTGTTCGTTTCGTGTAAGTTCTTCACTCATACATTCTGCACTTCTTCCGATAAAATCCAAGGGAAAATTAATGATTAATTGCAGCTCCGGAGGAAGAAAGAGGGGAATTTTTTTTCCCTTTTTCTTTTCTTTTTGTTTTTGCTTCTCTTCACGTTCACTTTATTATGGACCTACAATTTTTCCAAGGCCCAAGTTTAATCGGGGCCCGCCTCGACCATGTTTCAAAATGCACCGTTTAATTTCATTACCATTGATTTTCCATCTTTACTCTTTCGAATGAGTTTTTATACTTTGACCCAATTAAATCCTAATTTTCTTCATTATGGCCCCTCAACAGTCAACTCAACTCGTTTCGAAAGACGAGCAATATACGTAAGTTGTTCGCTAAACATTTGACTAAAAGGCATGAATATGATTTTGAAGGCCGTTTCAAAGCTGAAATGGACTAAACCATCGTCACAAGCTCGTCAATTCTCTCTCACGATCACACCACCAGTGGCTTCTTGTAGTACTGTTACGCGTAATTCATCGTCTCTGCTTGATGACTTCACCAGATTCTGCTACCAAAGAGACTTACCACGAGCCATGAAAGCCATGCACGCCATGCAATGCCACGGCGTTCGTGCTGATTCTATCACCTATGCTGAGCTCATCAAGTGTTGCATAGCTCGTCACGCGGTAAAGGAAGCCAAACTCGTTCGCGACCACGTTCTCTCAGGTGGGCTTGAACCCGAAACGTTTTTAGTTAACATTTTACTTAACATGCATGTGAAATTCAACCTCTTGGGGGAGGCGCAGGTTCTGTTCGATCAAATGCCGGAAAGAAATGTTGTTTCTTGGACGACTATGATATCGGCTTATTGTGACGCCAAGATGAATGACAAGGCGTTGGAATTGTTGATTTTTATGCTTAGCGAAGGTGTTAGACCAAATATGTTTACTTATTCTTCGGTCCTGAGAGCTTGTGATAGTTTAATCATTCTTAGGCAGCTTCATTGTGGTATTATTAAAGTTGGATTTGAATCTGATGTTTTTGTTAGGAGTGCTTTGATTGATATGTATGCAAAATTGGGTGAGTTGAGAAATGCAGAGTGCGTTTTCAATGAGATGCCGACTCGAGATTTGGTTGTTTGGAATTCAATCATTGGGGGGTTTGCTCAGAACAGTGATGGTGACGAGGCTTTGAATCTTTACAAGAGAATGAAGAGGGCTGGTTTTGCTGCCGATCAGTCAACACTGACGAGTGTTTTGAGAGCCTGTACCGGGTTAGCGCTGTTGGAACTGGGGACACAAGTTCATGTTCATGTGCTCAAGTATGATCATGATTTAATACTTAACAATGCACTCCTGGATATGTACTGCAAGTGTGGCAGTTTGGAAGATGCGGTGTCTGTTTTCAGTCGGATGATACAGAAGGATGTGATTTCTTGGAGCACCATGATTTCAGGGCTAGCACAGAATGGGTATAGCCAAGAGGCTTTGAAACTATTTGAGTCGATGAAAGTTTCAGGGATAAAACCAAACTATATCACTATTGTTGGTGTTCTATTTGCTTGTAGCCATGCAGGGTTTGTGGAAGACGGGTGGTATCATTTCCAATCTATGAAGAAGTTTTATGGGATTGACCCAGGAAGGGAACACTACAGTTGCATGATTGATCTTCTTGGAAGAGCTGGGAAGCTTCATGAAGCATTCAAGTTAATACACGAGATGCCATATGAACCAGATGCTGTGACATGGAGAGCATTGCTCGGTGCATGCAAGGTTCACAGAAACACGGATCTTGCCATTTTCGCTGCTAAAAAGATTTTGAATTTGGATCCGCAAGATCCAGGAACCTACATACTGTTGTCTAATATTTATGCAAATTCCCAGAAATGGGATGAGGTTGCTGAAGTTAGGAAGAGCATGAGAGCCAGAGGAATCACAAAAGAACCAGGGTGCAGCTGGATTGAAGTGAATAAGCAGATACATGCGTTCAATGTAGGAGATAGTTCACACCCACAGATAGACAAAATCAACAAACAGCTAAAACACTTGATTCAGAAATTAGTGGGAGTGGGTTATGCTCCAGACACAAATTATGTCTTACAAGATCTTGAGGGGGAGCAGAAAGAAGACTCGATCCAATACCACAGTGAGAAGCTGGCAATTGTTTTCGGTTTAATGAGTTTAACACCGGGTAAGACCATTAGGATCAGGAAAAACCTTCGGATATGTGGAGATTGTCATACGTTTGCAAAACTCACGGCAAAGATGGAGAATCAAACTATTGTGATCAGAGATCCCATTCGTTACCATCATTTTCAAGATGGTAATTGCTCCTGTGGGGACTATTGGTAGCAAAATTTTAAGAATGCTTGACCTTGCTGCTGCTATTTTTCAACATCAATAGAATTATAGAAGAGAGGGAAAAGGTGGAAATTGGTAAGTGGCTGACCACACAAGCTACATGCGCAATCCAATAATGTTAGAGATCGCAACATTTAAGTCTTAACTTGAGTCTTAATGCTATGTGTTCCTTATCTATTCGATAATGAATGTCATAGTTAGAAAAATTATTTAACTACCATCCAATAAATGTATGCCACATCAGTTAGGACTTAAATTAAAACTTAAATGTTGGAATACTTATTGCAATCAGATAGTCGTGATGATTCAAGCAATCCTAGACACTAGAGTCCAAAAGAAAGAAAACTGACAAAGGAAATTGATTCTTTGCTGATAGTTCAACTTAAGGATGGTGATGTGGGATTAAGTTCACCAATCCTATCACTGCTCAGCTCATACCACTCTTAGTCTAGGAAGTGCTTTAAGACAGTAACCACCAAGGAGTGCGACTGCTTAAGAATATCATCATGATCAAAACATTATGTACAATAGGGATATTGGATTGTGGTCATTCAATGGTTTAAGGAAGCTATCATTTTAATTTCATCCAATGAAAATCATATGAAATTTTGTAATGAGAAATGATAAACCCTGGAATTGAGAGATTTTGCATCAGAAGAAAGATCAATGACCTTAGCAAAGTATCTTCTGTCTTCTTGATCACCAACGAGTGCGCTTCCCTTATTATTGATACAATGTTGGAATATCAATTGATCTCAAACCCCATATAGTACATGAAGACACACTGGGATCATGCATAGTTCCCTCAAGTGAATAGGCATGCACTGTTTTGGTTCCTTACAACTCATCTCTTGAGGCTTCATCCTTTGAGTGCTGAACATAAGATGAGTAAGCCTTAATTATTGACTCATAGATGTCAATTCCTTTCAGGTACTCAGCTTGGTTTAGAAACTGAAATAAAGAAAAAAACATGATAGTCAGGTCTACAAGTGTGTAAACTGCATTTATTAATTTATTTGACACTGGTGATATTATATTTATATATATATATATATATATATATATGATGGTCAGATCCCGTGCACGTGGACTGAATTATAATCTTTATTGCTGCAAGACTGGGTATACTGGCTAAAGCAGGATTTGCAAAAGACAATAGCTAGTTTTGAAAAAAGGAGAGTGAAGTTGAGCTCAAACACAGGCCAGAAGACACCCAAAGGTAGAATATCGCAATCAAGCAGTGAAGCCATCAGGTAGATACCAAATTAAAATTAGGCAAGACTGACTCCAAGTTACATTGCTCAATATGAAAGCAGAGGACACATGCTTGATAATTTCAAAGGAGATCAAATTGTCAGCCATTTTGCCAGCATGAGATTCTAATTCTAAAACAAGGTTTGACAAATGCTTGCAGAAAAGCCATAGACAAGCACGTACAAGCAATACATTTAACAGATACCATGGATAGATATTCACCTCATTATGGTCATGAAGTAGAATAGGAGTGTTAGCCATGGGAGAGAAGCCAATTGCAGGTAGGCCCTGTTCACGGAAGTAGCGGGCATCTGTGGAGGCAGGAAAGATCTCTGGCTTACCAAGCTTTCCATTAGCTTTTCTTACAGCTTCTTCTAAAAGGTTCCACCATGGGTTAGAACTGTCAGTTGCCGTTAGAATTGGCCTCCCAAACTTGTCATGCAAAGAAGCTCTCTGCTTGAACTGACCAAAATAAAAACACAGTTAGAGAACTGACAAAGAAGAACAAGAAAAATCTCACTGTCTCAGGTCCTTTTCACATCGCATATAATAGATACAAATATGAAATGGTCACATTAAACAGCATCGTTAATTAAGGTGATCAATTATAAGCACACACTCATCCATTCAGACTCAAATGAAATGTCTTCATTTCTTCTAATATAAAAATAATAAATTTCTTCAAACAAAAAGGAAAAATTCATTCTGTCATCATGATTATAGAGTTATTTTGTTGCAGTCATTCCCCCATCATCTTGCAGAATTATTTTATTCCAAAATTTCATGCAGAATCATCATAAATTGCCAGAAAGACCAAGAAAAGCACCTTTCCTTGGGTTGGTATGTAAGAGGCTTAAGGAGTTTTTTACTACCTCAAATGTCATATTGCGTGAAGCAGGAGCCCATTCTTCAGCAATTCGTCTTTCCAAAGATTCAGAATCAGTAGTTGGTGGGACACGAATATCAAAACCTGCTTCTGCCTCAGATGGTTGCAAGTTCATGACAAAACCCTGGTAGACAGAAAAGAAGGAAATCATATGTTTCAGAAGTTACAGCTTAAAACATCCCTGGAGCCTAATATTTCTAATCCTGACCATAAATTTGGTAGTATGCCTACTTTGGTCAACAAAGCACCAGACAGTACGTTGATTAAAATAAACTACCATTTCAATCACTTTTTGAGAATATCAAAGGGAAAACTCAATCATTGATATATAATAACAGGTTACTTTGACTGCCAATGCGGTGTTCTATTGGTAGGGGAATTCATAAAAGGAGGGTCTACTCTACCGAAGGGTTTACCAACATAGAACAAATTAAATTCTCCAAATACTGAAATTGAACTAGAACATAATAAATTATAACTGTTCATTCAATTTGATGAAGAATTAATGAAGCAACAACAGATTCTGTATGTAAATAAAGCCAAACTCACATTGGGGGACGGAGTGCCAGCCTGAAGAAAGGCCATGTTAACCGAAACGACCTCCCCTTCGGCCTTTAAACCAGCCTTGACCAAATCAAACTGCGAAGCTCTGAACCTCCGCACACTCTCAATACTTTTGAACAAATTCTCCATTGCACTATTATCATACAACTTGGCCCCATGTCCAGGGGCCCCTCTAGCCTTAATAACCAGCCACCAAGGACACCTCTCCGCATAAAACGCTCTGTAATTCTCAGTGGGCGATGCCAACCCTGAAACCTCAAAGTAACATTACAATCAAACGAATCTACGTTTGAAATATCTGTAGCTTTATGAAACGGAATCTCAATACTATCAAGAAGCACAACGGTTATAAATATACCCTAAATACGATATTAAAAAAAATAAAATAAGATAAATTAAATGGTCAGTTTTTACCTTCATCGAGGACAATACCAACGTTCAAGCTATTAAAGACATGAGAATCAGCAAACTTCTCAGCGCCATCATGGCCACCAATCTCCTCATCAGGGACAAAAGACAAGTAAACAGACCGAACAGGCTGAAACCCACTTGCCTTCAATCTTCGTATGGCCTCCAAGTACTGCATGCCCACACACTTCATGTCCTGGGACCCTCTGGCGAAGATATTCCCCTGAGAATCGAGGTGGGCACCGAAGGGATGGTGGGACCATTTGTTGGGTTCAGATGGAACGACGTCGGTGTGGGAGTTGAGGAGGATGGAGGGTAGTTGAGGGTCTGAGCCGGGCCACTTGAGAAGAATGAGTGGCTTGTTTTTGGCGAATTCGAGGGTTTGGGATTCGAGGGAGAGGGCTTCGGCTTGAGCCAGGATAAATTTGGAGGCTTTTGTGTAGTCCGGGTTTGGTTGAGATGTGTTGATTTGGAGGTATGCTCGGAATCTTTCTATTGTAGAATCATCTGAATTTGCTGGGCTTGAGAAGATGATCAGTTGATACAATACGAAGCAGATATGAAGAAGACGATGCCGATTCCTCATTTTGTTTCCAAGGAGACTGTGAGTGCGTGTGACTATAACTAGAAAGACTTGTCATTTCTGTGTTATTTTAGTGGGCAGCCCAGCCGCACCACATGGGGTTCATGTGGTTGGACCATTCAATCACATCTTTTCGTTGTTGTGCTGAAAGAGATGCAAGTACTTGACTCTTGAGTGCGTCAATCGCTCCTCCAGTCTTTCTACCAATTACTCAATTTTTATAATTCTAATTTCCAAAGCTTTTTTTTTTCTTTTTCCTTTTCCTTTTTTTCTTTTACTATAGTGAAAATGTTACTAGATGGTGGCTATGTAGACGAGACCACTTGAGACTATTTTGTTGAAAGAATTTGTTAGGAGTGAGACCTGCATTAGTACCCACCAAACCAAACTTTATTGGCTAATTAGGAGAATCCTAATTCTTTCTATAATTAAGCAGAATGATAATGTTAATCTCACTTTTGGATTGTTGAGAGTGGCATTTATCTTATTTCCGCCGTTCACAAAGCAAAATCTCATATTTGATATCAATAATAAAGCGCCTTCAAGATTTACTAACAAAACGAAACGAGCGGGACTCGTTTTTCTTCATAACTCATATGCTATCAAGTGTCATATAAAGAAAGAAGGGTAACGTGCAGATACTGTAAAGAAAGAGAAAGAGAACAAAAATAAAATCCCTTCATTCACGGTGCGTACAGAACCAACACATCAAACAAGAATCAAGAATGGAGCGAGAGCGAGAGTACTGCTGCATGATGAGAGACTGCACAAGAAAGCTGGCGTTATGGCACACTCGTACCTTCAAGCCCATTCTCACCCACGAAGAGCTCGAACCCATTTTGGCCACCAAGGGCTTCGTCGTCGCCGCCCGCCCCTCCTCCTCATCCTCCTCCTCTGGCGGCTTGATCAAGTGGGTTGAGTACGTGTACGCCGCCGCCGCCGCCGCCACCACAAAGTCAGAAGTTGTTGCACCGCCCAAGGCCAGGTTGCCGGAATCAAGAATCGACGGGCTTCACATTTATACGTACCGTGCTTTCATCGACGCCGTTAACTTTTATCTCGAGATGGATGATATTTCTACCCTCTTTCATATTCGGTAGGTGTGCTTTGCACTTAAATTATTTAACTCCATTTTAATAACCAAACCCATCTTTATTTTTAAAATGTTGTTTCATTATTATTATTATTATTTTGTTTTTCGATTCACCATAAATGAAATAAAATCATTTGCATTGCATGCAATGCAAGCGTGCACCATGATGAAGTAAAACCCCATGCATACATAATAAATATGATATGTTACAGTGTGTGTATGGGATGATGGCATTTTGATTCATTCTGAATAATTAATTAGGATCCACTAGATATGAGGATTATTAAAGGGATGCTATAACACTTATCATGGCACATTGTCGTAAGTTTTGATAATAAGTAAGTTATATGCAATTTAATTTTGTAGGGGAATGCCTCTTCATCGGATGAATGACAGATATACCAAGTGGGTTCCAATGGAAGTAGACGAGAGTATCTTTGTTTGCAGAGAGGGAACACTTGATCAAACAACAGAGAGCTTCTATAGCTCCAACAGGCAGAGCTACTGCAATGGGCATGGGTCAATGGTGATTCGTGACAAAGGCAAGAAAATGTCTGAGAGCTGCATTGTTTCATTGAAAGATATTTTAGCTGCATGATCATCAATCGTCGTCGTTGTCCATTGACATTGTTATGATTACAAAATATAAGCATAACTACCTCATACAAACTACAAAGTTGCTTCCGCAAACTCGTTCTGTTGTACATATACAAAGAGAATAGTTTGACTGCTTCAATTTGGATGCAACCCAAATGCAAATAAAATTGTTCCTAGCTGGCCTTCAAGAATCATGACGGCTGATGAGGTGTAAATGGGCTAATCTCTTTTCGCTTTTGGATGAATCTTTGTCAGGCTAGGCTTTGGGCCTCTATAGCCCTGGAAGTTCCTAAATTTGCTGGGCTTTGTGCTCAGACCTCTACATGTTTGGGGACCCATCACAAGATTTTATTTGTCTTTATATTTTAAATAGTTACAACTTACATCCATTACAATTTGGAATTTATTGAAATTTTATGTACACATATTTATATTATAACCTCTAATGTGACTAGTTTGAGAATCCGCTCTCTTTTAACAACATTAATGACAAATTTACTTATATTCCATTTTCAGAAAGAGCCTTCAAGGGGGCTCAATTTGGTACCCTCAACATTGTTGAGAGCATCAACTTACAATTAGGCTTGAAGTCCGATGACAAACCCGGCATACGATTAAAATTGTCTAAATGTTTTAAATCAATTAGATAACACATTCGATGTTCAACATCTTACATTCTTTTATATTTTTTTCAAAAAAAGAAAAAAAACTATAGTTTTCCGTTAAATTCTTAAGTTTTATTGGCAACTATAGTTTTCCATTGCTACCACTAAATTGAGAAATATAGAAAGAAAAAAAGGGAGAACAGCAACAAATTTAAAAAAAAAATTTGAGATTTTTAATAACTAATGAGGAGTAGAATTAATTGTTTCGAAATGATTATTTTATTGATAATAAATTTGAGCGGCCAGTGACACAGCGGTGCCTGATACAGCGTTCTCAGTCTTTCATTTATTATTTAGCAAAGCTAAAAAATCATCCTTGCACAGGCACAGGCACAGGCACAGGCATAGGCATGGGAGTAGTCCGTGGCAGTGTTTCAAAAGATATTGTTGCCGGCTGGACTTCAATAAGTCAATCCCCCTGTCCCATTGAGCCCCCATCTTCGTCTTTAGTCTTGCCTTCTCAAAAGAAGAGCCAAGAAGAACTAAAGCCGCGTCTGTATGTATGTGAATGTGAGCTAAGATATCCAAAGATTATTGCGTTGGATTCTCATTTTAAGACTTTCTGCTTTCCCTGTCTGCCACCATCTCACAAAAGCCTTAAACCCTTCTGTCTAATTTCTTTAACAAATTATTAGTATACCCAAACGACGGCGCCTTTGACCCATTTTCAGACTCCATTGCCTATTGGCAGCGTTTCCCTGCTCTCCCAAAATGAACAAAAGATAACAAATGCATCGCTTTTGTTTCTCTCGCTCAGAGTAACAGTAGTAGTAATGCACCCATCCTCCACCTCCACCTCCAATCCATGTGAGTTTCCACATAGCAAGCCATTAACCAAACCAGCTTCAAATAATCAAGGAGATTGAGGTCATTTTACTGATCAAAAAGAAGGGGAAAAAAAAAGGCCAACAAAAACCTCAACAGCAATCCCAACAAAAGGTCACTCAACAGCAATCCTAACAAAAGAGAAAAGAGCATTTGCCTTCATTTCATTTACAAATCATACTTCATCCAGAAACCTCAAATGGGAGCTCCTCAAGCCATTGTTCTCTTCTTGATTTTGCTTCAAACATGCAAGACTGCAGCGCAGCATGAAGAATGGAAGTCTGCTACGGCTACATACACCAAAGAAACAAATGGGTCTATCATCATTGGTACTTTCTTGCAAATCACTTCATTTAACATTGTGTTTCATGTCTACTGAAGACTCATAGGTTCTCTGTTTAATGTTGCAGAAGGTGCTTGTGGTTATGGGGACCTTCACAGGGCCACCTATGGAAAATACAGTGCCGGACTTAGTACAATGTTATTCAACAGAGGGAGTACTTGTGGAGCTTGCTTTGAGCTCAGATGTGTCGACCACATCTTGTGGTGCCGGCCTGGTAGCCCCTCTGTCATACTCACCGCCACAGATTTCTGCCCTCCAAATTACGGGCTTTCATCGGATTATGGTGGCTGGTGTAACTTCCCCAAAGAACACTTTGAGATGTCAGAGGCTGCGTTTGTTGAAATCGCAGAGAGAAGAGCAGATATTGTACCAGTTCAATACAGAAGGTATAGCAAAGGTTTTCCCTTTTTCTGTTAGCTTGTTGGATTTTAGTGAGGCACATGCTGTGATTCTGAAATTTGCGCAGGGTGAAGTGCGAACGCAGGGGTGGGTTGAGATTCACAGTGGGTGGAAGCTCTCACTTCTATCAAGTTCTTGTAACCAATGTGGGTTTGGATGGTGAAGTCGTTGCTGTGAAAGTGAAGGGATCGAAAACAGGATGGATACCTATGGCAAGAAACTGGGGCCAAAACTGGCAGTCCAACGTCAATCTTACGGGGCAGCCTCTGTCTTTTGAGGTGACCACCAGCAACCGGAAAACACTCACGTCATACAATGTTGCTCCAGCAAACTGGCAGTTTGGTCAGACATATGAAGGAAAACAGTTCTAGTGTGGAAATCTTGTGTAGTTGAATTTGGAGACTGCAGATAGTATCTGCATAAATTGAGTTCTGAATATGTCTATCAATGGGCTTATAATCATGAGTTCATCAATTTTGATGATCCTAATTACATGTTCACACAAAGGTGGTCATGGGTCGGACAGATTTCCTGCTTTCACATCAAGATTAGCTTGTTGTCAAGCAAGGAGAAAAAGGTATAGAAGAAAGTTGAAAAAATAGGAATAGAAGGTCTCAGTTTTCTCTTTACGATATAGCCATATATGTATTGATTAGAAAGTATAAGCTGTTGTTGAAATTTGGTATTATTGAAAACTAAGGGTAAACAGGACCTGGGAATTTTAGGTACTGTTATTCTCGCTACAGTAATGTTGTCTCATGAAATGGCTTACTCTGTATTGATTCTATGCATAATCTTGCATTATCAGTTTAGATTACCCAAGCCGTGAATTGTGTTGTCTACAGAAATGGCCTACTCAATTTTTCTTCCTCAAAAAAGATTGTGATTATGCATGTCCATCAACTCTGACCAGCACAAGTTTGTTTTCTTGTGAGACACTAAACTTCTATCGTTAATTTCAGTGAAATAAATATAACTGTCCTCTGCATTTTATATCACATTTATTAAGTAGATACAAAATGATTAATTAAACAGAAGCCGCAGGAAAAGAGGGATCACAATGGTTAAATTGAATATGTACCTAAATATGAAATTGGGGTGATGACAAGCCATAACATTTACTCCACCAGAAACCAACAACTACATGCATACAACTATAACCCAGTAGCCATTTTCTGGCAAAAATGGTAGTGCTATCAATGTGTCCAGAGCTTCCATCTGAAGCAACAGAGAACTGGGCTACAGACACGTCATACACGGGATGAATTTCTTCTAATTCATTCATCACAGCAAATTACTTGCAATAGGCAGCAATATCTTCTTCGTCCTCCTCTAAGAACTCCAAATCACCATAATATTTGAAAGCATCCTGCCTAATAATACCAGAAGAAGCCACCTCCTCCATTGCTTCTAAACCATTAATCACAATTCTAAACGACGACCTATCCGGTTCACAACCAACGGTTTTCATCAACTCATAGCAATCCATGACAAGATCCCTAAGCTTAAAACCCACCAGACACTTCAACAAAGCATTAAACCCCTGAATCTCCGGCTCTAAAGAATTTTCACTTTTCAAATGAAAGTAAAGAATTTCAACATGTTGGAACAATCCATTGGTACCAAATACCTGAATCATATCAGCATACAAGGAAACCTGCGGCTTGTACCACTGCTCCTTCCGAATGTCTTCAAACACCTATAATAATAATAATAAAAAGAAAGCAAAAAAGCAATCAAATTTAATCGTCCAAAATGAAAAAGAAGTATAAACAAATAATTAGAGATGAATGTGGTGAATTAATAATAGAATAGAATAGAATAAATAAACACCTTAAGTGCCAAGAGACAATGGTTTTGTCTGAGGAGTTCGCGAAGAACGGCAATCATATCGGACTTTAACAATCGTCTGAACTTGGAATTGAAGACATGGTCAAGGGGGTTACTGTGGAGATGCGCGCGCTTCAAGTGTTGGACTGCTTGGATTGCTTCGATGCTGAGGTTTCTTCCTCGCTGTAAAGGCTTCCTGTTCTGGCTTCTGTCTCTCATTTCTATTACTAACATTGACACTGTTGCTGTCACTTGTTGCTTCTGTGGGTTGTGCCATGGCTTTACTTTTGCATCCAACCAAGAAGCCGATTTGGCAACACTTCTACTCATCATTATTCCTTTCCCGCCACAGCGAGCAAGAGCAACCAAGCGATGTAACAAATGTCCTGCTGCGTTTGGATTTGAATTTTGAATGGAGGAACCATCAGAAGAGTAGCCAGTCCCTCTCCCTATGCTTGGTTTCAATTTATCCTTTCTTCTACGACGCCGTTTTGATTCTCAAATGTACGAAAAATTATCAAACACTTTTGACAGGTTGACCGTGTGTGCTTTATAGCACGACCATCTACAAAACGTGGCTCAATACTATTGGAAGCTGGTTTCTCTAATCCATCTCTGTCGATTTGTTCTCTAACAGCAAAAACGCGAACCGCAGAAGACAAGATACAGACGGGAGTGAATTACTTGCTTTATCATCTCCTTGAAAGTGCCAGGTGGCGGAATAGTGAAGAGCGCAATGGCGAGCATTGTGGCGGCAGCTCCGTGGGCGAGGATTCGGACCATAACGAAGCTGGAGCTTGCGCCGCCGGTTTTCCTGCAATCTTCCGTTTATTATTGTAAGCGAAGGAGATTCTCTGTCGCCGCCTCTCTATCCACAAATACTAACAGAGTTGATGGACAAGTCAGAGTTCGTTTCGCTCCTTCGCCAACTGGGAACCTCCACGTCGGCGGCGCCAGAACCGCTCTCTTTAATTACTTGTTCGCCAGGTCTTTTATTACTTTATTTTTCCTTTTAGCTTTAGTATCAATTAATTTATACGAAGGTTTAGGAAAATAATCTGCTTTTTCTTTTTTTTTTTTAAATTAAATTATTTTTTTCTAATTGTTGTTTAGGTCGAAAGGAGGGAAATTTGTCCTTAGAATTGAAGACACTGACTTGGAGAGGTCTACTAAAGAATCGGAGGAGGCTGTGCTTCAGGATCTCTCTTGGCTTGGTCTTGATTGGGATGAAGGTTTGTTTGCCTTTGTTCTGAAACATATGAAATTTACAGAGATATGGATTTATTTATTTTTAATCTTTTGGCTCTAAAAATTGTATCTTTGACAATTAAATGGTTGTTGAATTCGACAATTGGCGGTTACTTGTCTTGTGTTTAAAGCTTCATGAGTTGGTGTATTGTTTTTAAAGCTTCATGAGTTGGCTAAGACATAACTAGTGCTCTGATCATTAGGCCCTGGTGTTGGTGGAGACTATGGTCCGTATAGGCAATCAGAGAGAAATTCTTTGTACCAGCAATATGCTGATAAGCTTTTGGAATCTGGTCATGTTTATCGCTGTTTTTGTTCTAATGAGGTAATTGTTTTTTGGATCTTCAACGTTCATGTTCTTAGGATGTTTCCACATTTTGAATTTGATGAATATTGCTTTGCTTTTCCTTCTCTTAATGGTAGGACTTATTGGTTTTCGACATAATTCTTCTTAGGAACTTGAGAAAATGAAGGAGATTGCCAAACTAAAGCAACTGCCTCCATTGTACAGTGGAAAGTGGGCTACTGCAACAGATGCAGAAGTACAAAAAGAGTTGGAAAAGGGAACCCCTTACACATATCGATTTCAAGTGCCAAAAGATGGGAATTTAAAAATCAATGACCTTATTCGAGGCGAAGTATGCTCTATGTTTATCTATTTTTCCCTTTCATGTTGCAATACTAATATTATTATTGTTATGTCACTAACAAATTGCATCTTTATCGTTTTTTAATCGGTATGATTTTTGCCCCAATTTGTTTGTTCAATAGTTCACTGTCTGCTTGTCCCTGAGTGGCCTTCCGGTACCTCTGATTAATCTTGCGCCTGTTGTTAACAACATTTTAGGTGTGAACTTTTTAAGTAGTGTAATAAAGTAATATTTGGGTGCTAGTATTTGACTACTTAATATCACATTTAATCTTATCGATATGGTATAGGTGTTAACTTTGTTGGGTAGTGTCTTGAAGGTTATTTGGAACTTGGACACACTTGGGGATTTTGTAATCATGAGGAGCAATGGACAACCTGTTTACAATTTTTGTGTCACAGTTGATGATGCCACCATGGCTATTTCACATGTTATACGGTAATTCGAACAAACTATTCAATATTAATGGGCCTGTGCCATTTTCTAGTCTCAAATTTCCCCATTTTGCTGTCTTAAGAGTATTTTTTCAGTTTGTAGCCTGTAGATTTTTGTGTGTATTACAAATCTACATTTTCTCCATCATTGCTTTTCAGAGCGGAAGAGCATTTACCGAATACTTTAAGGCAAGCACTAATATATAAGGTAATCTTAATTACCCATAAGTTGTACACTTGTACTTCACAATTTCCTTTCTTTTAGCTGATTTTGGTATCATTATTTTATTCCATTCAGGCTCTTGGATTCTCAATGCCTTACTTTGCCCATGTCTCTTTAATTCTTGCACCTGATAGAAGTAAGCTCTCAAAACGGCATGGTGCAACTTCAGTTGGTCAGGTATTTCTCACTTTCCATCGTTCTAAGCTGGATATGAAACTTTTCTCTGATTTCCTAGATCATTAACTTTTTCCTTATGAATATTTATTCCAAAGTGCGAATAAAAGTATTCCTAGTGATTCATACATGCCATTTAACAGTTCAGGGAGATGGGTTATCTTCCTCAGGCAATGGTGAACTACCTGGCACTTTTAGGTTGGGGCGACGGCACTGAAAATGAATTTTTCACTCTTGAACAACTTGGTTAGTTATTTTCTTGGACTAATATATATTTATTAGTATATTCCACCAGAAACACTGCTGAAAGCTTGGGTGATCTGTTTTTGACTAATTTCTTGTTTGTTCCTGCAATTTCAGTTGAAAAATTTACTATTGAACGTGTTAACAAAAGTGGAGCCATTTTTGATTCTACTAAGTTAAGGTAATTATGGCCTTTCCACTTCTAAATGCAGAGCAGCATTGTACATTTATTAGATTTAGCCAACATTTCGAGAATATACTGCTTGCGGTTGGAGATGCTGGTGACAAACATTTCTTTATCGAGCAGTTGTCTTACAATTTTTTTTTTTTTCTTTGTTTGCACATGTTTCCAAATAGTTTCTCTTTTTGACATTTTTCATGAACCTAAGGTGGATGAATGGTCAGCATTTGAGAGCAATTCCTTCAAATGAGTTGACCAAATTGATTGGTGAACGCTGGAAGAGCACTGGTATCCTCAAAGAATCAAAAGGGCCGTTTTTAGATGTATGATTTTTCTGTATTTTATCTTCTTATGTATTCTATTTTGATTTATGTATTCCAAGAAACATTACTTTATGGATTTTCTTTTTTTTTTCCCCTTCTTTTGCTGGGTGCTGATCTGGTAAATAAAAGCTGAAATATTTTGGAGGAGTTACGAAAAAAAAAATTCTTGAATGTGAGCCTCTTATGTTCTTTCCTAAAAAAGCCACTTTTGTTTTAAATGTTTTGGTTTGTGTAATGCCTGTCAAACAAGTTGTATTTGGAGGTAAATAAGTACTTGAATGTGGTCTATTGTCTACTGCTTGTAAAGAGTTGATGACCACAGCGGCAGGGATGTCCGTTTTACTTACGCTATGTTGCATAATAATTAGAGCATAAATTTGGTGGAACAGGAGGCAATTCAACTGCTCAAGGATGGCATTGACTTGGTACCAGACTCAGATAAAGCACTTTTAAACTTGCTGTCTTATCCTTTGCATGATACTTTGACCAGGTGATTGGTGAATTTCTCATGCGTAATTTATGGTTTTATGATATTAAATGGCATGGTTTCTGAGTTGAGAAGTTCTTACTCAGTGTCATGTCTGACTTAAATTCTCACTGATCACTTGCGTCTTAGTATTTGCTTCGGCATTTTCAAGATGTTGATTGCTTAGGCTGTAGCTATTATGTTTGAAGGTAAAGGGTAGGAGTTGGTTGTGATACTGAAAGATCCTCTATGTTATTAGTATAACATTGTTTTTACCTTATGTGCAGCTCTGAAGGTAAAAGTATAGTAGAAGATAACCTATCCGAAGTTGCAGCTAGCCTCTTGGCTGCATATGATGGTGGTGAACTACTTGCTGCTCTTGAAGAAGGCCATGCTGGTTGGCAGAAGTGGGTGAAGGGCTTTGGGAAAAAGCTTAAACGCAAGGTAAGCCTGATGGGGATTCATTCTTCTCTTTCTTCATTTTTTTTTCTTCTGGTATTTGAAATGACAATTTTGGCCAACCTCAACCACATGGTAGGGCAAATCGCTATTCATGCCCCTAAGGGTGTTGCTAACCGGAAAACTTCATGGCCCTGATATGGGTGCCAGCATTCTGTTAATCCATAAAGCTGGAACCCATGGCATTGTTTCTCCTCGGGCTGAATTTGTGACGTTGGATGAGAGGTTTAAAATGCTGAGACAAGTTGATTGGGAAGCATTAAAGAAGGATCAACCTGCCCTAGAGTCTGCTGCTGCCACAGTGAATTGAGAATCCAACAATTTTGATCGGATCATTAGAAGAAACTAGAGATTTTTTTTTTTCAATTGAATTTGTTTGCCCTGTTTAACTTTGAGATCAATTTGTACGACATTAGAAGAAATTTTTTTTTCTTGGTGTTATTGAGAAATAAGATTTTTACAAAAGATGAGGGAATCTTGATGCTTACTGGCTCGCTGTATGTGTGAAAACTCAGTGTGATGAACAAATGTACTTGCAACATATATAAATCAAATGACAAGATCGATCGAATTGGTGACGATGGCAACCAGCTCAAGTTTGATTATACAATTTGTTCATTTGATTTATATATATGTACGGAAATACCTTTCTGTAATGTTCAAATAAGGAACTAAGGAAGGAAGACATGTATCAGTTATTGTGATCTTCATTAATGAAATTAAACGTGCATTTGGTTGATAGAATTCAAAGAAAAGAAAAGGTTCGCTAACGAATTGAAATGTCACCAACCAACTTAAAAAAGAAAAAAATTGAATTAAAATGATATTTACGTAAATAAAAATTGGGAAAAAGATATTCAAATAAAGAAGTAATTCCTCCTAATTTAATTTAAGTAAGGAGTGGCTTAAAGATCACGTGACAAACACAAGACAAGTAAAGAAAGAATGAAACATAGCTAAAAGCATAAACAGAAGAAAGGAAACGAGAGAGCAAATCCACGCATCTGTCGGTTCAGAGTTCAGGAGGGAACCAACGAATTTGCCATTCGCAAATTCCAAATGCCAAAATCCATAAAATAATACATAAATATTATTTTCTTTATGTATAAATATTACGTATGATGATGACAAAGTCATAACATTGAACTCATTTAAGGAAAATTAAACGCCATTTCTCTCTCACAGTCACAGATTCAGATTACATTACAAATTCTCTCTCTCTTTCTCATTCATTCATTCATGTTGAATTTGAATTTGATGATGAAGGACCAATTAGATCTGTGAATGCATGCATGCATAGATAGATAGCAGATAGCATTTGAATTGAATGCTATTCCAAATCCAAAAATTCAATTCAAATGTCAGCTTCTCAAACCCTAGGCGGCCCTTCCCGCTGCGGCCGCGCCCTCGGCCCTTCTCTCGACAAGATCATCAAAAACGCGGCGTGGCGCAAACACGCCCATCTCGTTTCCTCCTGTAAATCCGTCCTCGACAAGCTCGATTCCATCTCCGACGATCCCTCCCAAGTGTCATCACCCCTCTTCGGCCTCTCCCAAAACGACGCCGGACTCGTCCTCCACCCCATTTTCCTCGCGTTAGATTCCGCCTATCCTAAAGTCGTCGAACCTGCCCTCGAATGCGCCTTCAAATTGTTCTCCCTCGGGTTAGCCCGCGGCGAGATTGAAGGTGAGAGTGATAATACTAATACTACTTCTAGTACTAATACCAATCAGAAGAATTTTAATATTATTTATAAATTGATCGAGGCTATTTGTAAGGTTTGTGGGATTGGCGAGGAACTGATTGAATTGTCTGTGCTTAGAGTTTTGTTGTCTGCGGTTCGATCTCCTTGTCTTTTGATTAGAGGGGATTGTTTGTTGCTTATCGTTAGGACTTGTTATAATGTGTATCTTGGTGGGTCTAGTGGGACCAATCAGATCTGTGCTAAATCGGTCCTTGCTCAGATTATGGTGATTGTTTTCACCAGAGTTGAGGAGGATTCTTTGAATATACCTCATTTTAAGACAGTATCCGTCAGTGAATTGTTGGAGTTTACTGATAAGAGCTTGAATGAAGGAAGCTCAATTCATTTTTGCCAGAATTTTATTAATGAGGTCATGGGAGCGAGTGAAGGAGTGTTTGATCCACTTATGCTGCAGTTAAAGCAAAATGTGAGCACAAAATTGCCAAATGGCGATACTGAGGTGGCGAGAGAGGATGAGAAAGGTGAAGGTGAGGTGGTGAGGGAGGGTGAAAAAGATGAAGGTGAGGTGGTGAAGGCGGGTGAAAAAGATGAAGGTGAGGTGGTGAAGGAGGGTGAAAAAGATGAAGGTGAGGTGGTGAAGGAGGGTGAAAAAGGTGGAGGTGAGGTGGTGAAGGTGGGTGAAAATGGTGGAGGTCAGGTGCCGAAAGGGGGTGAGAAAGGTGAAGGCCACGTACTGAAAGATGATGAAAAAGGTGAAGGTCAGGTGGTGAAAGAGGGTGAGAAAGGTGAAGGTGGGGAAGGACAAGGGAATGGCGGAGCGGAGTTGGGTGGTGAAAGTAAGATTAGGGAGGATGGGTTTCTTCTGTTTAAGAATATTTGTAAATTATCCATGAAGTTTTCATCACAGGAGAATCCAGATGATCTAATCCTTCTGAGAGGGAAGATTTTATCTCTGGAGCTGCTCAAGGTTGTCATGGACAATGCGGGTCCTGTTTGGCAATCCAATGCGAGGCAAGTTTTCGTTTTTCTTACCAAGTTCTGTACTTTACCCATTACAAGCTTATTTTGTATTGTTACTTTTGACGGTACTAAACCTTTGCCTAATAACATCTGACTTGCGGTTTCTGATGCTTGCATTTTTGCATTTGCATGTTGTGACTCATAACTAGCACAGCTGAACAATGTAATCATTTTTTATTCTTTTAACTTATCCAACTAGCTATTTGTTTATTAGTGCATCATTCATCCGTTGAAGCATGCTACATGATTGATACAATGAATACAAGGAGTTGTTTGAAGTGGCTTTAAATGCTAAATTATTCCAAAAATGAAAAGTGGTGAGGCATGTTTGGATTTAAATTCTGGTAGGAAGCAATTTCATATCTAGAATTTGCTTCAGTTGTGCATTAAGTAACCTTTTATTGTTTCTTATAAGGTTTCTACTCTGATACTCCTAGGAAATTCCCTATGGTAAGTGTGCTATAATACTGGCTTGCCCTAGTGGTTTTCAAGCAATTTTATTTGGCTAGCCGTCCGAGTTTTAATCTTGGGGAAGGTAGGGGATTAGAAAACGATTTGAGCTTTGCCCACCTCTCTACCTTTTTTTTTTTCATTAAAAAATATATATATATATCTTACTGGCTCTTATAAATTATTTTAAATATACAGTTTATGTAACTTATTAACTAACCGAATTAAATATAAGAAAGAAGTACTATTATTTGGATAGAAACTTCTATGAGAATGAAATCCCTTAAATCTTTCTTTTTATTGCCTCCACAATTTCTACGTGATTTTAAAACTTGTTCTGCCTTTATTGCAACATGGAGAATGATTTTCTTAATTGAACTGTATATTATTCTATAGTGGTTTTGTTAAATCTTTTGTAGAAATTTTAATATTCCTTTTACCTTTTAACAGGTTTCTCAATGCTATCAAGCAGTTTCTCTGTTTATCATTGTTAAAGAACAGTGCATTATCGGTTATGGCTGTTTTCCAGCTTCAGTGTTCTATTTTTATGAGCTTGTTATCAAAATACAGATCAGGACTGAAAGCAGAAATTGGGATATTCTTTCCCATGCTCATCCTCCGGGTGCTTGAAAATGTTCTTCAACCAAGTTTTGTACAGAAGATGACTGTCCTTAACTTATTGGAGAAGATCTCTCAAGATTCACAGATTATTGTTGATGTATTTGTGAACTATGACTGTGATGTGGAATCTCCAAACATATTTGAAAGGTATTACATGTCTATTCTCTAAACATATTGATTTGATTGCTTTTTAGGCTTAGTTGAGTTATAACTCGTTGAAGGAGTAGAAATTTGTTTCAAACAATGTCTGTTTTCAGCTATGCATTCCGTTTTTCATGTTTTGAATTGAGGCTTCACATTAGTCCCCACTTTTTGAATTTATTATGAATTTTTGATATGAGAATGTCAAGACAGTGAAATAGCAAAAGAGACTCTGCAACTGACATAACTTATGCCCAAAAAAAAGAAAAGGGATGTTTTCAGAGTGAAACTTTTGAGAAGGATTATTATTACCGTTGTAAATATGCTAGGGAAGTACTATTTCTTGCAATTACTTTCTTTCTCCTCTCTCTCTCACTCTCTCACACACACACGCACATAAATGTGCTAGTCTATTAGCAGTGGTATGGAGTTTAGTAAAATGTATTAAAACCCTTATAATTCCATCAGATGCTTGCAGGATTGTCAATGGCCTTCTGAAAACTGCTTTAGGACCACCTCCTGGTTCAACCACATCTTTGTCTCCGGCCCAGGACATTGCTTTTCGGTATGAATCAGTGAAGTGCTTAGTTAGCATCATAAGGTCAATGGGAACTTGGATGGACCAACAGCTGAGAATAGGAGAATCCTGTTTGCCTAAGGGTTCTGAGACTGATTCGTCAACAGATAATAATTCAATTCTGAATGGAGAAGATGGAACTGTCCCTGACTATGAGTTACATGCAGAAATAAATCCTGAATTTTCAGATGCTGCAACACTTGAGCAACGGAGGGCTTATAAAATTGAACTCCAGGTTGGTATTGCTTTACATTGATGAAAATAATGCACTTATTTTATCATCTAATGTCTTTCACCTTATATCTTTTCATCAAAATAAATTGACCTAGTTCGCCTTGTAGTGACACCTCATTGGGTTATGCAGAAAGGTATATCGCTTTTTAATAGGAAACCTTCCAAGGGTATTGAGTTTCTGATAAACACCAAAAAGGTCCGTGACTCTCCGGAAGAAGTGGCTTCATTCCTGAAGAACACTACTGGCCTGAATGAAACCATGATTGGTGATTATTTGGGTGAAAGGGATGAATTTTCTTTGAAAGTTATGCATGCTTATGTTGACTCATTCAATTTCAAAGGGATGGATTTTGGCCAAGCTATAAGATTTTTTCTGCGGGGCTTTAGGTTACCTGGAGAGGCGCAGAAAATTGACCGGATCATGGAAAAGTTTGCTGAGCGCTACTGTAAATGCAATCCAAGTTCATTTACTAGTGCAGATACTGCCTATGTTCTGGCTTACTCTGTGATATTGCTCAACACAGATGCTCATAATAGCATGGTGAAAGATAAGGTTTGCATGTTGAACCTGTTCGTTTGTGTCTTCTGTTACACAATTGTGACTTGTGAGCCTTGCCTGGCTGGGGACATTGTCTGTTAACTTTTCACTGATTTTAAAGAAGTGGCTTATTAGTTGTTTTAAAAGGAGTTATCTTTTTGGGATGTTTTAATGCGTTTTAATCCTTTGCACTTTTTGAATTTTTCTCTTTGCTACTGAGAATATTATATATCTCCAGTGTTCAAAATGTATTTGACAGCAGTTTGTCATCTTCTAGTGCTACAGTTCTGGAAATTGTAAAATTTGCAAAATAGATGTATAACGAACATTAATAATTAAGTTTGAAATGTCTCATGAAGCCAGCGAAATATTCATGTCATAGTTTTTATAACAAATCATATAACTGGATTGGGAATATTCTGTTCTGACTCTGTTATGAATTTGTTGGCTGTGCAGATGGCAAAAGCTGATTTTATTAGGAATAACCGAGGAATAGATGATGGCAAAGATTTACCTGAAGACTATCTCGGTCTCCTTTATGATCAAATTGTGAAAAATGAAATAAAGATGAATGCTGATTCTTCTGCTCCAGAAAGCAAGCAAGCGAACAGCTTAAATAAACTTTTGGGGTTGGATGGTATACTCAACCTAGTCATCGGAAAACAGACAGAGGAAAAAGCACTGGGAGCAAATGGCCTTCTGATCAGGCGAATTCAAGAGCAGTTTAAGAGCAAGTCAGGAAAATCAGAGTAAGCTGTTTCTCAATATATTTCTATGGTTGACAGTGTTACATATTATTCAGTAATTACGAGGGTTGATTGGAGCTAAAATGTGGGAATTTGGATATAGGTTAAGTTGTTTAATGCTTCTGCTTGAAACTTCTTTTAACCAGCATTTGTTGAAAAAAGGGAATACCAAGTTACTCCTTGAAATGCCTTCATATTTCAGTAGTATCACTAGTATTAATTTTTCCAATCTGCCTCAACTTTTATATCGTATCTAAACTCCCAAAAAGGTTTTTTTTTTTTTTTTTTGTTGGTTGGGGGGGGGGGGGGGGGGTGTGTTTCTGTAATTGAGATTGCATCTCATTTTAGCAATGAATTTTCTTTTACCATTGGCAGGTCTTTATATCATGCTGTTACAGATCCTGGAATATTAAGGTTTATGGTGGAGGTCTGCTGGGGTCCTATGCTGGCTGCATTCAGTGTGACTCTTGACCAAAGTGATGACAAGCTTGCTACTACTCAATGCTTACAGGGCTTTCGACATGCTGTGCATGTCACAGCAGTGATGGGTATGCAGACACAGAGGGATGCTTTTGTGACGTCTGTGGCCAAGTTTACTTATCTCCACTGTGCTGCAGATATGAAGCAAAAGAATGTTGATGCTGTGAAGGTGAGCATTGATTGAGTTTTTAATTGTCAAAAAGAGAAATGTTTTTCCATATTTTTGCACTACAGCCTTTTGGCTTCATATATACCGTACAAGGGGACTGGTGGAGTTAATTAGATGATCACGATCATCGTTTACTGCTTTTATGCCTGCTTCCCTGTCTTTTAGATATGCCTGTTCATTTGAAATCCGTTATATAGAGCACTTAAAAACCACTTCTGTGCATTTTACTTTGAAATAGGAGTGAAAATAACTACTATAATGACTAGCTGGCCCCTGTAATTATCACTTTATCATGTGTTTACTTTGTGCAGGCAATTATATCAATTGCCATTGAAGATGGTAATCATCTTCAAGAAGCCTGGGAGCACATACTAACATGCCTCTCTCGAATTGAGCATCTCCAACTGTTGGGTGAGGGTGCACCAACTGATGCATCCTTTCTCACAGTATCTAATGTCGAAGTAGATGAGAAGACTCAAAAATCTATGGGTTTTCCATCTCTAAAGAAAAAAGGAACTCTACAGAATCCATCAGTCGTGGCTGTTGTCCGAGGGGGTTCATATGACAGTACCACTGTTGGAGTCAATTCACCAGGACTGGTAACTCCAGAGCAGATTAACCACTTTATTGCAAATTTGAATTTGCTGGACCAGATTGGGAACTTCGAGCTGAATCACATTTTTGCTCATAGCCAAAGGTTGAATAGTGAAGCTATAGTAGCTTTTGTGAAAGCACTGTGCAAAGTTTCTATTTCGGAATTGCAGTCTCCAACGGATCCTCGTGTATTTAGCCTCACAAAATTAGTTGAGATTGCGTAAGATTCTTCAATCTTTTAGTTAAGTTTTTGTTCCAAATGTATATCTTCTTCTACAAACCACATTAGTTTTGATAATTGAAAGGAAAATTTGTGATAGGGGATTTCATTGTTGGGATTTAATATGTTTCAAAGATAATGTATTTGATGGAAGCCAAGCTGAGTTGGATTTTCAGTTTGCTGATTAGCATACATTCATTGTGCTGATTATGCGTGATGCAATCTGCAATAACAGCATTGTAAATGTTGCAGGCATTACAATATGAACCGCATCAGATTAGTTTGGTCTCGCATGTGGAATGTTCTATCTGATTTCTTTGTGTCAGTTGGCTTGTCAGAAAACCTTTCTGTTGCAATCTTTGTCATGGATTCACTGCGGCAGCTTGCCATGAAATTCTTAGAGCGTGAGGAGTTAGCAAATTACAACTTCCAGAATGAATTTCTGAGACCATTTGTGATAATTATGCAGAAAAGTGGTTCTGCAGAAATTAGGGAATTAATTATTCGGTGCATTTCTCAGATGGTTCTTAGCCGTGTCAGCAACGTGAAATCTGGCTGGAAAAGTGTTTTTTTGGTATGGAAAGATTGGTACTATAGATTTGCATGTATTATATCAATTCGCTTTATATAGAAAGTCAGAATAGTTATATTTGGGTTTCGTGCTTCTCATTTGATGCTGTCCTTTTTCAGATTTTTACAGCCGCTGCAGCTGATGAACAGAAAAATATTGTCTTGTTGGCCTTTGAGACCATGGAAAAGATAGTGCGGGAATATTTTCCTCATATAACTGAGACAGAGTCAACAACTTTCACAGATTGTGTTAAATGCCTTCTGACCTTCACAAACAGCAGGTTTAACAGTGATGTTTGCCTCAATGCTATTGCATTTCTCAGGTTCTGTGCTGTCAAACTTGCAGACGGCGGCCTTGTTTGCAATGAGAAGGTCAGTGTTGATGGTTCATCAAGTCCACCGGTAAATGACAATGCTCCAGATCTCCAAAGTTTTTCTGATAAAGATGATAACTCATCCTTCTGGGTTCCTTTGCTCACAGGTAATGTACTTTGCAGTTAGATTCCTAGCAAACATTTTAAGTTCTACATGGAAACAATTCTGTGCATATGGATTGGAAAAAAGTCCATGTTTTGATCCAATCCAAATCCTACAAGTGAGCAGAGTCTTACTAAAAAGAAAAAGGAAAAAAAGAGAGGGAGGGTGGGGGAAGGAATATGACGTCTGTGCTTATTTGCCGCCATTCTGCAACTAAGCTGATGTTCATGAATTTTACTGATTGAAGAATATGCCAAAACTACTTTGACAATCAACTGATAAAGGCTGTATTCAGTCCTTGTTGGTATCCTTCATACTCGTAGTGTTAACGTCTTAGTGTTAGCGATTATGGACTGTCCTATGCGTGGATGCACATGGGTGGCAGTTAACTACTTTTTAGATAAGATAGAAGATTGCATCCAAACAAGGATCTTTTTTCCTTTCTTAAATTTATTTGAAGCATGAGAATATTAGGTTATAGTTTCCTTCATATTCTTAGTGTTAGGATTATTGATTGTCCGATGCGTGAATGGACATGGGTGGCAGTTAACTACTTTCTAGATAACATAGAAGATTACGTCTGAACAAGGATCTTTTTTTTCTTTCTTAAATTTATTTGAAGCCTAAGAAATATTAGGTCATAAAGTAGTGTCTGACTGTGAAATTTTTGTGTCTTATCTTTTTCAAAATTTAAAACCTGATGTTCTGTTTCAGGGTTATCCAAACTCACGTCTGATTCAAGATCAACTATCCGAAAGAGTTCTTTGGAAGTGCTTTTCAATATTCTAAAGGATCATGGTCATCTTTTCCCACGGCAATTTTGGATGGGTGTTTACAGTTCTGTTATTTTCCCGATATTTAATGGTATATGTGACAAGAAAGACATGCCTGATAAAGATGAGCAGGATTCACCCGCTTCACATTCTCCACAGTCTGAAGGAAGTACATGGGACTCTGAGACTGCTGCTATTGGAGCAGAGTGTCTAGTTGACGTATTTATCTGCTTTTTTGATGTGGTGAAGTCTCAACTACCCGGTGTGGTGTTGATTTTGACAGGATTCATAAGAAGTCCCATACAGGGTCCTGCAAGCACTGGGGTCGCTGCATTGTTGCATTTGGCTGGTGAACTGGGAAGCAGACTTTCTCAAGATGAATGGAGAGAGATTTTACTGCCTCTGAAAGAGACAACAGCATCAACTTTGCCAAGTTTTATGAAGGTCTTGAGAACTATGGATGACATTGAGATTCCTAACACCTCTCAATCTTACGCTGACATGGAAATGGATTCTGACCATGGATCGATCAATGATGATATTGACGAAGATAATCTGCAAACTGCAGCATATGTGGTCTCGAGAATGAAGAGTCATATTGCTCTGCAGCTTCTGAGTTTACAGGTTTCTTTCTCCCACCTCTCTCTTTCTCTCTCTATCTATGCATGTGTGTCAGCACGCATTTAGAATTCTTGAAGCATTGCTTAATTTATGACACAGACCCCCTTGTGCTGGCCTTTAAGCTTTGCAATCAATTAATTTAGACAGCCATATATCAATATATGGCATTTGACACAGCCATATATTTATTTGATTTTATCGTTTCAGGTTGCAGCCGATTTGTACAAGTTGCACCTACAATTCTTGTCAGCAACCAATGTGAAAATCCTTCTTGACATATTCTCCTCCATTGCTTCGCATGCCCATGAACTGAACTCTGAGGTAGTCCTGCAGAAGAAACTGCAGAGAGTGTGCTCGGTATTGGAACTTTCTGATCCTCCTATGGTTCATTTTGAGAATGAGTCTTACCAAACCTACCTAAACTTCCTCCGAGATTCTCTCATGGGTAATCCATCTGCAAGTGAGGAGTTGAAAATAGAATCACATCTTGTAGAAGCGTGTGAAATGATATTGCAGATGTACCTAAACTGTACTGGGTCTCAGACTGGGCAGCAGAAAGTGAAACCAGTTAAACAGCAGCGAGTGGTACGATGGATTCTTCCACTGGGTTCAGCAAGAAAGGAAGAATTGGCTGCTAGAACATCCTTAGTGGTGTTGGCATTGCGAGTAGTTGAGTGGTTTGGAAAGGGAGACGTTTAAGAAGTATCTATCACATATCTTCCCATTGTTGATAGACCTTGTGAGAAGTGAGCATAGCTCAAGAGAAGTTCAGCTTGTTTTAGGCACCATGTTCCAATCTTGTATAGGCCCAATATTATTGCAATGATTTCCTAAACTATTTACTCCATCTGTCTATATAGTAGATGGCTTCTCCGACAAAAGTCCGGGCACTGTGCCGGCATTTGAAAATACAAGAAAGTAAAGTTTTTTTTCTTTTTTAGAAAAAAGAAATTAAAGGGAAATGGTTCTGTTCCTTTTAACACACACCATGCCCGTTTGATTAGTGATTTGAAAATAGTTTTTGAAAATTAGAATACAATTTAAAAATTTGAGTTATGTTTTTTTTAATATTTTTTTATTATGCTTTGTACGTGCTTGATAAAATATTTGAGAACAGTTATTAAATTTAAAAAATAATGAAAACATGTTTCATATATATATATATTATATATGAAAATAAGAAAAATGAGTATATTTATTTTTTGGTTTAAACAGGTTTTTAGTATAACTCATTTGCAACTGTTGAGATACGGCCGGTGGTGTGGGGGTGTGTGTGTAGAGGAAGAGAATTCTCTATTGTGCTTGTCTGTTACGGTATTTTATATCTAGAATTTGGTATTATTATTTTGAGAATGAAAGTAATGCTTTCAATTGATTTAGGTACCGTTTAAAATTGATGTTAGACAACTATATCTTTTAAGTTACAGTATTAAAATATTTAATAAATATGTTAATTTAATTTTATACTTGCATGATAAGGAATCAATTATATTTTTATTATTTTTATTAAAATTATTACTTAAAAATTATATTTTGTTAAAACTTATGGTGATGCCACACGCACAACGGGATTTCTTCTCGTAGGAGTAACGGATACATTGATTGGATGCTTTGAAAATCCTTCTTCCTTCCCTCCTCTCTTGAATGCTGCGAGCGAGAGAGAGAGAGAGAGAGAGAGAGGCTGAGCTGCTGCTATGACCGGTGCAGTCACCACCACTTCTGCTGCTGCTGCTGCTGCTGTTCTTCCCGTCTCCCCTATCAGATCAGCTGTTCTTCTTTTCAGGGATTATGTATGTTTTCATCCATTCCCTCCTACTAATGCTATATTATTAATTTCCATGTGTTGTTTTTACTTTTTACTGTGTAATGTGTGCTCTGTTCGTTCATTTGTAAATGACAAGCTTCAAATTTCTAAGGAAACATATATAATAGTTTGAAGATTTGTGACTACTTGTTGTGATTGAGAGTTGACGTTATCTGCCACCTTCACGGCCAAGTTCTTTCTTTTATGCTCCCTACTGGATCATTTTGGCTGTAAGCTTTAATTGTGTATATTTTTATTTTGCCTTCCACATGGAGGTCAAAACCCAATGCATATTTCAACATTTCATCTAAATTTTAATCCTCTTTTCATCCACCATTAATATGTTTCATGGAATATTAGATTCTTTATCTGTTCATTTTTAATCCGCTTTCCATCACGACGAGGCTTTTTCCTTTTCATACAGCCAAGCCGAAGCCAAAGCCAGCAGACATTGATTGCAACAGAAAAATTCACGGGAATTGTCAGCGATGGAAGAATCACTTTAACTAATTGATTCTATGACGAATCACAACCATGACATCCGACGTTGAACATGAAGCTCTGCAAAATCAAGATATACTTAGAGATTAATTATTTATATATTGTTGCACCAGTACAACTCCCTCGAATGTATAAATTTTGCAGAAAAGTAAAAGGATGTTATTATTTTACCACCTAATATTTTCTGAGATACCATTTTATTGCTAAAGGGCTCTGCATGTTTATTAGGTAACAACAGCAGCTGCTTCAAAGACTTTCCCTTTCAAAAAGAAACCAGGAGACTTGTAAGCAACGGATTCATGACAAAAATCCTTATTAATTTTCTCTTAACACTTGGACTAGTTTTCTTTTAGTAATTAAAAATTCAAAATATGTAAATTCGAGGGATTCAATGCTCAATTCTTTACCAGGGAGAGCAATAAACTAAAGTAAAAACCAGATTTGATGCAAAAAATTAGGCAGCAATACATAATTGAAGGTCGATCCGCTAATTATATGTAATGCTTCAGCTAGCGTCCACACACCCGACTGATTAACTCAAAACATTTATTGATTGGAATATGTAGTGCGTAAAGAGCAGGTGGAAATGGAATCAGAACGTAGAGCAATGTGCCTCAGCTCCTTAGTTTCCATGTTGCACCAATAGAGCCTAGACTCACCACCCATAGCTACCATCAAATATGTAGTTTTGTAGCTCTCCAGAACCAGCAACGGATGGAAAATATCATAAATAAAACTTGTCAAACAATGTGGGCGATGAACGATGGATAAAACAAAGATCTTGTGCTGCTGAATCCATTGGCTTCGAACTGAATCCTTTAGAACCCATATGACTAACTCGTCATGAGACGAGGCCTTCATCAAACCAAGTGATCCTTTAATCTCCAACAAGTTGTAGTTCATAACAACCCGAGAATATTCTGCACACGGTTGCCATGGAACCTCTATGATTCTCATGAACTCCGCTGTTTCAGTGTCCAAGGTCTGTATAAAAGCACCAAAATGCGAACCAAAATCTTGAGCTGTCCAATGTAATACACCATTTAGAGCAATTAATCAACAGGATTTCATTACTCTCTGCAAACCTGGGAGTTTGTACGCCCTCCACTTGTTACTTTGATTATTCAAGCTGAAGAAGAAGCACAATACTGCCAAAGAAAGTAACTCGTAATACTGAAATATGATAACTTATATTGCTTGTTGATTCGATGCAGATAAATGAGCAGCGACTCGTGTGGTCATAGCAACCGTTTATTTCAGGCAGATGCTTCAGTTCACGAATGATTGTATCAAAGACACACAGGTCGATCTCGAATGGCATGCCTACTGGATCACGTGCTTGGACAGAATAGCAAATTGCTAAAAGAATCCTCTATCCAGACTGTAAGCTTTGGTGTCAAGTAAAAGGAAGTTACTTGCTTTGCACTCAGCCCTTTTCTTTCGAGTTTGAATGACGCACATTTATACGCACGATGAGCGTCCTGTGGGGAGTAAACATTAATCCTGATCTTTGACATCAGTTGTTGAACGTTCAACTCCTCAAAGTCAGAATGGGAAATTGCGTTGCACCAGTTCTTGCAAATACTCTTGAATCTTGAGTTGAGATTTTCCAGGAAGCCTCCACAAAATATCATGGATAATATCCTGGGGCAAGTCATGCTTTTCTTTCTTCCTAGTGACTTTTACGATTCCCTCTTGAACTTGATGCAAAGCTTCTCCTGAATTAAAAAAAGCATAACAAGAAATTTTATCTATCTCCCTTTTGAGTTTTTATAGAATTTGGACACCCTTTTGAAAGCTTTCTAAAAGTAAAAAATAAAAATTCAATCCTATGAACTGATACACGGTAAAAGCTTCTTTAATGACCACTGCCCAAAAAGGGGGAAAACAACGAAGGGATAAAGAGGACACACACGAAAAGGGGGAAAAAAAATTCAAATTCAGAACGTCTATGGTAGAATGTTACCTCACAAACATTCTCCAGTGATGAATGCAGAACCAATCGCTATTGAACCCACAATTATGGGGCAATTTGAGGGAAGGTCTGTGGGCACTTAATATAAATAACCGGCGGTTGACAGGTTTTATCTTTCTTACAAGACAAACGAAAACTTGCACTCCAAGAGTTATAGTGGTTTAATGTTAAATATCTCTATTTTCTTTTTATGTTTTCCCTTACACTTCCAAAAACGAGGCAGGACTAGACTTGTATTCGAAATCGAAACCCAAATCAGCCCAATGGGAGCTCGAATTTCCCAGTCGAATCAGTGAATAGCAGCAGGGAAATAAGTTTTAACTCTTTATTAACACACAACCAAAGAGACAGCACTAATAATTTCGGCATCCTCAGCATATATTGGAATCCCTATATAAAACTAGAAAGGTATAAAATTGCTAAACGGAAGGAATATTTTTAGGCAATATTTATAATTGCATTACTTGACTGAATATCACAAGGAGCACATAAACAAAGAAGTGGGTGCTTTTTTGGTTTTGGATAAGAACAATATTCAGCATTAGCCATAATCAAGAAGACTTGCAGAGTTATCTTACTAGGCGTGAGTGTTTAAATTTGATAGCCTCAATTTCTATCCAGGTTTGTATCAAGTAGGCTGGAGAGGAGATCGATGGTGCAGAGGCTGCTGTGCTGACCTTCGCTAAGATTCATTGAATGAGTACATGCAATGCGATATCATAAATATGCGAAGAATAATGAAATTGCATTTCTATCCTTTGTCTCATTATTTTTCAACAGCTTGGTAGCAGTAAAGACTAACCAGTTTTTCTTTTTGGTGCATAAAGCGAATGCTAAAAAGCGAATCGAAAGCCAAGGATGCATAAACATCATGGCTGAGTTCTCTCTCAAGACCAAACACTGAAGCAAGTCCCTCTAATAAATAGAAAGAAATTTGGATGTGTGGTACTTCACCAGTCTGAAACTTTCCACCCATCACCTACATTTACATATCCATTTTTTACTTTTTTTCTAATACCGCTTGATCAAAACAAAAAGAATCAGATTAAAACCAACAACAATTCATGGTTTCTTCTGTCGCATTTGCATTATCACCTGCTTATTGGCTTGTACGGGCAATACTACCAACTTTTGACAGCAAGAAAGTATGTATCTTCTACATGGTAAAAGTTCATGCAGTGGACAGAAAACTTGGACCGCAACTAGCACACCAGCTCCTTTCGCATAGTTGTATTTGTTTAACATGTTAGCATGCCCTCAAGCTTCAGTAAACAATTGTTTGGCCAGAACCTCACTGATTAGCAAGAATGTATTTTCTCGTCCTATTCTCTTATTGTTACTATTTGACAGCAACATAGATATATACATAATAATCAGTTATATTGAACTTTTTGAAAGCAGAAGTACAGAATGAAACAAAACAAAAAATCAATGGTATCTAGATACCAACCTTTTCTATATCAAGGATCTTTGACCCCAAGCTGCCTGAGAGAATCAGGACCAACAAGAAATATACGCCGAGGGGTTTGGTAACGGAAAACAACCACTCCTTTGTATGCTGTCCTTGGTATACCATCCTGCAAAATGAGGATTATTCAGGCATCAGCTTTAAAGATATCTAGGCAAATTCAATCTCCAAATATGCAATATACAAGACAGAATAAGCACATCACCTTCCATTCATGAAAAACTCCAAACTGACGTGCGATCATTTCAAAGTGCGACTGGTCTTTGTATTCAATACGCACGTCACCATCTATATCATGCGCCTTACGAACAACATTATCTCCATGAACAGGTGTAGCTTTTTTCACAATTTCAGCAAAATACTTCTCATAATTGTCCTATAAGAATAAAATACAATTTCTTGACTACAGAAGTGACAAAAATGATGAAAGAAAATGGTTGCACTCGAGCCCATAACTTTAAATAACATATTACCTTCATTAGATAACTCAAATCCCTTGATTTCCAATCAACCTTTGCAAAAGAACCAGCGGAAAATTAATATTAGCAATGCAAGAAATATGCAAAAACTTCAAAATAGACAGAACAATATAAGGAGAAATCGATAGTTACAGGGACATCATTCAACTTGATTGGCGCCAGATATTGCTGGAAGAACTGCCCCAAACTAGAACCCTACAAAAGATAATACCAAAAATTACAATCAATATTGATGTGGAAATTCAGTGTTTAAAAATGGTGGTCTCAGAGAAAGCTTCATATATCCAATATCAAGGTTAACGCACGCATGCTTGTGTATATCAAGTAATTAACTATAGAAACAGATAAGGGTTCATAGCTCAAGAGTTGACAAAATAACACATAGGTCGTAATTTGAGCTGGTATCAAACAAGAAACATTTCGAAGAAATGGGTAGAGATACATACATGCTCACCAAAGTTGTATGTTCTGCAGACTTCGGGGCGGATAAACTGTCGTCCTTTATGATTCTCTTTTAACCTCAACCAATCATCCCAGTAAGTGAAGTTTTTTGTCAAGAAAAATGGGTAGAACAGATCAATGGATGCATAATGAAGGGGAAATCAGATGTACCAAACTAAATAAAAATAAAATAAAGTATCAGCAAGGATATGCCTTGGGCCACTTTGGTGAGAGCTCATCCCATGTAGTTCTAGTCAACATCCACCCGAGACCAGGGAAGAAATCTGAGCGGTAAAGTACATCTGTAGAGTACAAACACAGATTTGAAACCACTTACATAAGAAATAACAGTAAAAGGTGGAAACCAATCTGCAATGAGGTTGAATTTTTTCCTACGGTGGTTTTTTATTATTATTATTATTATTAGTTTGTAAAACTGAAAGCCCTAAAATGATTACCATATGGGAAGAAATGTTAAAACAAAAAACTTACAAGGATCATGAACAAACTGCTTTTGTCCATTGTCATTCCATGAGGAAACAGCCATGATAGACCTACCCATGGGTTTTTTAAACGTGAGTTTAAGAAACAAAACCTCATTGATTGCAGGAACTTTAGCAAAATTTAACATATACAATCTTGATTTCACTCAAACATACTTATCCTTGTCAAGAAGATCTGCCGCAGCTTCAAAATAATCAAAAAAATCAGGGGCAATTTCCATATCATCTGTCTTCAAGAAACAACTTTAATCAGAATATACATTTTTTGGGCAAATCACAAGCAAACAGGAAGGAATAAGAAAGAAAGAAACTTTTAGATGATTTGATGAAGGAAGGCAATTCCACCTTCTAGTATGATAACCCGGCTGAAGTTGTGCTTGTAAAATAGTTTGTCCAAAGTCCATTTGTAATGACCTAGGGAAAGATAACATTTCAGTGCAGAAATTTATACAAGCGATTATACAAGTAGAAGAGTTGCAGCAATCCTCACGAGCAATTTTGTAGTAAGCTGTCAATTCTCCTGGATTATCAGGATGCACTGGTTCAAAATCCAGGTGCTGTAATGAACCGAAGTTAGTATTCAGCAAACCTTAGATTGGATATGATGGTTTATCAATAGTTAAGGCTCAAGAATAGCATGACATACAGTCACAGAATATGGTGACAAATAGGGACTAAAACATGCCCCTGAAATAAGACATGCTCATTCAAGTGTATGTTAAAAAAAGGTTACCTGCATATATGTTAGCTTATCATAACTCAAAGCCTTACTCTTAACATGTGGGTTGGACCCATCCTAAAAATTCAAACATATGTGTCAGTCTTGTGACTCAAATTGCAGATAAAAAGTACAATAGATCTTCCAATCATGCCCATAAGAAAACCCAAATTTTCTTTGTAAAACCCAAATTTTCATTGTACTGGAAAGATGCCAGCCAATATAAGTACCTGGGATACAAAAAGCAGATACTTTGAAGCAACTGATCCTTGATATCTGTGAAATTGCAGAATAGGTAAAGCAATCAGCTGACGATACATACTATTTTGTTAAATTTGCAACCCTATGAAATTTTAAAAAAAAATCCTAAATGTAAGAACATACTTCAATACAGAATTTATTGTCCTTTCCAAATAATTAGCACGGTTGCATGCCATAACCACAACAGCTGCCACTGGCACCTAATGAGTTAAGCAGAAAGCAAGGTAAAAATGGTTAGAAGTGATTACTTCTACAAGGAAAAAAAAAAAAAACCTGAGAATTGCATCATTTAATGCAAACCTGAACTTTGTCAACCAGTCTTTCTAGACCTCTCCCTACAACATTAAGCAGAAGAGAAAGAGTAAGTGCCTTTAAATCATTCATTTTGAACATTGAAAGCACGAAGGGACATGCCTAAAAATATGATCAGAAATGATATATGATCTTCTTCTACCAATTCATCTAGATTAGCAAAGCTCTTTCTACTTATAGTCATGTACTTCCTGTTGACCTAATCTATCCAACAGCATCGCACTAGCATAAACACCAACAATGGTTGAAAAATGTCAAACATTAACTTTGTAAATTATATGAACATGAATACATGCGTGACTTAAGAGCATAAGTATGTTACAACGGTTCCAGCACGTAAGTTCACCCAATCTCAGTCAACTGTCATCTAAAACCCAAATAGTAAAAGAGCTACAATTATCACGCATTATGTTCTTAAGAAAGAAATACTAAGAAACTAGGTAGAAAAGAGAGGCTATCAGTGATAAAAGCATACTTTCAAGATCTTTAACAAGAGCCTTCAGTTGTCCACATTCTTCATCTCGGCGTTTCTTTTCATCTGAAATAACAGAAAGATCATAGTGTTGATTGAATGTAAAGCCTCTGTGCGTTTGTCCCAGCAAACAGAATATAATAATTCAATTGACCTACTGAGTGGAGGTACCCTTTTACATTTCCAAATAGTCTACTTTACAGCTTCATGAACTACTAATATTTGCAATAACAAGAAAAGGACACACCATTTGTCAGGTTCAACTGAAAAATAAGCATTAACAAATCTTCAACAAAATGCAGCACATCAATAAATTGAATAGCAAAAGTCAAACACATTAGGGCCGGGAAGGAAACAAACCTTCTAGGGCCACAATCCTCCCTTGTTGCATACTTATTTGATCAATTAGTAATCGCATTTGATTTGTGCAATGGTTCTCTGATTCAACCTATCAAAACGAAGAAAAAAAAAAAAAGTTGGGCACACTTTGGTTTTGGAAACAGTTAAACATTTGCTCTGCAGTATTCAGCAATATTCCTGAGATATTAACTAAATGAATTCCAAATAAATGGGGAGAGAAGGAAAAAGCAATCTCGACAGTTGGATAAGGCTTCGCTGAAGCAAGCATAATTTTTAACAAAGCTGGTGACTTGAACACAGGTAGATCAAATATATACTCAAGAATTTTATTAAGTGACATGATTACCAGCTCATTAGTTATCATCAACATTTGACAGCTCATAAGCAGCTTCTTGTAAAGAATAAACAATTCAAAAATAAGTAATGTAAAGTTATCACTTGGCTAATCTAAATATAATTAATCATTATTAATTCCAATAGTCAAGTAAAAGAGAAAACTTGCGAAAATAAAAAGAGAAACAGAAATGAAGTGCTGCTCGATGAAGTACTTACAGCAGCAGCAACGCGATCAGCATACTCTGATTGTGTAGCGAAAAGCCGCATCTAAGATAATAAATATAAAGGATCTTTATTCTTCAATCATCGGAATAATTAAAACGAAATTACGAAAAAGATCGATAAACGAGAAGCACCTGGATATAGATGAAAGCAACGGCGGCAGCTAATAGAAGCCACCGCATATCGCATATCGGGATCGCCATTTTTCTGTTTCTGCTTTCTGGCAACATTTTTTGAAGGAGATTTGTTGTTGCGTTAAGTAATTACCAATTAGACAAGTTGTTGACTTGAATTGAATTTTGAATCGGCGACCTTTCTTTCTGAATTTTGTATTTCTTTCATTTTTGTTTTTAATTCAGTCCACTGTTACTGTCTTCTTAAACTCTAACCCAATGTTTTTTTTTTTAAATTAAAAAAAAAAACTCTAAAACCGATTTTTAGTTTTGACTTTTATTATTTTTGGAATTTTGGACAACTCATTAACTGACCATCATATTATCTTTTCTTCGCCGTTGAAACGTCGTCGTTTCCATGTAGAAATTACAATAATAATTTTATCCTCCAACTTATATTAAATTCATGGAACTTTCACTTAAAAACTTTGTTCTTGATATTTGAAGTTTTTAAAATTGGATAAAAAAAATCTTTTTATTTGAATTCAAAAATAATAAATTTCAAAGTTTAAAATTTCCTAAACCACAAGTACGCATGCAATATTAGTGTATTTATTTAATGACAGTTAAGAGGAGCCAGTTGAGAGACCTCCCTGGCTTCCTCCCCGATATTAGCATCCCGTCTCTCGTCTTCCTCCTTCAATAACTCTAATCACGCGCAAAATCGCCCCATTGTTTTGTTAATTCATTAATCATTTAGCGACAAACAAACAAATCCTAAATAAGCAAACAAAACAAAACAAAACTAAACTTCAATCAAAATTCAAATGGGGAGTTTCAAGAAACAGGGAGCTGGCTCCTCAACGGAGCAGCTCAAAAAGCCGCAGCAGCCTCTGCCAAGAGAAGACACTCCGCTCATTGGCAAGCCGGCGCCTTTATCGTCACAAACCAAAACTTTCGCCAACGTTTTCATTGCCATTGTTGGCGCTGGCGTTTTGGGCCTCCCCTATGCCTTTAAACGCACCGGATGGCTCATGGGTTCCCTCATGATCTTCTCTGTTTCTGCATTAACTTTTCATTGCATGATGCTCTTAGTCCACACCCGTCGGAAGCTCGAGTCTTCCGATCATGGCTTCTCAAAAATTAACTCTTTTGGTGATCTGGGGTTTGTTGTTTGCGGTTCCATTGGTAGAGGCACTGTTGACGTTTTGATTATTCTTTCTCAAGCCGGCTTTTGTATTGGTTATTTGATGTTTATTGCTAATACTTTGGTTTATTTTTTCCTTGCATCTACCATTTTGGGAATGTCAGCCAAGAGTTTTTATATATGGAGTTGTTTGCCGTTTCAATTAGGGCTGAATTCAATAGCAACGTTAACCCATTTGGCTCCTTTGAGTATCTTTGCTGATGTTGTTGATTTAGCTGCAACGGCTGTGGTCATGGTCGATGAAGTAGTAATTTCTTTGAAACAAATGCCTGAAGTGGCGGCTTTTGGCAATTTATCCGTGTTTTTCTATGGCATTGGTGTTGCTGTTTATGCATTTGAAGGAATTGGTATGGTGTTGCCATTAGAAGCAGAAATGGAAAAGAAGGAAAAGTTTGGTGGGATCTTGGGCTTGAGTGTGATTTTTATTGCTTTAATGTATGTAGGGTTTGGTGTATTAGGTTATTTTGCTTTCGGTAGTGAAACCAAAGACATTATCACTGCTAATTTAGGGGGTGGCTTTGTTAGTGTTTTGGTTCAATTGGGTCTTTGCATCAATCTTTTTTTCACATTTCCTTTGATGATGCATCCGGTTTATGAGATCGTTGAGCGACGGTTCAAGGGTGGGCAGTATTGCTTGTGGCTGCGATGGTTGTTGGTTTTTTTTGTGAGTTTGGTTGCTATGTCAGTGCCAAATTTTGCCGATTTCTTGTCTTTGGTAGGGAGCAGTGTGTGCTGCGGATTGGGATTCGTTTTGCCTGCCTTGTTTCACGTGCTGGTGTTTAAGGAAGAGATGGGGTGGAAAGGTTGGCTTTTGGATGTCGGGATTGTGGTAGTCGGAGTTGTGTTTGGAGTTTCTGGAACTTGGTATGCGCTAATGGAGATTTTATCTGTGAAGAAGTGATTTATCAATTTGTTTTGCTGTAGTAGTAATTAAAGGAAGGATGATAGGTGGATCGACCTGACTTATTTTGCATGTTCGGTATTGTATATTGGTCTGGGTTGTTTCAGAAACTTGGTATGTGATGATATTGGTGATTGTTTGCTATAAAGGTATATAAATTGAATTGAACATTGACCACGAATTGATTTCTGCATTTGTATATCGAATTTGTCCGGTGAAGGGATCTTTCATCATCGTTGGGTTATTTGACTTCATCACCTTTCGATCAATCATAAGGTTGATAAGAATGGATGCAGAGTTGAATAACTGTAACAAATATTTATATAGCAGCTAACTTTGTCATATACTGCATATTATTTTATTTACTTTTTTCTCTTTGATTTTTAAATGTATAAGCTTAAACTAGAACCATTTGTTATTTGAAGCTAAAAGTATGTGGTACAGTAACATCTGTCCCTGCTTCTTTTTTATGTGCATTTATTCTATCTGTGAGCATGAATCTTGATGGGAAGATGGTGACGACCACATGTGCATTGCAGAAGAGATGCTGATGCAACTTCTACACAGTGTAGTATGAGGATAAAATGTATGTCGATGATCCATTGTGTATAAACTCATAGCATAAGGCTTGTTGATACAGCACATGCTCCTCTCCTCTTTACCTAAAAGCTGAAATGCAACTGCCTCGTATTAAATAAAATTTGAATTGGATCATGTATGGTGGATGGTGGTACATACAAGAACATTAGCAGCCCACATCGAAAGTAGAGAGGCAGGCAGGCAGGCAGGGGAAGAGTAAAAGAAAAGTACATAAAAAGCCGAAAAAGCCAAGACCAATTCACAGTTCCAACTGCTTTTCATTTTTGTGGCGATTTAATTAATGAAGGAAAACAACGATTAGTTATCATTCAGATGAATCTAGAAGACGTTCCGCCAATTGTGATTATAAAATTTCATTTGAGTGATGTTATTAGCCTAATAGCCTATGACTAAAGAGTTGGATCAGGCTGCCACAGCATGTAATCTTCTAATGGGCCATTGTTATTTGTCCTACAAACAACCAATGGGCCTCTTAGGCCCATGTCCAACTTGTCACTTAAAAGGGATGTGCAAAATTAAGGTTAGAGACAATTTTTTGGCAGGATCTGGTTGGCTATTTGTAAAGGTGACAAAATAAATTGAGAAATAGACGGGACGCATACAGCTCATACAAGTCAACCTCAAGAGACCCTCTCAATTCTTAATTTATCCAATCACGATGTGACACATTGGCACCACGCTGTCCCTCCTCGGATGTTCACCTTGTCGCCCGCGGCACCATTTTGCCAGTCATCAGGAAAGTGATAGCAGACATTATGATGAAGAAAATAGTGATGGCTTTTGTGCATTGTTGGTCATAAATATTACTAAATTTTCAAATAATATTTGATCAAATCCGCGGGGGTGGGGAAATAAATAAATAAATAAATAATGTTTCAAATAATAAATAAATAAATAAATGGGGGTGGGGAAATCAATCTAATGGACATTACTGGTTGGTAATAAAGTGAGCTTCAAATTCAATATTTTGATTGGTCCCCCATTCAATCCAAATAGTGGGATAAGAGCTCAATAGTAGGTAGTATAAAAAACTTAGTAGGTTAAGTTGGTGGGTAATAGTCTAATAATAATTTCAAGTTTTGACATTTTTTTGGTTTTTAAATTTAAGATAAAGAGCTTGTAGATGAACCAAAAAGACAATGGAATCAAAGATATGAATGTTTATTAAGACAATTTTAAATTTTTATTACACGTCATGGTTGTCTGTTAAACTTTCGAACTTACATGTAGTATGATGCTGACACTTGATTTTGTAGTGTGAGCATAGCGTTGTTCTGAAAATGAAAATATAATTGATTAAATCTAGCAATAATGGAGGATTACATCATTTAATACTCAGATTTTGGAATTTGGTCAAACTAAATTTTCAGATCTGAGCATCAATTAATTCTCAAAAAGTCAGCCGCACCTAAAAATATCTATGAAATGAAATACGGCTGGTTAGAATTCAATAGGATGAATGATTAGCAATGATTCACGACAAACATTTCCAGCCCAACTCAAAGAAATTTATCTTCCACATTAGTTTTAGCTCCCAAAAGTAATTGTCCCAGAAAGTAAAATCATTCGCCGACTTTTGGTTTGGCAAAATTTTCATTTTATATATGTTGAATGCGTACTCGTAGAGCGGATCAAGCTGGCACTTTGACAATGGCCGTTTGAACTTCATGTAAATACCAATACTCAATCCTTTCTGCACAGGACAGAAGCAAGCTGTCGTCGCCTCGTCAGACTATTCATTATTGAACTTGAATCCTTTTAAGTTTAATTTAACTGTTCAGAAAAACAAAAAGGGCAAAAATAAAGTGCAAATTAATAATTATTATCGCGCCAAGTTGAAGGTTGAGACCCCCCCCATGGGCATGGTGACTGATGGCGATGGCGATGGCATGCGCTAAAGTGGATTCCCAAATTTCCAAAAACAAAACATTTGCAGCTAGCTGTCTCCAGCCCATTTCCCTCCCGTCTTTGAAAAGGCCTTTATAAAGAAACCCTCGCACTGGCTCTCTCTTCAGTCTTCACAACCACCGGAGCAGCAGGGCAGCACGATGACGCCACCAGCGCTTCATTTTCTCGTATTTGCTGCATTACTACTGCTGCTGCTGTCAGAAACAAGAACAGCAGCGGATCAAGCAGAAACGGATCCCCCACAAATCGAATTCACAGTCACAAACCCGAAGCTCCCGCCGCCACCACACGCACTCTCGACCTCAAAGAAATACGAGGGCTCTTCGGATTTAGTGAACCTCAGGTACCACATGGGTCCCGTGCTCTCTTCTTCCCCTATTAACATTTACCTCGTCTGGTACGGCCGTTGGCCTAATTACCAAAAGCTCCTCATCAAGGACTTCATCCTCTCCATCTCCCCCGCCGCCGCCAAACCCTCCGTCTCCGACTGGTGGCGCACCGTCTCCCTCTACACCGACCAAACCGGCGCCAACGTCTCCAGGACCGTCCTCATCGCCGGCGAGCACTCCGACCACCTCTACTCCCACGGCAAGTCGCTCACCCGCTTGTCCGTCCAGCAGGTCATCGGCACCGCCGTCAGGTCGGCGCCTTTCCCGGTCGACCACAAGAACGGAATCTTCTTGATCATCACGGCCGACGACGTCACGATGCAGGACTTCTGCCGCGCCGTCTGCGGCTTCCACTACTTCACCTTCCCCTCCATGGTGGGGTACACGATGCCGTACGCCTGGATTGGGAACTCGGCCAAGCAGTGCCCGGAGGTTTGCTCGTACCCGTTTGCGGTCCCCGGGTACATGGGCGGCGGGGGACCCGGGGCGCTGAAGCCGCCGAACGGGGACGTGGGTGTCGACGGGATGATCAGTGTGATAGCCCACGAGCTTGCGGAGCTGTCGACGAATCCGCTGGTGAATGCGTGGTACGCCGGGGAGGACCCGACGGCGCCGACGGAGATCGGGGACTTGTGCGAAGGGTTGTACGGGACCGGCGGCGGGGGAGGGTATATCGGTCAGGTGATGAGGGATAATAAAGGAAGGACCTTCAACATGAACGGGAGGAGAGGCAGGAGGTTTTTGGTTCAGTGGGTTTGGAGTCCTGCTCTGAAAGCTTGTGCCGGCCCTAATGCACTTGATTGATTGATCGATTGATTATTTCCCATATCTTAAAACAAGAAAAATAATTCAATAGCTTGATTGAATTGTCAATCTTGAATTTGGCCGGAGGTGGAAGGAAGTGGTGAGTGACGGGAGTTTTATTCTTTTTTTTTTTTTTTTTCGCTTTTTCTTATGGTTAAGTTAAATAATTTATAGATGTGTAAAGAGATTTTAATTTTATAGTGTTTAATTATATTTGTTCAAGTTAATTTTGGTGAAGTAATCTCAAACAGGCACGGATGTGACTCCCAAATCAGACACTCGAACCTTTATAACGTCGCAAATGTTAATTAATATTAATGAAAGCTGGGCGTCATCAACTGAAAGCTGTATTTACGGAAATGGTAAAAAGCAATTTCCTAGGGAGTTTGATTGATGGCAGCCCAACTGGTCTTTAACTGACATGGTGAAGTGAAACTTGTTTATTTTCGTTATTTGAATGGTCTTCGTTGGTTCTGTTAAGTTTTTAAGTAAGATTTATGAGCATTTCTGCTGAAGTTAGGACTTGGGAGTGGAGAGGAGGCCCCAAATGGAAATGGGATCATCAGAGTGCGTGTTTACAACACATACTCATGACTCATGACTCATGACTCGGGCAGACCGAAAATTCTACATGTTATACATTTGATTAAATGAGTACAAAAAGTGATATTACGTTGAATGAGGCTGTGATGATGTTGATTATTTAAGTATTAGAGAAGACACTTGATGTGAAGCCAAGCCTAATGCTTTCTACAATCACACGAAGCCAAAGTCAAATAATGCAAAAAGGTCGCCGATAATAGCAATCCCCTTTCCATCTTCAGACTACATACACATGATGATAATCAATTATTAATCATAGTGGCAATAATAACGTTTGTTTGCTTTCTTTACATTTGTTTCCCTACTTTTTCCGGTAGAGAGCCTTGAGCTTGGCTCTTTTTTCCTTCTTCAATTTTTGAATAGCATTTATGCATGTGGTGAGTTGAATTATGATGATGGAATAAGGGTAAAGCATGTGCTTGTCTTTAGCGGGGATGGTGGAGACTTGAGATGGGAGGTCAGGTCACTCATAAAAACTTTAATTCAACAATTGTGATTCACAGCTAATATTGGGACCCAGAAGGCACCACATTCGATAATAGGTATTATTGTTATAATTACTAGTGACTTTTTGTCAATGTGAACCTGCAGCAGCTCTCATTTCATCTTTCTTGCAATGACACCTTCGAGTTATTAAGCGTGGTGGCCTAGGCCCTTCGGTTGAAAATGACCAAGTGTTTTTGCTTCAATCTTTTCTCCGCTTCAATCTTTTTGCATGCTGGTAGTGATAAACAACAGCAGCAGTTTTTAGTTAATCCCCATTGTTAAATAATGCTTGACTATTCAAAGTGTTTCTCGTAGTTGTTGCTTACAGAAAATGGGCGACGAACGTTTATCTGTCAATGAAGCTCTAAATCCAATTTGATGTCAAAGTCAATTTAATTAGCTTGTCATCTACTGTCTACGCAGTGACAAACTTTTACTCTACTGATGTTTCTGCAACACGGGCAGATTCTTCATTTTTCCTTTAATAAAAGAAAGGTGCTAATATTGCACAACTCATGCTCATATAATCAGAGTTTTAGCTTTTTAATTAAATAATTAATGTCATCTTTTGCTCCAATGAGATCTGGGATTTTGAAGATGAGATACCATCCATGTCATGTGCCGTATTATCACTATATGGGTTATATTAATTTAGATTTTGACACAAGTCTTTAATGAGCCCAAAACACGAGTCAGAAGAAGTCGAAATTTCAAATTAGGGTCTGATATTCGTGGGACCGCACCGCTCATTACTATTTCAGTCTGACTTCTTACAAAATGCCTCCCATATATATATTTTTTTTGCTAGGAATCAAGAATTTGGAAGGTTGGTGGGGGGAAGGTATATGTGTGGGAAGAAAGCAGGTTTCTTTGTGATCCAATAACTTTTGATGGTGCCTCAGGAATCATGCTTGCTTGCATTTTGGTGAATTGAAGAGGGAAAGAAAAAGTAAAACAGCCAATAGATGAAACGGAAGGACAAGGAAATATCAATAACACGATCAATTCTAACTAACTGTTGATTTGAATCCACTCATAGGCCATATAACTGGACGGACCTACCCAGTACCCACTAAGAATGTGTCCCAATCTCTGAGTTGGAGGAGATCCACTTGCACTATTACCCTTCGGAGCAAGTAACCGACGCTCACAACTCACACAAGATTTTTGCAATCTTAAAAGTCAAAATCCACAGTAAAGCAGATTGAGAACATCATATCCCTGCTGAAATTTGGTGTGAATTATTCTTTATTAGAATATCGGCACCAAATTTAAGCCATTTCTACTCTCAAATCGAACCACATACATTCAGGCATCTGTTATGACTTGTATGAGATTAGGAAACAGGCAGAAATGGATTTGCAATTTCGCATGCATGCAATCCCAGAGAAAGCATGAGCTGTTGTTATAAGAAGATGACAATTTTCTTTTTCACTTTGCACCGAGTAGATTAAGTAAAGAAAGCTTGTATGTACCATGAAAATCTTAGAATAATAGCCGCATATATATATATATATATATATATATATATATGCAAATGCAAAATACTGTATCTCTGTCTGTCTCCATCATCACCTTACTTTCTGTTGTAGGGCAGGCACGAGTACTAATACCATCACCAAAATCTGCCAATATTTATTTTAAGGCTAGTTCTGGTTACCATGCTAGCAGATGTGCTTTCCTACCAATATTTTCACACTCCGTTAAATTTAAATCAATTGGTTGGTCTGTTTTGAAAATACCCTCCTCATCAAGTTTTTTTTTTTTTTTTTCCCTTTTAACCAGTAGTAAAAATTAGCCTAAATAGAACTTTAATTTACATTCTGGCCCTCCTAACTTGGCAGTTAATATGCCACGATCGGCCCCTTAATAATTAAGCTTTGTTATGACTTAATGGTGAATCAAAACCAACATACATAATAAAATATTTAAGTTAATGGGAAGGTTGTAAAGAGTTGCTTTTATAGACAATAATATGATATTGTTGTAAAGTGACTCATAAATTCTTCTTGAAGAGTCTAATTGAAGTGGTGTGCTCAGTCCCAGTCCCATGTAGGAAAACGTATAATGAAACCAAAGCATTAACGTGTTTCTGACTCCTGAAACCGAGGATGATGCATGCAAGAGACTAGAAACTACTCCATGGTACGTTTTTTTCTTCCAAGTTGCCCAATCAAATCTCATTGAACATGACTTGTAGTGCATGAACAATTCATGCCACGTATCGACCACATGTTAATCTATTAAAAACTCTCTATGCCACTTGTTGAAACGCCAAATTAAGGCGTGGATATATAAACAGAAAGGCATACGTATATAAATAGAAAGCTTCGCCTCAGGCAGCGTAAGTGTGTGTATATAATTCCATTCAAATTGCAATCAATAATACTATCCGAGTAGAAGGAGATATGGCTGATGTAAGAGGAAGCGCTGTCGCTTGCAATGATCGGTGCGGCTGCCCCACACCTTGCCCCGGCGGCATAACTTGCGGGTAATTAATTAAGTTTTTGCCAATTATTTAGTAATATACGTACGTATCTGTTCGAATAATTATATATAATAATAGGTGTGCAAGCAAAGGCGGGAGAGGGATGGAACACAAGAGATGCTCGTGTGGGGAGCACTGCGGCTGCAATCCCTGCACATGCACTAAAATTGATGTTGCCGAAACGGGCAAGGCCTCTTGCAAGTGCGGCACTGCCTGTACTTGCCCCACTTGCAATTCCGCTGCTTGAAGTATTAATTAATAAGCTTAAACTAGCAAAGCGATCTCGTATCCATATATGTACAGGGCATTGTGCGTGTGTGTGCGTGTTTGTATGTCCAGAAAAATAAATTAAATTGAGCCTTGTGTGAAATCTATTTTATTTATCGTTCATCTTGAAGTTGTAATGCAAGGTAAATTACTAACCATTTCCTTTATTGTGGAAAATATATTCGGGTGGCAATAAGAGAAATTAAGCACAAATCAGGTTTGTACGAGGCAATATACGGGGCTGCTGCTTGGTTCCTAAAATATAGGGGGATTAAATCAGATGGTGGCAGTTCGATTGCCAATTGTATGTTATAATACAAATTCACTGCTTCAGAGTCGATGACAACAAATTGGCAATGAACTTAAAATTTTTGTAGGAATTAATCACGGAACCGATCGAGTGCTGCTCTTATGGGCAAATTACAGAGCGAGGATAAAACCTCCCACCGTGCATGAGCAGGTGTATGCATGCACGAAATGTTGTAGCCACGTCTTGGTCTACGTGTCAGTCTGATGATGCGCCACTTATTTCAGAAAACAATACGCTGCGCACGATCGTATAAGGGATAATTATATATATAGGTGAGTGTTTTCTTTTCGTTTCAAATATGTACGAGTGTGGCGCTTAATTTGCAAGCGTCTCTTTTCCAAATTAATTAATCACAAGAGAGATCTTAGTGAAAAATGGGGGATGTGTTGAAGGGAGGCGTAATCCAATGCAATGAAATCTGGCTGTCCCCGGCTGCATGCAAGTCAGTGCGGACGCTACACATCCATCGATGTTGATTATCTTTTTTAATTTCCTTGGAATGTTAGTTTCTGTGTGGCTTGAGATACTATGAATCACCATGTCGATGCCAAAATTTCATACTCCATGAAGCTTTGGTTGGCAACGCAACGCATTGAGATACATACAAAGATTTATCACCACTCAAATGACGCAATATGTTAAGAGTACAAATAATTTGTTAAGAGAAATACATAGAGCAAAGAAAAAGATGACGCAAGGTATTAAGAATACAAATAATTTATTAAGAGAAATACATAGAAAAAGAGAGCAAAGAAAAGGATGAATACAATCTACACAATCTTCAATTGATGTGAAGTTAAACTCAGAATCAAGTGATAATTTCTACAAAATAGATACTGTGAGAGTTGTCGGTGGGGTTTATTGATGAAAACACTGTGACAGGCGAATAGAGAGAGAAGAGTTTTACCACTCAGTTTATGCATCGTCTAGGTATTGGTTGTTAAGAATAATTTGAATGATAACAGAGGCTGAGATATTTGGCTGTTAACAGATTCTGCTGAGTCAGCAAAAGTCGTTACAAGGTTGTTATTCTTCAAGTTAGTTAGATAGTTGTTTACATGCTTAGCTCGTGTAATCCAAGTTAGTAGATGATTCTAGAAATCAATATATATATAGTCTTGTAATTACAATTCTGAACACAGCTGAATAAAATCTTTTCTTTACAAATTCTTCTTGAACTTTCTCTGCTGCTTTCTCACTAGCCAAACAACTGAACAAACTCTAATTTGGTATCAGAGCCATCAGATCGGATATTCTCATGGCTTCCTTAAACTCTATTGTTCATGCTTCTTCTTCAATCTCATCCTTCACATTCACAAATCCAATCAAACTGGATCGATCAAACTATATGATCTGGAAATCACAGATCCTTTCCTCAGTTCGTGCTAATGATCTTGAAGCTTTGCTTGATGGATCGCGATCTTGTCCTGATAAGTTTCTGGCAACTGAATCAGTAGGCACCAGTAATGTGAATTCAGAAAATCCAGCTTATGCTGTCTGGAAGAAGCAAGATCAGATGCTGTTAAGCTGGCTCTTATCATCTATTCAAGTCGAGATTCTGAGTCTTGTGGTAAATTCTAAGACTTCTCATGAACTTTGGATTAGTTTAGAGGAGCAATTTGGATTTGAAACAGCAGCTAAGAAAGTTCACTTAAAAATGATGTTAAACAACCTTAAAAAGGGATCCATGTCAATTACAGAATATTTTGGCAAACTAAGATCAGTTACTGATGAACTTGCTGTAGCTGGTAGCCCAGTCAGCTCTCTTGACTTCATTACACATTTAATTTCTGGCCTAGGTCCACCTTATTATCCTGTTGTTGTGTATATTGAGGCTAATGTCCTAGGATGAGTATTAATGAAGCATACTCAATGTTGTTAACTCATGAAGCTAGGCTGGAAAGTGCTCATTCTAATGCTAGTAAAGAAGCTAAGTTGAACTACATGGCAAACATAGCTCAAACTAGTCATAATCAGAAGAAATCAGGAAATAATGTTGGATGGAATGCCAATATGCAAAATAATTGGAATGGAAATTATGTGAATAAGAGTGGAAATAGCAACTGGAATGGTAACTATAATAACAGAGGAGGAAATGGATCTGGAAGAGGTAATTTTGTGGGCCAAAACACAGGAAGAGGCTGGAATGGTGGACAGGGTAGAGGAGATTTCAATGGAAATTTTTATGGAAACGGATTTACTGGAAATCCTTCTGGTAACAATGGATTCTCTGGTGGTGGTTTTCCTAGCAATGGTGGATACTCTGGTGCTGGTGCTGGTTATCATGGTTTTAGCAAAGGTGGTGGCAGAGGATCTATAACATGTCAAATTTGCTTCAAGCATAACCACTCTGCTGCTGATTGTAGAGATCGGTTCAATAGAAACTTTGTTCCCAAGTTCCCAGTGCAGAATCAAGCTTCCAAAGCTGCTTATTTAGCAACATCAGAAGGAGCTGCTGATCAAGGCTGGTACCTGGACAGTGGAGCTACACATCATCTTACAAGTAATGTGCAGACACTGGCTGAAGGTAAGCCCTACTTGGGGTCTCAGTTGTTGTTGGTTGGGAATGGTCAAGGCCTAACAATTACACACACAGGCAGCACTTGTATCTATACCTCATTAGGAACTCATCTCAATCTAAATAATGTTTTGTGTGTGCCAAACATCACCAAAAATCTGATTAGCATATCTCAACTTCTTTTAGACAATAATATAACCATTGAATTTTCCTCTAATATGTGCTTTATCAAGGACAAGATGAAGAGAGCTTTGCTGGCACAAGGGATTGTTAAAGATGGACTCTACAAGCTACTGTCAAAAGATCAGTCTTTTTCTTATTCTGCAAATCATACCTCAAGACCAAATTCCATGCTGTCAGTCCTAAGTCATAATAGATCTGTAAGCACTCAACAAGAGTCAAATAATCAGGTGTTGATTGATCAAACTTATTTGAGTCCAGGTTCTGAAAATTTTCTTGCTTCAAGAAGTGAGTCAATAGAGTTGTTGCATAGTCGTTTTGGCCATCCAAATAAACATGCTTTACAAATAATACTAAAAAGTCTTCCTCTGCACTCTACTTCCAAACATTCAATTGATTTTTGTGATGCATGTCAGTGTGGGAAAATGCATAAGCTTCACTTCTCTGTTACTGCAATTAAGTCCAACTCTCCACTTGAACTTTTACACACTGATTTATGGGGGCCAGCCCCTGAATACTCCATGTATGGCTATAGATACTACATCTCTTTTGTGGATGACTTTACAAAATATTGTTGGATTTTTCCTCTTACTCTTAAATCTGAAGCTCTCGAAACTTTCAAACACTTCAAAACTCTTGTGGAAAAACAATTCTCTTTGCCTATAAAAGCCCTGCAATCAGACATGGGGGGTGAATTTTTAGCCTTTAAACCTTATCTTCAACAAGAGGGAATTGTTCTTCGATATAGCTGTCCACATACACATCACCAAAATGGGGTTGTTGAAAGGAAACATAGACACATTGTAGAGACAGGCTTGACACTTCTAGCTCAGTCCAATTTACCTCTCTCTTTCTGGTGGGAAGCATTTCACACAGCATCATTTCTAATCAATAGAATGCCAACACCAATTCTGGAAAATTTGTCTCCATTTCAGAAACTACATCATCAGCTGCCTGATTATACCTTTCCTAAAGTCTTTGGTTGTGCTTGTTTCCCTTTGCTCAGGCCCTATCATCAACATAAACTTGACTTTCACTCAGAAAAGTGTGTCTTCATTGGTTACAGTCCTCTGCATAAAGGATATAAGTGTTTAGACAAATCTGGTACTGTCTTTATAGCTAGACATGTCACTTTTAATGAGACTGATTTTCCCTACTCAGAACTGTTTCCCAAACAATCCTCAACCAATGTTTCTGCTGTTGATATACCTGAATCATCAAACCAAGTCTCGGTTTTCCACCAGTTCCCTTCTGTTGACAGTAGCAATGCAGAACCATCTAACATCTCTGCTCCAGTTTTGTCTCCAACATCAAGTTCTAGTCCAGTACATAATCCTTCTTCAACACCATCCTTCCATTTTCCCTTTTGTTCTGAACCATACTCAAGACCTACACATCCAATGATTACTAGAGCAAAGGCTGGTATTTTCAAACCTAAAACTTACCTCACAGTCACTGAGAAACTTGAACCCACTAATGTCAAGGCTGCCTTACAAGATCCTAAGTGGTTCTTAGCTATGAAAGAAGAATTTGATGCACTACAACGAAACCATACTTGGACATTGGTTCCTCCTGAAACAGCTACAAAGATTGTTGGCAATAAATGGGTTTACAGAGTCAAATACAATCCAGATGGTAGCATCTCAAAATACAAAGCTCGTTTGGTAGCAAAAGGGTATCATCAGACACATGGGATTGATTTCTTTGAGACTTTCAGTCCAGTAGTGAAGCCCTGCACAATCCGAGTAATCCTCAGCCTAGCAGTAATGCAGCATTGGCAAATACGACAGCTGGATGTTAACAATGCCTTCCTCAATGGTGTACTCCAAGAAGATGTTTTTATGCATCAGCTAGAAGGATTCTTTGATTCTTCACGTCCATCCTATGTTTGCAAACTCAACAAGGCTCTTTATGGCCCTGAAGCAGGCTCCAAGAGCTTGGTATGACAGGCTGAGAACCTCTTTGCTCAGCTGGGGATTTCAAGCTTCCAAGTCTGATACATCTCTGTTCATTCAACATATTGGTATGGATATTCTGGTTGTTCTTATATATGTTGATGACATACTAGTTACCGGCTCTAGCTCTACATCTATTGCATCTGTTATTCAGTATTTGAGTTCAGAGTTTGCATTAAAAGACTTAGGGGAGTTCAATTACTTTCTTGGTGTTGAAATTACTCCTTCTCTGGAAGGTCTGCATTTATCTCAGACTAAGTATATTGGGGACATCCTTAGAAAGGCAAATATGCTTGCCAGCAAAGGATGTAACACTCCTATAAGTCCCTCTGATAAGCTATGTAAAGATACTGGTGCTGCATTTGAAAGCCCCTCCTTGTACAGAAGTATTGTCGGTTCTCTTCAGTATGTTCTTCTTACAAGGCCTGATATAGCTTACACTGTCAATAAGTTTAGTCAGTTCTTAACCGCTCCAACCGTCCATCATTGGCAGGCTTGTAAGCGAGTTCTCAGGTATTTGCAGTGTACAGCTCATCTTGGCATCCAATTCTTCAGCACAGGCACAATGTCTTTGACTGCCTTCTCTGATGCTGATTGGGGATCTGATCCTGATGATCGGAAATCCATTGGAGGCTACTGTGTTTTCTTGGGCAACAATCTGGTCTCCTGGTCTTCTAAAAAGCAACACATTGTCTCACGTTCTTCCACAGAATCTGAATACAGGGCTCTTGCATTGGCTGCATCAGAAGTTCTTTGGCTCACATATCTGCTGCAAGAACTCAAAGTCTCTCTTCCTCAGCCTCCTGTTCTGTATTGTGACAACCAAAGTGCTGAAGCTCTAGCTAGCAATCCAAAATATCATTCACGCACTAAACACATTGAATTGGATCTGCATTTTATCCGAGAACATATTGCTCAACATCACCTCACTGTGAGTCATGTTTCCAGTTCGGAGCAAATTGCTGATGTTCTCACCAAGCCTCTCTCTTTTGATCATTTTGCCTACCTTCGCAGCAAGCTTAATGTCAGTTCACGACCTTAAGCTTGAGGGGGGATGTTAAGAATAATTTGAATGATAACAGAGGCTGTGATATTTGGCTGTTAACAGATTCTGCTGAGTCAGCAAAAGTCGTTACAAGGTTGTTATTCTTCAAGTTAGTTAGATAGTTGTTTACATGCTTAGCTCGTGTAATCCAAGTTAGTAGATGATTCTAGAAATCAATATATATATAGTCTTGTAATTACAATTCTGAACACAGCTGAATAAAATCTTTTCTTTACAAATTCTTCTTGAACTTTCTCTGCTGCTTTCTCACTAGCCAAACAACTGAATAAACTCTAATTTGGTCTCATTTTTCTCATACACATATCATTCTGGCATTAGATGTTCGATTACTGAGATAACCACGTTGACTTGCTCCAAATCCTTTATGTCTAGAACTTCGTCTTAACTTTTAACTCTCAAAGTTCCAGGCATCCATCATTTCTCAGATACACCGGCACTTCAAGAGGAGCATGATTAAGGAAGAGCAAGAATGTTCTTCTGGAGACGTATTTTTCTCAGATGAGAGAGGGTACGGTCTGCACTAGTTACGGAATGAGGCACCCCATTTTTATCTCTTTCCTTTATGCAACGTCTTTATCTTTCTTAGGCTTTAGAAAGCTCGCTTTCTCTTTTCCCTTGATTCCTTCCGTATCTTTCATCTCCATTTTACTGTGAGTACGTGTTCAATATATGGGTAATGCACTCGTAGGATAATAGAGTTTGATTATGCAAATAACAAATCAGGACAGGTTTCTTCTTTCCGCACAAACCATGCGAAATGCAATCGAATATGTCACTATGTACACGTGTTTGTATTGCTACGCATCGACTGTTAATGCCACCTTGTCCATGCGTACACTATTGCCGCTATTCTTCTATGTGCCAGGGCCGGTTCAATACAAGACTCCGGAACGTGATGGAAAAAACACAATAAATTGTATGTGGCTAAGGCCTAGCTAAGAGGTTCAAATAGGTCACTTATCAGTTGAATACATTTCAAAGTCGGGGCAAAAATTAATGGCAGGTATAGTTCACTGCAGCGCCACCTGCCCTGCGGCTGTCCCGGAGGTGCTGCGTGCAGGTCAGTGATACGTATTGTTGATTTAGAAATCTGGTCGAATATCATAGCGATTAGACGCCCACACTAACACTTAAATTTGTAGTTGGATAGACGACTTTGTCTTGCAGCTTCTCCTAAGCATGTACAAGCAACCTCGAACATCTCTGAGAAGAGCACCTGCGCTCACAAAAATGATTAGGGGGCAGTCAGAGGTTTTCCAGCGTTAATCCTCCGACATTCAAGTCAGTTATCTGAATTTACTGTAAAAATAATGTGTCAAGTTTTTCCTGAATCGATTACAATTGCTCAAAATAAAAGGGCTTTTAAAATAATTAAGAAAAAAGAAAGAAGAAAAAGAAAAGAAAAACTCTGTCCTCATGTTTGTTAGAGAGAGAGTTGATGGTAGAGAGAGAAAGATGACTTACGCGGTTTCAATTTTTAACAGTTTTTATAAAGGTCTGAGACTCATGACCCATGGAATGAGGAGATGGCCGTTAGTGGATCAGGTATCAGGTTTGTGTCCTGATTCTTCCAAGGAGATCCACAAATTGACTCTTGATTGAGTTTTTAAGTTGACTTGGTTCAAGTCTCTCGTAGCAGGACCTAATATGACCACACTTGTAAAAAAATCTACTCGCATCTTCCAAGGAGATCCACAAATTGACTCTCGATTGAGTTTTTAAGTTGACTTCAAGTCTCTCGTAACAAGACCTAATATGACCACACTTGTAAAGAAATCTACTCGCATCTTCACAACTCCAAGAAATCATTTGCAAGCGCCAGTTGAAAATAACCGCTGGAGGCTTTCTGCTGCTCTCTATGTTCTACGTCGAGTAAAGCACGATTTGTGTGGAGTTAAGAGCAAGTCTTGCTCCCCCTCTTTGACTACCAAACACGTATAATGTTCTTTAATTAATTCATTCCAGTCTCTGTATTAATTTAAATCTCTGTATTAATTCACAGGTGTTGCTCATGTGGGGAGCATTGCAGCCGTAATCCCTGGACATGCAGTAAGATTCAAGCTAGTAAAACCGGCAAGGCTCGTTGTAGTTGCGGCACTGCTTGCACATGCCCCAATTGTAGTGCCTGATCTTATTGGAAGTTGATGGGCAGCTTCAGCAGCTATATACATTCAAAATAATTACCAATCTAACTCAAATTTCTTTTTAATTGCTGCCAACAATATGTATTTGCTTTAATCATATGCTTGCATGAGAGGATGTGTATATGGTTGAATAAACGAATAAAACTGAGTTTTATAAACGAAAAGCTTTCTTAACCTCGCAAACAACTATTTGAGCTTACCTTGTTTTTAATTTTCCATGTGACACGCATTAGAAATTTGATGTTAACAAACTAATGGCAATAATAAGATGGCAGCTAATCATTCTGCAATTCTCCAGCTATAAGGCCATTTGCATATCACAAATGAGCACATGTATCCATGCAAACGTTATCTATATGACCAGCTAATTAAAGAATTCAGAGAGCATTGAACTGTAAAAGCATAAATGGCATATTGTGTCAACAAGACCTGCCACCTATGTAGTCTCTCATGAGGCAACTGCCAGCCATCTACTTCTCAATCTGATAAGCCACTGTCTGCTCTTTCCACAAGTCCTTCTCAAGATGCCTTTCATAAAAGTATACTTCCCCATTTGATTTCACGTACAATGAAGAAGTGCTTCTGGTGCCATAACGTCCCTGCACATTCACGATTGCCAAAGATTCATTTTCTTTTTGTGCTGGGTGAAACAAAGGATGTAAGGACTTACCAAAGGACGCTCTGTGTCGATGAATATTGAACTCAAGTGGTATTCTGTCTCAGGTGGATAAATGTGAGGCAGCAAGCTTTCATCATGTCTGGTTGTGTCCATCATTAGCTTGTCAGCCATTTCTTTCATCTGAAGTTCTCCCTCACCATATTTGTCCATCAGCTCTTTGAAAGTATGGCCTAGACGCTGAGCCTGAAAATGGAAAAAACTACTCGCTTTACCTGGAAAATAGCAACGCACTACAACTTTGAACTTCTAAGACATTACCTTGGGCCATGGAGAGTCCAGTAGTGCGTTTGTTAACACATGGATACCGGGTGAAACCTCTGTGGCTATACTTTTACCTCCTTCTGATCTGTTGGTTACGTAGACCATGGATTTGGAATGAATATCAGCTATTACCAGGTTAAATCCATTGTACTGATCAGCTTCTTTCAAAAAGTCTTCCGCAAAATCCAAGGGCTTTTTCTTGCTCTGCGGCAAAGCAGATTTAACATGAAATTCTCTTCAGCAAAAGAACAAATCTCATAAAACCACAGCGAACACATATCAAGCAAAGACTCGACAACAATTTTTAAGAACATCCTCTGTTGACAATTTTGATTAATGATAATTCAGCCTAGTTTACTCTTGCAAGTTCAGACAAAAATGATTGGAACATCACATTGAATCAAAGCAAAAACAAAATGTTTTGCCCTGAGTCCAAACATACTACATTGGAGATGAGATAATAAAGTGATAATATCCCATGAAATGTTTTTAATATTCATCAATCTGCAAAACCAATGTAGAAAAAAGGCCAGCAATTCCATGCAGCGGTCACTTCTACTCTCAAAGATGCCTCTTTGAAAACCTCCGAAATCAAGATATGGTAAAACAGTTACCTGTGCTAGCAAGTAGCAACTCAATTGCCTGTCTTATTCCAAATCACAGGTTTGAATTTGACAACCATCTAAAACATGCCCAATGCATCTGATCTGAGTCACTAACCTCTCTGTATTGCAAAAAGAAATCCAATCCCTGACGTATGGTTATTACTCATGAAGTATTTCACGCCATGTGAGGCTCCCGACATTATTACTCAAGCTATAATTGTAATATGCAGATCACTGCTTTCTATAGAGCAAGTCAGCAAACTATTCATCACCTAAGGTCAGAGAAGAACTCAATATTTGTCATGCCTGATGGTCAAGGGAGGCCTAGTCCAGATGCAGTTCAATCATTTAATAACTTGGAACTTGTCTTCTTGCACTTGTAAATCAAAGGCTTTTAACATACTGTTGGGACTGGCCCTTGTTTGTCTCCTTATCATACTACTAAAGATCTCATATTCCCATATATATCACCAATTAACAGAATCAAAGAAGTTATACTTTGTTTAATGGATCACCAACAGCATGAGAATTTGAACTCTCCCAAAACTCCAATCAAACCAATTATCAATTCCATCTCTCTTAACAATTACAAACCAAATATAACAATAAATTCGGAAAAGCAGAATATATACTGGGGACATAAAATCACCTGCAAAAAACGAACAGGTAATTCACCTCTGCTCTTAGCTTGAGGAATTGACCGAACTTCCCTAAAATTGGTAAGGAAAGCGAATTTACCGTCTGTTGTAGAAGCCAGCCATGTGCCACCAGCCTCCTCGTCTCTTCCTCCCAAAATCTCTGCTCCTTCCCACCATCCCAGTGGCTTTGTAGGCCTTGCAACAACAAAAGAATCAATCAAAACTCAACATAACCCACAAATTATATCCCCAAAACAACTCATCAAACCATGTTTCAGAAATCAAAAAAAAAAAAGAATGCTTACCGGCTGTGATATTCATCTCTGTTGAGAAATAACAGAAATGGGTAAAGTGGGTGAGCTTGCCACATAAACACAGCTATACACATGGCTTTGATGGGCTCCTGGTGAAATCTAGGCAATTCACTCCCTAAGTATCTGACTTCAATACTCTGTGAGAATTTCAGACTGTTGAGATCATCTCAGCTTTTGTCCTCAGCGTCATTGGCGGTGATTTGACAAGAAGTAGAGCAACGACGATCCTAATGCTAATAAGTCGGTACAAATTTGGAATCTTAATGCAACTCTTGAAAGGAAAAGACGCAATTGCCTTAAGATTATCACAAACCAAACAAAACGCCCTTATTTCTTTGAAGTTCAACACTGATGATGGCAATGGCAATGGAATTAATGATTAATTTAAAAGAAGAAGAGAAAAAAAAAAAAACCTCCTCGAAAGCTAGCACTTCTACTCTGATTCTTTGTTTCTCCTATTGGTTTGGTTTGGTTGCCATTTATATGATGAACCACCCTTTCGGCAAAGCTCCCTTTTTTTTTTTTTTTTGACTTTTTCATTTTTAACACCTCAGTCGCCCGGACCCAACAACTGGGCCCCAACTAATCTTTGAGTTCGAGTGGGTAGGATTATTAGTAGTGCAACACGATTCGTCAAGACAACAAATATGGTAAGTTGGGTTTGACCTTAAATAATAATAATAATAATAATTATTATTATTATTATTAATACATATTGCTCATTATCAAAAAAAAAAAAAAAGGGAAAACAAAATGTATGTTGAAAGTATATCATCTGTAATTCTATTTATTAATTGTATTACATATTTTGAGTTTATCAATTTTCACGTACGAGCATTTAATTACTATCATAAACTCATAATTTATTACATCTTTCACCTCATTTTTACTCTAATAAGAATAGCATTATGCATATTATTATATTCACCATATTTTTTAAAATTATTTTGTCATATGTACATCAAATTATGACAAGATATTTTAGAGAATATATTAAAAACATATATGTGTGTGTAGCAATAACTTAAAAACATCAAACTATTGTTACGTTACATTAGCTATAACTTACAACTGACATAAAGTTAATTTCTCACAATCCTTAAATTATTTAACTAGCAATAACTTAAAAATACAAAGAAATAATTTTTACGTTATTATATGTTACAGCTAATATAAAACATGGGAAGATCCCATATATTACATTAGAAATGTACGAAATGGAACAAATATGTATAGCACATCTAATAAATAATTGAAGATAGTATTTTCTTATTATTGACACAACTAATAAAAAATTGGTGAGACTTGTATTGGTCTAACTATAACGTGACATGACACATAACAAGACAACCTGAATGTTAAAGAAAATTAAAAAAAAAAAAGAAATTAGTGATTTATGCATTTTCTTATAAATACACAATGCACGAAATTATTTCAAGTGATTTTACTTTACATTAAAGATTTTCTCAAAAAGTTTTAATAAGTAATATTTTTGGTATTTTCTTTTAGAAAATAAACCCATTATTATACATTTTGACCGGCTGCCACGTACGAGCCACCACAACTAAAAACAAAATTTTTAAATCGAGTTATCGCGTGTCAAAGTCTCATTCGAAACTCGTGCGACAATTACGTGCATCAATAGCCTTCTTTTCCTGAAATTTATAAGCAAAAGTTCATATTATAATAATAATAGAATAATAAATGAATAAAAATAAATAAAGAATAAATCACTCGAATAAAATAAAATAACGATGATGATGATAATAATAATAATAAGTGTGTGTGTATATATGTATATATATTTAAAAAAAAATTAAAACCTTGTTTATTTGTCAAAACAAAAAAGAGAGAGCGGGGGAGAGAGAGAGAAGAAAAGGAGAGTGGAGGGGAGAATGGGTAAGGTAGTGGAGAAGAAGAAGAAGAAGAAAGGAAGGCCGTCTCTGTTAGATCTTCAAAAGCGTAATCTCAGAGAACAGCAACAACAACAACAGCTGCAGCTGAAAAAGAAGAAGAAGAAAGGGCTCAAGGATGGCCATAATTACAATTCTGCCCCTATTATTACCCCTAATTACAATTCCGCCACCGCCACTCCCCTTCGGCGATCTGCGCGGCGGAATCCCAATCCCTCGCCCGAGAAGGTTTCCGAAGGGGAAGACGATGAATCCGAGGGTAATCTGCGCGAGAAGGACCTGAAGCTCGTGCTCAAGTATCAAATTTCCAATTCGAACGCTTCCGATTCGGACGAAAACGCGCACAAGAAGCGGAAGATCAACGCAATTGGAGGTGGATCTGGCAGTGCTGACTGTGAAAAGGTACTTGAATTAGCAAAATTTAAACTTTTCGGGTACTTTATTGGGAAAAAAAATGTAACTTTTTTTTTTTAGAGTTTTGAGTAATTGTATTTGAAATTAAGGCGCCAAATATTTTTTCCGCGAAATTAATGTTAGGACAGCGTTTTTGGAAGTACCTTGAACTGCGGGCCGTTTTGTAAGAGCGCAAAAAAACCGTGCTTTTGAAGAATCTAGAAACTTCGGTTGACTTGGTTTTTGTGTTTTGAAATTCGGACACTTTTGAATTTTATTTTTATTTTGTTGTTGCTGTTTGTAGCAATTAATATCACTTTATTTAAATAAAAAAGATAATAATAATAATAATAATAATAATGATTTTGACTGTCAAATCTGATAAAAAAAGTTGAAATTTGTCTTTTCTTTTGAATTATTGGTTCATAGTTATTATTTTATATTTTTATTTTTTCAATTAACTGTGATTTTATTTTTCCCGTTTTGGAATTTTGAATGCTGTGCTACTTTGCTCTGTGCTTCTTAACCTATTTTAGTATAAAGAGATTTGGTTGTTGGTAAAAATTTTGTTGCTTTATATATTTTGTAATTTTTAATGGGTTTTGTTTTCAGGGAGAGAAGTCTATTTCTGGTACGAATCCAACAAATAACAACCAAGGTCTGCTAATGAATTCTTATATGAGAACTTAAAAGGAGATTTTTGGGAGCTTTTTGCTAGTGATCTAAAATACCCATATACTAAAAGGGCTTTTTTTTTCTTTTGGTTGGATCTTTTTGGTGTTGTTATGGTTGATAACTTGCAGGGGCTCAGTTGGAATTGGGGCCCTCAACGCCTTTACCAGATAAAAAGCTATTGCTGTTCATCCTGGATAGGCTTCAAAAGTGCGTCTATTTGTTTCTGTGTTTTATTTGATTTCTTTCATATGGCTTTTGTTTTTCAAGTTCACTGAGTTTTGTTTTTGCTAAAATTTTTATGTTCATTTCAGGAAGGATACTTATGGGGTGTTTTCTGAGCCAGTGGACCTAGAAGAGGCAAGTTCATTTAGTTTGAGACATATTAACTTAAGGAATTTTGTGAATGTTTTCAATAATATTATTATATTTTAATATTGATGTTCTTATGCAGCTTCCAGATTACCGTGAAGTCATCGAGCATCCCATGGATTTTGGGACTGTGAGGAACAAACTAGTTAGTGGAGCTTATGCCAACTTGGAGCAGTTTGAGGTTGGTTTACATGCTTGTGATTATATCTTTCGAAAACCTGCTCTTTTGTCCCTCTCCCTCCGTCAGTTTGTTCTTTACTGTTTCGATATTTATTTGGTATACGGTTTGTGCTTTGCTTTCCGAATGCAGTATGTATTGGAACAAAGCATCGGCTATTTTCCTGTTCGAAGTTTGATTTGCTTCTTCTTGATGAAAGTTTGATGTTGTGCATACTATTGGCGAGCAAGGTTCTGCTAGATTATTCATGCGTTTGTACAATTCTTAAATATTAGTTCATGCCGTCTGCATTTAGGTGGAACAATTTCTTATTTAACTTAATTGAAATAATCTATTCTGATTCCCACGGTTTGTTGTGCCAATGATTCTTCTGATGTTATTCTTTATTGCTAAGGGCTTATGTATCTACAAGTTAATATGATGTTCGGGAATTTCCTGATATAAGCTTAACCGCTGTGAACCCTTTGCTTTTGGTTTGCCAATCCCTCATGAATGCCAATGCTATTCGTAGTTGTATTTTTCAATGTGCATTGGAGATATTCAAATGGTAGGATGAAGACCTTTTATGTCGGTTTTCGTATAAGATCCTAGAAGCCCAGTTTCAACATGACAGCTCACTGCCTGGTTTTTTCTATTGAGGTTACTGTGTCTCCATTTGGTAATTGTGTATCATGTTCTAGGAAGTACAGTTTCTTTGATCAGTGGGAGTAAGTCACATAATCCAACATGGAATAGTAGTCTTCTGCTACTTTACTCTGTAGCACCATAGCTTCATCTGTGATTTGGCCTTAGTGTACTTAACTGAGCATGAGAAAAGATAAATGATTGGCCTTGACATATTTTGTGCATAATGTTGTAAGAGATTAATATCCTCTAATGCATTTACCTCTTTATATTCTTTTTGTCACAATTCTGAGATGCTATTTATTTTTCCTTTTCAACATCTAGGATGATTAAAAGGATTTACTGTTATCTAATCTAGGTGCTAGTTATTGGCTTCTGGTGGGCATAAAGGGTTGGCCAAGGATGGCTTTTTAATCTTTGAATCTGCCTAAGTGATTCGCTTTCATATTGATGCTGAATAATAAATCTAGGATTTGCTGAAATCCTTTTCTGCTCAAGATTGAATGGATGTGCTTTCTTATTTGTTATGGCTGGAGTAGTTATTAGTCTTGAGTTGTTAGCCTTTGAATTTACGTACTAAGTAATGAATATCTCTTTAAGCCATATATGTGTCAGAAACTGGACTTGCAGTTGTTGAGAACTGATGTTTTGATTGCATTCTCATGCAGAAAGATGTTTTCTTGATATGCTCTAATGCAATGCAGTATAATGCACCTGATACCATATATTTTCGACAGGTATAGTCTGCTTTCAACTCTGAGTTTGGGATTTTCAGTACATCTTTATTTAGTTTTCTTAGATTTTTGTTTTTGCTTCTAGGCACGATCTATACATGAGCTTGCAAAAAAGAATTTTGAGAATTTAAGGCAGGACAGTGATGATAACGAGCCTGAAACAAAAGTAGTAAGGAGAGGGAGACCACCGACGAAGAATTTTAAAAAGCCATTGGGCCGGCCCTCCTTGGAGCGTGCTCGTTCAGATTTCTCCTCAGATGCCACTCTTGCTTCTGGAGCCGAAAATACTGCCTTGACCAGTCATGACTTGAGAAATGGCACCCCTCATTTGGAAAAGTCTGGCTTTCCTGATTCATCTGGACGATTTTCTGGTTCTTGGAATGATTCATACACTGGATGTCTAGCTGAGAACAAAATTGAGAGGAATGATGAAGGTGCTGGTTTATTTTTAGTTTTGGCTGGCCATTTTCTTTTGCTCCAACTTTGCTTTTCCAGTTTTGTTATGAATGCCATGTTTTCTAGGGGATGCTGAAGATTTCATCTTTCCTCACAGTTCCATTGTCCAAGGGCTACTCAATGAAGCATGGTAAAAAGCAGGTTGTACTTGATGAGAACAGGCGCAACACCTACAAGCAATTTCATCAGTCAGTGCGGGAGTCATCTGTTTTAAATACTTTTGATGCAGATAGGAAGCAGCTAATGACTGTATGTTTCTTGCTCTACCCAATTATCTGATAAACTCTTTGAAGAGGGCTCGTGGCTGACAGCCATGTAGTGGGTCCATTCAGATGATTCTTTGATGCTTTTCAAAACTTATCCTAGAATATGTGTCCCTATGACCGACAATACCAAAAGAAATAAAATAAATTAGTCACATTGGAGTTAGATGATACCTTTGGGGCTTATTTTTTAAACTGTGCACAGCTGCCATGCGTGGGGCCCTCTCTTTAGTGGTTCATTTTTCATGGGTTATATTTGCCCTTTATTCGGTTAGATAATTGACTTGGTTTTGTATGGATCAGGTAGGGCTTCATTCAGAGCATGGATATACAAGAAGTCTTGCTCGTTTTGCTGCAAATCTTGGGCAAGTTGCCTGGAAAATTGCTGCAAAAAGAATAGAAAGGTGTTTGCCAGCCGGGGCCAAGTTTGGCCCTGGATGGGTTGTAGAAAATGACCTTGCACCACACAGGCCACTATTGCTGTCTACGGCCACTGTAGGCTTGCCATCATCCTTTTTGAGTCCTGAGAATTTGTCTTCTGCTTCCACACATTCTACCATCGAATTAAAAGGAGATAAATTAACAAAAAGACTAGAAGCGGAGGATTCATCAGAGAAGCCTGGACCCTCAACACAGTCTTCCTTGGATGGCCATTTGAAAAAGCCGGGCACTTCTTCCCTCTTAGTTGTTAATAGATCTTCAGAACCACCCGCCAAGGAAAAAGCAGAGATAATTGAGGGATTGAAATCGCAACTCAATTTACTAAACAGCAGTACGGGAGCAATAAACATAAGGCCTTCCTTTCAGATTCATCAGAACTCTGTAATTCGTCCAGGGATGAATGGATTTAACGGAACATATGGGTTTAACATGCCACCTCAAATGGGGAAACTAATTGGGGCCGCCAGGCCTGCTGGCTTCAGTGTTCAGTCACCTCAGATGCTGGACAGGATCTCTAGAACCGATACTAACTTTGTGCAGCCAGTGACTGCCTGCAGTTTGAACTCAGATGATCCCAAGTTAGATTGCAGTAGATCAGCACAAAACTTGGAATCCCAGGCGTCAGCAACTTCTTTACCAGGGAATCATCAGCCAACTTGGCAAGGGTTATCTTCACATCTGAAACCAGACTTTGGGTTGTTGCCACAACAGAAAGCAGATGCAGTTCCGCCTGACTTGAATGTCAGGTTTCGTTCTCCAGGATCCCCTAGTTCCAGCCGAGTAGATTCAACTCAACCAGATTTGGCATTGCAGCTCTGAGAGCGATTGCACTTATTATTATTAGTATTGTTTTCTAATGATTATGTTAACCACGTAAAATGGTGGGTCTGACAGAGACGAAGACGATCTCTTTGATTTGATGGAATGGTGGTGATTGGAGCCACACCAAATTGTATTTGTAAAAGAGTAGTAGGTTATTCTTGTACAGATAATGTACCTTACCTAACTCCTAGGTTCACAGTCAGAAAGGTTTCATTTGTGCCAATGGAAACCAAATCGTTTCCGGATATTGTAAGATGCTTACTTCATGATTGTAATTTGAGGTCAGATTGAGAAAATAAAATATGCTAAAGATTTAGTGGCAACAGGGTTAGGTGGCACGGGGACTGGGTTCATGACTAATGTTGTTGCAGCTACTTGTTTCTCAATTCATACCGAGTCTCACTGTCTTTCGTTCACAGCTCATCTTTCCATTCTGATTGGGTCATCTTTAAAAGAAAATTTCAATTTTTTTTATAATCCAACGGGTGGATGCCCGCTGGTTACCGTCCCATGCTCTTTTCTTTCGTTGTATCCATAGATTTAGGTGGCTTGTGTTCATTTGGTTGTGTTTTGAGTTGATGCTGTGTGAGAACTGGAGCATGGTGGATGCACGATTGGTGGAGAATGATGCTCTTTAATAGTATCGTTGTTGTTATGAACCGGCCGTTGTGTTATTATGTTGATGTTGGAATCCAGTTATATTTCCTTTTATCAAAAAATATGTTGTCAATTGTAGCTCATAGGTTAAAATTTGAAGACGTATGTCGATATTTAACGAAAGAATTTTGCTAAGTTGCACCTCACGTGGATACTGTTTATATAATTTTACAGTAATTATAAATTACAGTAGTTGCTGTAACATAAAAACTCTTTTAACAAAATAAATAAATAATACAATACGTGTAGCACATGTACGACTTTCTCCACGTGGAGACCTGAATAATTTTTCTGTCAATTTATTCAAAATCAACTACATCCTCTTTTACTTTAAAATTTCTCCTGTTTATCATGATGTCGCTTTTATTCATTGAGATGATCGAAATATTTATAAACAAAGTGATGTTACAGAAGGTCGCCTCCGTTTATTTTCACTATTTATCAACAAAGTTGCCAAAGTCAAGTTATAAAAGTGTTAGATAAATGAAGAAACAAGTAAAAGAAGAAAAGTAATACATGCAATAGTAGTTGTTACCAATAGATGAAGAAACAAACAAAAGAAGACAAGTAAATCAACAAGACTGATGGCAATTGGCATATCCACAAGCCAATGAGATTGGAAGTGAAGTAAAGAGAGAGAGAGTGCGTGGTAATTTACTCTTCAATGTTGGTTAATGCCTAGTGGGATGAAAACTTCAAAGCCGACCACCCCGGGACAAGCTTGGTCAACTAATGCTTTAAATTGATCAAAGAGTCAAGCCCTTGGACTTAAAATTAAATTAATAAACCCTAAACCCCACGACCCATAAAGATAAAGACAGTTTGTGAACGTAGTGTAATTTCTCTTTACAAGACGGATATTGGAGAACAGGCTGTCAGGAAGACCAGAAGAAAATGAACAATCAAAGTCCACAACTACTACTTTGGTAGTAATTCAATTAGTTCCAATCAAAGAAACATGGACCCCCCTTATTTTTTTGCTTGCTGCAATTTTATTGAATTCTTATTCTATGGCATACTTTATAATATAATGAATTCTCTCGTATGCATGCCCTACAAAAACAACGTAACGTCTTTCATTCAACCAAAGAAATTAACAAATTAAAGATGGAAGATATTATACAGTACAACAGCCGTAGTCAAAATATTGGTAAAAAGGCAGGGGATAGCAGATTAGGGCAAAAACAAACGAGGTCTAGAAAAGAAACAAAGGACAAGTTTGCGCACACACAATGTTTAGACAAAAACCAAATCGGGACCGCAGGTTGCTCTCTTTCTTTATTTAAGGTTTCAACAAACTACTAGTGGCCAGCCGGCACTCATTTACCCACCAAATTATCGATCACATTGCTTGTCGAAATCTTACCTTTTGAGGCAAGTATTATTGCTGCCCGCACATTTATCGTGTGCCCATAACCATAATCTTGTTTTAATTTATGAGTAGTATTATTTGGGATCGATATAGACTCAATCTCCATCAATTAAGTATAATTGTAAGTTTTTCTCTATTGCGAAATGTGATTTTATAAGTGGAGCAAAGACATTCATTCTTTATGAGAGATATTTATCTAAATAAATACTTCATAAAGAATAATTATAAATATTTATTATAATATCAGTAGTCTCAACATTTAAACAAAAAAAAAATTATGAGTAGTATTATTGCTGGTCATATTGAGTTACCAACTCCTTGAATTCTATTTTCTATTACACATTTACACAGTATATTCAGTTACCAACTCCTTGAATTCTTATTTTCTATTACACATTTACACTGTTCGAAGGTGATGCAAGGCACTGCTTTAGTAAAGAAAATATAATGTTAAGGTAGATGTTTGGGGAAGAATTTGGGAAAAAATCTTTATGTTTGTTATTTTACTGCAGTCAAGTGAGACTCTTAACTTTTTTTTTTAACTAAATTTAAAATAGTTAATCGGAAATTAAGTTTTATATATATATACATCTGTGTGTGTGTATATGTATATATATATATTTTTGTTGGTAGAAAAAGAAAGGACGGAGAAACTATTCCTCTCTTTTTTTAATAAGTTGTGCCTTTATAAAATGATGACGTACTCCATAACGCTAATAATATATATGGAGAGTAAAAGAAAAGGAAATTTCAAAATTTAATTTACGTGGTTTTTTCTTTGTTTGAATTCAGTCATCAATTTCCTTGAGTTTTGTTTGTGTTAGACTTTGACCGACGAATACCAACTTCAGCCAGGACACGGCACGTTGACTTAGAATTAAACATTAATTGTTAAGTCTTCAATCAATTAGCCGCGAAGTTGTTCAAGTGATCTTCTCGTTCAAAAGGCTCATTCTTCTGTATAATTAATGAACAACGTATCACAATTTCTTTTGATTTTTAACAAACAACGCAGATACAGAGAGAGTCAAGTTTAAACGTGTTAAAACTTAAAAGTCCTGTCTTTGTGGTATGTGTGAAACAGAGGGCCAGAGTCAAGAGTTCAGAGGATTCAAGACTTGAAACCCCATTTGGTATTTCCAAGTTTTGAAGCTGAAAGGATTGATCAAAGTTGAAGACGTGAAGAGCTTTAGACCATCTTTATCATCACATATTGATTGATATAATAAGCAAGTCTTTGCTCTTTCGCTTTTTTTCTCTTTCTTGTATTATATCCATAGCTCAAAATCAAATTAAGAAAGCCAGCGAACATAGACCAAAGTTCTTCAGATGGGAATTTGCTGGAGTAACACACCTCGTGATACTACTGGTCATCTCAGTAGCACAGGTACTTTCGAGTTTCAAGTTGCTTATCTGGGTTTGTTTAATTTGTATTTTACTTGGTTTGTATTTTACAGATCTTTATGAGCTGTGAATTGCTTCAAGTTGATAAAAGGAAGTTGACTTCCATTTCATTTGCTAGCTGTATTTATCCTCATCTTCATTGCATATTCGTTAATCAAAATTTAATTCTGATGCTACAACGTGGGGGTTTTTGACTTCAATAGAAGATATTAATCAAACTTGTGATTCTTTAGGGATATCTCAGACAACCAGTCAGACAACGTCTTCTGGGGTTTCTCGGGGTAGCAATGTCTCTGGGAACAGCCGTTTCTCGGCATCGAGTGGAGACGAGTCTTATCCCAATGGGCAGATCTTGCCTACCCCAAACTTGAGGATCTTCACTTTTGCAGAGCTGAAGGCGGCAACTAGGAACTTTAAAAATGATACCGTGCTTGGTGAGGGAGGTTTCGGGAAGGTCTTCAAAGGTTGGCTGGATGAGAAAACACCTGGGAAGAGTGGAAGTGGTACTGTAATTGCTGTCAAAAAATTGAATTCTGAGAGCTTGCAAGGTTTTGAGGAATGGCAGGTGAGTCAACTCGAAAAGCAATTTGTCAATTTCTGAAATTATTGCTATTTTCGTTGTCTATTAGCCAGGATTTTCACGTTGTTGTACTCATCTTCAGAAAGGAAAAATTTAGTACGATTAATAAAACCGAATATAGTATAAACTCAAGATTTTGCTTGTAATTTAGCTGTTCTACTCATAGGTAAAAATTTTTCTATTTGCTCTAGAAAATTATTGGTTAGGCATTTTACTAATCAATACAGGTTATATCTTTGGAAGTTAAGATGTTGTCTGGATAAAAGATGACATTGACACCCAAAAGTTTGAAGATGATAGACTTTTGAATTCAAGGAGGCATCTTTACTCCTTCATGCTTTTTCCTATTCTTTACTTTCCCTTCACAATCTTTAGCTTTTTGCATGAAGAAAACCACAAGAACTAAGGAATAAGCCACTTCTAGAGCCTCGAAAGAGTAGCTTTAGCACTTTGTGTGTTTCTTCTTGTGTTATACCATTCAAAGTCATAAAGACAGATGTATTCAACATCCTTGATGTATAAACCCTGTTTTGGTTATGGTGCTTTCAACATTGGAGAAAAGACAGAACGGGAAAAAAAATAATAATAATTTTGTAGTTTGTAAACCCTCAAATGACGTAAGTTAGCTACCTCGAAACTTGAAATGATGCAGGCTATGCACTTACCATTTTGCTGTCCTATTGGAAGTGTGAGATGGTTTTTGTTGTATGTAGGATATTTTAGCAGTGAGTATCTGAAGTGTGATTAATATTAGAGAATTCTAGGAATTACGTGTTCTTATCAATTCTGTTATGTGTCAACTAATATTTGTGACTTTTAATATTTTTACCCTTTTAACTACTGCCCCTCCTCCTCATCCACACACTTGACCACTCGTGCTTTTGAGGAATTGTTTTACTGGGTTAAAAAAATATATTGAAATTAAAGTATATAAAGTGTTCTAAAACTTGCATGTTATTTCTTGTGTACTGGTTGGTGCAGTCTGAGGTAAATTTCCTGGGAAGGCTTTCTCACCCTAACCTTGTAAGGTTGTTAGGATACTGCTGGGAAGATAAAGAGCTGCTTCTCGTATATGAATTTATGCAGAAGGGGAGCTTGGAGAACCATCTGTTTGGACGTAAGGGCTAATAACAATGATTTGCAATCCATTTTGTTTGCCACTTGGTATTGTTGTTTGTGAATTTGCTAGCACGTATGGTATTTCACAGGGTTCATCATACTGTTATTGTTTTCATTTTGCAGGGGGTGCTGCTGTTCAGCCACTTCCATGGAACATTAGGCTTAAGATTGCCATCGGAGCAGCTAGAGGCTTGGCTTTTTTGCATACGTCAGATAAGCAAGTTATCTACAGAGATTTCAAAGCATCAAACATACTGCTTGATGGGGTAAGCTTGAATACTGCCTATAAATGTTTTAAGAAATGAGAGTACATGCCAAAGATGTTTGTGCATTTTGAACTTGTTAAAGTAAAGGAACTATCAATTCATACTTCCTTTTTGAACCTTCTCTGAATTGTTTGCTACAGGATGGTAAAGGCTAAGCAGATTGGTCATGGAAGCATTCTAACTTTGCATGTAATTGGATTACGAGTTAAATTTTAACTTGTTTTGGCTTTTCTTTTATTGCAGTCCTACACTGCCAAGATATCAGATTTTGGCTTGGCAAAATTGGGTCCTTCAGCTAGTCAGTCTCACGTGACTACCCGAGTTATGGGCACATATGGTTATGCTGCTCCTGAGTATGTTGCCACAGGTAATGCCTTTTGGGTTTGTCTAATGATCTGATTTTATATTTGTTCTGTAAATGATTTGACTTTTATCCACTTTGAATCTTGACTAACTTTGATATTCTGCTGATTAATCAGGACACTTGTATGTGAAGAGCGATGTATATGGTTTTGGCGTTGTTTTGGTAGAGATACTAACCGGCTTACGAGCTCTGGATACAACCCGTCCAACCGGTCAACATAATTTGGTGGACTGGATCAAGCCATATTTGTCCGAAAAAAGAAAGTTCAGGCACATAATTGACTCTAGATTGCAGGGGCAATACCCTTATAAAGCTGCATATCAAATTGCTCAGCTTTCCTTAAAATGTCTTGAAGCGGAACCAAAACATCGGCCATCGATGAAAGAAGTACTCGAGACATTAGATCGGCTTCAAGCATCTGACCAAAAACCAAAGCAACCTAGAGTTCGTTCTACCCATTCCATGGCTCATCGCCAAGGTCAGCAGCCCCTGCACCATCGGTCTCCACTTCATACAAATCTGGATAGAAATCGAGGCTATCAACACTCACCTCGAGTAAGATGACTTGGCCAGTCATCTTGATTGTGCTGAATATTGTTCATATCCAAAGGTTATCACTTCTTTGTTTATGTGAAATTGAAATGGTTAAGAGCTTTGTCCTTGTTGTAACATTCAACCAAGTAATGAAATTGGAGGCATTTTACTCATAAAATCTTTTCCTTCCATTTAGCAAATTATTGTAACTTTTTTAACTGGGACGTGAATGTTTGTAGGGATTCCAATGGTTGTTCACTGAGAATGAAGAAAATATTATTTTGATCTCTTTTCTTGTGTATTACTATTTTCAATATTTGTCTACTTCGATTCAGTATGCTGTGTCATTCGTATCCGGTTCAAAGCAGATCTCAAAGAGGACATTGATTCGTAGTCATATAATGTCATAAGAAAAAAGCTTAACAAGAATTGTGTAGTCTTGCCTGCCACATGAGGGTTTTCATATTATATGGTAAATAACAAAACCGTATACTTTGTAGGAGCAATTACTTGGATCACAAGTCGACTCTTTTGTGCTAAAAAGGAAATACCGCCAAGGCATGGTTATACATTAAGTGCCCACAAACCACAAAATCGGGAAATTTCTTTTATTCAATTGCGTTGGGTGCTGTATGACTGTATTTGATATGGTAACAATCTATCCCACTCTCTTAACTGTTGTGTGTGTGTCTGTGTTGGCATCTCTGTCTCTTCTGTTTGTTTCTTATAGGGCATTAATTAGATTGAAGCTGTGACCATAGGAAAATGCTATTTGAATAGCAGCAAGCAGACAGAAACGACATTACTATAGCACGAACATAAACAGTGCTATCATTTCTGTATGCTATAGTATCACTGTAACATAACAGTATTCATATTTTTATCTTTATGCTGTCAGTTTATAGGATTGAATTGTTTTTCTGAAACTTGAAGACTTATTCACTTACATTCTGTTCGGTAGAAGCTCAGATAGATATAGAATTAATGGAGTATTTTATTGGACAGCATATACAACTGAACCTCAAGATCCTAAAGATTCTGAGACTTTTATACAGCCGATGAACATTGCAACTGCAATGGGGCGGGTTTGGGGATTGCTTCTAAATCGGGTTGGGGTTCGAGGATTATGATCCCCGCCCCGAACCTACCCCATTGCCATCACTAGCTGTATCGGTATTATTGCCTCAAACACCACATACCTCGATGACGATCTCCGGCTCTTGTGGACACATGCTGGCAGCGTCTTAATAAGTTTCCGTCAAGGAAGCAGCCCCCCTCTTGATGCCACGAACACCCCCATGCACCCAAATGCGGCGTCCCTCCTTCCTCTAGTACTTCTTCAAGACTTGAATGGGTTTCTGTTTCTTTGTCAACTTCAATGGATTTATATGTATAGATCTTAAACAATTATTCCGTGTAGTAAAAATTAATTAAGTGTTTGATAAATTATATATTTATGCCGAAGAAATAATTAGTTAAATAATTTACCTAAATAAATAATCATTCAGTATTAAGTGTTCGATAAGTCTTCTAGCTATGCAGAAGAATTAATGAACTGAATGATTCCGTACGCGCACACACATATTTTTTCCCTAAAAATAACTAAGATAGCAAAACAAAACTGCTTATTTTCCAATTTCCACGTCAGCGGTTCCGCGTCTGCCCATTCTCATCATGCGCACACCAAGCGTAGTTTAGCAACTTCCCTTGTAACGACAGTTTCTGTAATATCCACCGCCGTTTTGATTCACACACTCTCTGATTCCCATGGAAGCTCGTCGACGTTTCTTTACACTGTCGAGCTTCGATCCGCTGCTTCTCGTCTCCCTCTCACTGGTACGCCTTGACGTACATTTTCAAATGATTACTCACACTCTGCTGTTTAATCACAGATCGACGATTCGCTGAATCAGCTATTGTAGTCACGCTATTGGCTTATTTAACTTTTGCTTAATTACTCTTCTAATTTTCCTCTAAATTCAATAATTTTTCACATTTACAGGTTATAGTGCATATTACAACTGTCAATGCTGAGGCACCAGACGTTAGAAGAATGTAAGATCACTCATAAACCATTAATCCGATTTTACCCTCTTGATTGTAATTTTATCCGTAATGCTTCAAAATTTTGTCTTTTTTCAGCCAAAGAGAGCCTAACGCATATCGGCCCTTGTATGATAAGGTTTAAAATCTGTCTTATTTGATATTATTGATGCTATTGTCAAAAGCACTTTTGATAGAGCTCTTCCTAGATAAGAAATTACTTGGAAGTGCCTTCCGAGAAGCATAATTTGGATTTCCTTGTGGTTTCCCTTTTTGCTTCTTTTGCTAGACATATGATTGAGTTTTGCAGCTAATGATTATATTTTAATTTTCTTTTTTCTTTTCTGGTGAGGAGGGTGATAGTGCTGCGAGGTTCAACAATGATCCAGACGTAAAGGTAGTCAGCAAAATTAGTTTATTTCGTGGCTGATGGTTATTGTTACTTATATTTCTCTGTTTTTTGTGTAGGATGTTGATATAATTGCTACGTACAGTGATGTTTCTGGTGTTGTTCGGATTAGTAGAGTGAAAATGAGCCACCTTTCTGCTTCATGGATCTTGGAAAACCCTGCTGATAGAGATAATGGCTTGCCAAATAGTTCCCAGGTACTCAAAGTTGATTTTAGCATCAAATTTCTGATTACAACAGTTCACGACTGAAAGTTGAAAAGCTTCTGATGATGTATTAATTTGAAATAGTCTCCGCGATTACGGAAGCCATAGATACATGAGAAATACAATGCCCCCTCAACCTTGATTTCATTAATATTCTCAACTCCATGGTTGACATGGCCACTTGAGTTATTTTATTATTTGAGAAACAAATATGTAAGTTGCTTTATTCTATCCATTTTTAGACACTGGGAGATTCATCTCAAGCTGGTATGAATTTAGAAGAAAAGGTTGAATATCCTATGGGTGATCATCGATCTGAAGAAGTTGGATTTTTCAATCGTCCAAAGCCCCCACCGAGTCCAGTGAAGCTTAAGCGCAAGGTGAGAAGTCCAATGTATCTTACCTGTTACTATATACATTATATGGATTTGATGGATATCTAACATTCCTTGCCCGTCAGATGTTGCGGCAGAAAAGGAGGGAGATCCGAACAGCAGAGCTTATCCAACAAGATAATGAAAATGACAACATAATGCAAGAAGCAGCATTTGAACAATCAAAACGACTTGATCCCAGAGTCACAGGGAAGTATAGCATATGGAGGAGAGATTTCGAAAGTCCAAATACGGACTCTACTTTGAAACTTATGCGGGACCAGATAATTTTGGCTAAAGCATATGCGCACGTTGCCAAGTCTAAGAATGAAAGTAATCTTTATAATTCCCTTATGAAACACTGCAAAGAAAGTCAGCATGCTATTGGAGATGCGAATTCTGATGCTGAGCTTCCCTCAAGGTATTGCTACTTTATGTTCACTGTTTTGTTATCTCATATGTAGTCTTTCTTGGCCTTAATGCAGCTTATTTTTACTGGTTCCAGTGCACTTAATCAAGCACAAGCAATGGGTCATGTTCTTTCTATAGCAAAGGACCAATTATATGATTGCCCTACGGTGCAAAGAAAATTTCGAGCCATGATTCAGTCAACCGAAGATACTGTAACTGCACTGAAGAGAAAGAGCTCATTCTTGATTCAGCTAGCTGCAAAAATTGTCCCAAGACCTTTGCATTGCTTATCATTGCAGCTAGCAGCAGATTATTACCTGCAAGGTCATCACAAAAAGGAGGAGCAGATTAATGCAAAGTTTGAAGCTCCCGCTCTCTACCACTATGCCATCTTTTCTGACAATGTACTTGCAACATCTGTGGTTGTTAATTCTACCGTGGCACATGCAAAGGAACCAGAGAAACACGTTTTCCATTTAGTGACAGATAAATTGAACTTCGTAGCAATGAAGATGTGGTTTCTTGTCAATGCTCCTCCAAAAGCTACAATTCAAGTTGAAAACATTGATAGTTTCAAGTGGTTGAATTCTTCTTACTGTTCTGTTCTTCGTCAACTTGAATCTGCCAGACTTAAAGAGTATTATTTCAAGGCAAACCACCCTTCCTTGCTCTCCGCTGGGTCTGACAATCTCAAGTATAGGAATCCGAAATATTTGTCAGTGCTCAATCATCTTAGATTTTACCTTCCTGAAGTTTATCCGAAGCTAGAAAAGATATTGTTTTTGGATGATGATATAGTGGTTCAGAAGGATTTGACACCTCTTTGGTCTGTTGATCTGCACGGGATGGTAAATGGTGCTGTGGAGACCTGTAAGGAGAGCTTCCACAGATTTGACAAGTATCTCAACTTCTCTAATCCATTAATCTCTGAGAATTTCAGTCCAAATGCTTGTGGTTGGGCGTTTGGCATGAATATGTTTGACTTAAAAGAGTGGAGGAAGCGAAACATCACTGGAATATATCATTATTGGCAAGATTCGGTATAGCTTCTTTATCTCTTTTCTCCTCAAATCCCTTCTGAGTTATGTATTCGTTTCTTGAATGCTGTGTAGTCTCCTTTGAATGCTAACAGAAAATTGTTTTGCAGAATGAGGACAGAACTCTTTGGAAACTTGGCACGTTGCCACCAGGACTGATTACCTTTTACAATCTCACCTATCCACTAGACCGGAGCTGGCATGTCCTGGGACTTGGCTACGATCCTGCTCTTAACCTAACCGAAATAGACAATGGGGCTGTCGTCCATTACAATGGAAACAACAAACCGTGGTTGGATTTGGCAGTCTCTAAGTACAAGCCTTACTGGTCTAAATATGTAATGTATGATAATTACTATCTTAAAAATTGCAACTTCAGGTAATAACAATTCTTTCTGTTTTCTCTATCACACACGCAAACACAATATCTCGTCATAGGAAAAAGTAAAAAAAGATGAAAATCTCAAGTGTCTTATAGCACTCATAGAAACTCGTTAACGTTTTATTTTGTGAAATTAATATTTCATTATTTCTCCTTTAATTAGCATGGCAAATACAAATTTATATCGTGGGCCTATGTTCGGATTGAAGCATTGTGCTTTTTAATTTACTGCTGGAATGATTAGTATTAGCATTATTATTATTTAAAAAAAAAAAAAAGAAACAAAACAAAAGAACAAGGGGAAAAAAAGGGAAAAAGGAAAAATGGGCCTTGGTTATATAAATGCAATTTCCCACTTCTTCTTCATTGGCAATGCGGTTCCCAACAACCAGTCTCTGGAGCTTAAGGCTACATACTTGGAACTTGAGAGTCAAAGAGTTATCAAAAAATGGAAAATGGCAAGAACTATTTTCCCATTACCATGAAATGAAGAAAGTTGTAGTTGATCTAAATGACCCTTCAGTGTATCCTCTTGTTGTGAAGGCATGTTCAAACCTCTCGTATATCCACGGAAGATTAGTTCATGCATGTTTGGTCAAGCAAGGATATGAATCATTTACTTCGATTGGAAATGCCCTGATGGACTTTTACATGAAATGGAGGTTTCCAGATTCTGCAATGGCAGTGTTTGATGATTGCATTAGCAGAGATTCAGTTTCTTGGAATATAATGATACAAGGGCACCTTGATCATGGTACTTTAGGGGAAGGACTCTGGTGGTTTTATAAAGCCAGGGTTGCTGGTTTTGAACCCAACAATTCTATCTTAGTGCTTGTCATTCAGGCGTGTCGCAGTCTTGGAGCTTACCATGAAGGATTACAAGTTCATGGCTATATAATTCGAAGTGGGTTTTGGGCTATTCATTCAGTTCAAAATTCTTTGCTGAGTATGTATGTAGATGCTGACATGGAATGTGCACGAAAATTGTTTGATGAAATGTGTGAAAGAGATGTTATTTCTTGGAGTGTGATGATTGGGGGTTATGTGCAGAGTGAGGAAGCATTTTCTGGCTTGCGGCTGTTTCAAGAGATGGTTTCCCGTTTCAAGAATGAACCAGATGGACAAAGCTTGGTTAGTGTTCTTAAAGCCTGCACCAGTTTAAGGGACTTGATTATGGGAAGAACGGTCCATGGATTAGTGATTTGTAGAGGTTTAGGTTGTGATTTATTTGTTGGGAACTCTTTGATCGATATGTATTCGAAGTGTAAAGACACACATTCTGCTTTCAAAGTTTTCAGTGAGATGCCCCAAAAGAACAAGGTCTCATGGAATTCTGCCTTATCCGGACTGGTTGTGAATGAAAAGTATTCAGAAGCTCTATCACTGTTTTATTCAATGGGAAAGGGGGTGAACGAGGCAGATGAGATCACACTTGTAAATACTCTCCATATATGCAAGTATTTTGTGCATCCAATTGAGTGCAAGTCAGTGCACTGTGTAATCCTCCGGCGGGCATTTGAATCAAATGAATTAGTATTAAATTCTTTAATTGATGCTTATTCAAAGTGCCACCTCGTTGAACTTGCTTGGAAACTTTTTAATGACGTGAAAAAACTGGATGTGGTATTATGGAGCACAATGATTGCTGGGTTAACACTTTGCGGTAGGCCCGATGAAGCAATTGCTGTTTTCCGAGAGATGAACCAGGCACAGGAGAAGCCTAATGCAATTACCATTATAAATCTACTTGAGGCTTGTTCCGTTGCAACTGAACTGAGTAGATCAAAGTGGGCACATGGAGTTGCAATTCGCAGAGGCTTGGCAGCTGAAGTAGCTGTTGGAACTGCAGTTGTTGATATGTACGCAAAATGTGGCGCCATAGAAGCCTCGAGAAAGGCCTTTGATCAAATTTCCAGGAAAAATATTGTGTCATGGAGTGCCATGGTAGCAGCATATGGCATGAACGGTCTTGCACATGAGGCATTAGCTTTGGTTGCTGAAATGAAACTGCACGGTCTTCAGCCCAATGCAGTAACAACTCTCTCAGTGTTATCTGCTTGTAGCCATGTTGGATTGGTTGAAGAGGGACTTTCCTTTTTCAACTCAATGGTTCAATATCATGGGGTTGAGCCTGCATTGGAACACTACTCATGCATGGTTGACATGTTAGCTCGGGCTGGAGAGCTCGATATTGCTATCGATTTGATTAACAAAATGCCTGATAATTTCAAGGCAACTGCAAGTGCTTGGGGGGCTCTCTTAAGTGCTTGCAGGAACTATGGAAACAGAGAGCTTGGAGCAGGAGCCGCATCTCGTATTCTTGAATTGGAGCCTCAGAACCCGGCTGGCTATTTGCTTGCATCAAGCATGTATGCAGCAGGTGGTTTGTGGGTTGAATGTTCAGGAACGAGACGGTTAGCCAAGGCAAGAGCGGTAAAGGTTGTTGCTGGTAACAGCCTGGTGCATGTTGATAGTAGGGCTTGCAAGTTCGTAGCCGGTGAGAAATCACGGTCCCACCCACGCGGTAGTGCGATTAACATTGTTGTTAAGCAGATACACGATTGTATGAAATTTGATGAGAGGAATGAATTTTTGGGTATCTTTGAATGATTTAGAAATTGTTACATAATGGTAATGCAAATTACAAACATTCCCGTAAGTTTAATACATGGGGCACTTCACATTATGTACAGCATCATTAAGATATCACGTAATGTCCGGATTTTGTAATGTAAAGGCTATTAATTGTAAAAAAAAAGATGACTACTAAAAACCAGACACCAGTATGAATACGATGGTATTGAATATTCATGATACATATGAATTTTATGATAAACTAGCAACAATAACTTATTTTGAAAAGTGAACATATGGATTCTGGAATGAAATTAACTAATAAAAGAAGTTGAATGTCTGAATTTCTATTTTTTAAATCATACCGAGCCAATTGTCCATTTATTGAAAGGATGAGAGATTATTTATTAAGACTAATTGTGGATATCTCAAATATTTTATTTTAAATAATATGTTATTTATTAAGTAGGTGATAATTCTTTAAAAAATTTAAATAAATAAATTATATTATTTTACCAATTAATTAATAAATATTATATTATTTAAGATAATTATTTAAGGTAAAAAATTTAAAATGTGCAGCCAAATTTTAGGATGTTAATGGGTAATCACGGACTATGTACATAACTGAAACAGCATTGCAAATTGCATTTTGGTGAAAGGGAAAGGCACAAAAAGGCACAAAAACGAAGCGTTTAGTAACTTTTATTTCTTTACTTTCAGGTAATTGATGAAAAGTTAGACTAAGCCAATGACTCATCATTACTCTTATTGTTGCGTCGTTTCCTCATCACTCGTAATTCATTACCCGCTCGACGGAAAGTCAAAAGAAGTGAATAATAATGACTCACTGGTTGGCCTCATGTAGAGTCGCTTACCCACTAAGCTTCATTTTAGTCAATTTCTCTGCAGCCAAGCAAACCCACCAACAAGACAAAAACTAAACTTTGTTTCTCTAACAAACAAAAAATGGCCTTCTTTCTTGGTTTCTTCACTTATATTACTATTTTTCAGGCAAGAACAAGTTTTCATTTTTGAGTCATTTACAGTGTTGATTACATAACATGTTCATTTGCTCGGTTATATGTAACTTGTTAAAAATGGGTTACTTTTGTACTTGTTGAATATTGATTGTGTATGAATGAGATGGCTGAATTGTTTGTTTTGTCAAATAAATGATCAATTTTGACGCTTTTGTGTGTAATTTTTTATAAATTGAGGTAAATTATGCATCTGGTCAATTTTCCAGTTCCATTGAATGTTATTGTGTTATTGAACTGTTTTTTTATTTTTTATTTTTTCTGGGGTCTTAGGTTATTCTTCTTGCATGTTTAGTGACTGCAGAGAAGACTGACACCCTTTTTGTCAAGGATGTCACTTCTAGGTAACGCCACTTTACTTTCAAACTCAAGTTGTGTAATTCTGTTTGTTCCGATTAACATCTTGCCATCATTGGTTTGGGTTTCTTATTAATGATATCTTGTTGCGTGAGCTGCAATGGTGGGCCTTAGCAAATGATAACTTGTGAATTTCTGTAAGAAGTTTGAGGTTCCCTCTTTTCTCTCATTCTTTCTGGTCAGTGAAAAGCATTCTAAAGAATATTGTGCGATGTATGACATATGCGGAGAAAGGACTGATGGAAAAGTTCTAAATTGTCCTTATGGTTCCCCTTCCGTGAAGGTACATGTCCTCTTGTTAGATACCTGCTGCATTATGATAGGTCTTACAACTTGTGGTGTATGTTTTTGCAGCCTGATGAGCTGTTTTCTGCCAAAATCGAAAGCTTGTGTCCGTCAATAAGTGGGAATGTTTGTTGTACAGAGACTCAATTTGAAACACTTAGGGCACAAGTTCAACAGGTTAGAATGCTTTATGTAGTTCTAATCATTATGTGTTTACGCTATGCTGAATGGCTTCGATTAGGCTCATGTTTAGGTCAGAACATAGAACATGTTTCTGGTTTTCTGTCATTGTTCGTCTGATTTTTTTATAGGTGATATGTTTATGTGGCCATAATGTATGCAATTTATTGCAGGCTATACCTTTCCTTGTGGGTTGTCCAGCATGCCTGAGGAACTTTTTGAACTTATTTTGTGAGCTCTCATGCTCTCCTAATCAAAGCCAATTCATCAATGTGACTTCTGTCTCCGAGGTGAGGCCATAATGCCTTTCAGAGCTTGTTTTATAATAACACTGAGTACCCTTTAAGTTTAATCACTTCACAAATGCTTACAGGCTTATATTTTCTACTTAGGTATGCTTACAAGAGTTTTATCCATATTGCCAGCTTCTTTATAATGTGAGTCCGGTTATATTTGGCATTTCAATGTAACATTGTTGTCGGTATTGTTCTTTCTAGGTTAATGGCAATTTGACTGTGGATGGTATTGACTATTATGTAACCGGTACTTTTGGAGAAGAGCTTTATAACTCCTGTAAGGATGTAAAATTTGGGACTATGAACACTCGGGCCATAGATTTCATTGGTGCTGGTGCTAAAAGTTTTAAAGGTGATTTACTGTGTCAATATCCTCTGCACAAAATCGCTCAGTATGCGACATCTTTGATATTAAAGTGGTTGTTTTTCGTATTTTCCATTTTTTTGGGAAATTGTCATGGCCATCCCTGTTTGTACTGAGAAATTGTTTGGTTTCTCCAAGTTTTGATCTTTTTATTTTATTTTGTTTTTGCTAGAATGGTTTGCTTTTATTGGTCAGAAAGCACCTCCTGGATTTCCTGGTTCTCCATATGCCATAAGCTTTAAGTTAAGCATTCCTGAGTCATCAGGATTGGAGCTTATGAATGTATCCGCATACTCATGTGGCGACACCTCACTGGGCTGTTCCTGTGGTGACTGTCCTTCGTCACCTATGTGCTCTAGTTCTGAACCTCCTTCTCCCCCAAGGAAAGAAGCCTGCACAATTAGAATTGGGTCTCTTAAGGTTGGAAATGAATTTTCTTTTGGCTTTTCTTCTCTTGATGGTTGACTGGTTGGCTTTGATTTCACAATGTTGATGAATAAGATGCGTATCATTTAATTGGTGGTATTGTCTGATGTTTGTAGGTCAAATGTGTTGAGCTTTCATTAGTGATTGCGTATGTTCTTTTGGTTTCTACATTTTTTGGATGGGCTCTGTTTCAACGGAGAAGAGAAAGGAGGATACCGCCATCTAGTGTTGAGCCGTTGATAAAGCCCGCAAGTGAAAGTGAACCTGATTCTGGTAACATGGAAGAGGTAAAAGTATATTTATGTTACTAGTTTACTATCTTATACTCTTTCCCACTTCTGATAAGATTGGCTCAACTTTCTAGAGTATGTTGCATTTCTCAGTGTTAAGTAAAATAAGTACTTGTTGGAGCTTCTCTGATATTCCTTTCTTTGTTCTGATGGCATGGTACATTTAGCTGTTTGTTACAGTGAGAGTATTGTATGGTTGTATTGACATTTGACCTTTCTGAAAGCTGGTTTAACTTGAGCTAATCTCGTGTAAAATGCTTTTCTTCTTCTTCTTTTTATTATTATTATTATTATTTTTTGGTGTCATTGTCTTCATCCTCTTGTTTCTATATCTGTTTGGAATTACAATTTTGTCCCTAGAGTTAATCTGTGCTTCTTACATCCCATCATATGTGCTTTTTAAGGCTTAGTTGAGTAGTATGTCCTGTGCCATGATTAGGTAAATGCGAGGGATCTTCTACTGACGAAGGGGAACGGGCTTTCTGTTGTTCAAGGATACATGTTGAGCTTTTACAGGTCGATCACAAGACTGTTGCTTGTGTTGTGTATAGTATATGCTGAATAAATTTTGATGCTTTTGTACAGGAGTTATGGAAGATGGGTTGCTATGAATCCCGCTTTTGTGCTCTGTATGTCGTTAGCAATTACTATTGTGCTTTGTTTAGGTCTAATTCGTTTCAAAGTGGAGACGCGGCCGGAGAAGGTATGATATTGGCATCTCTGTAACCTTTTGGGTTATGTGCAAGAGATTTGTCTCCTAAATCACCAACTATTTGCTAATTGCTACAATCAGTTGGTATGAGCGCATGAGCTTTATAGAGTGCATCGATTATAATTGTGTTCCTTCAGTACTCGCCATTCATTGTGCATGGCTGGTAGTGTTTTCCTTTCCTCTTTACCTTTCTGACAGATGTATCTATATAGTTGTGGGTAGGTCCTGGGAGTAGGGCAGCAGAAGAGAAACAATTTTTTGACAGCCACCTTGCTCCCTTCTACAGAATTGAGCAGGTTGTTTCATTGTTTCTCTTCTTTATCTTTATCTAGAGATTTATCATGATAACTGTTGCCTGATGATTTGTTTGCACAGTAATGGTAATGCTAAATTTTTGCCACTTGTTATTTCCATAATTCAGCTAATATTAGCAACCTTACCTGATCCAAAAAATGGCAAGCAACCCAGTATTATCACAGAGGATAACTTCCAGTTGCTCTTTGAAATACAAAAGAAGGTACTGGTGCTTGGTGCTACTTTTCAAAAAGCCTTCTGATAGTAGAGCATTAAATTAAATTATCTTTAATTTGAAAGGGTCTGTCAATATGATTGAGCTTTTCTGTACTTGATTTATTTATGTCATGACTTTATTGATTTGTATTTACACCTTAATTTTGACAGGTTGATGGAGTACGTGCAAATGATTCTGGCTCATTGGTATCCCTAACTGACATTTGCTTGAAGCCTCTTGGCGAGGATTGTGCCAGTCAGAGTGTTCTGCAGGTCTTTTAATATTTTCATTCATTTCCATGGTTTTGATCCTGAGGTGTCTACCAATATATGTTGTATCATGTGTCTAGACTCTACTAGAGCGAACAGCTGATTTTTTTTCCAAGGGATCATTTTTCAGTGGGACATATTTTTCTTTAATCTTAAATTATGTTCTTAATTTCACCATTATGAAGCAAATAAACAAAAACATAATATATACTTTACCATCTTAGTTCTCATATCCTTTTCCTTTCTCATAGTATTTCAAAATGGATGCTGAAAATTACGATTCCTATGGAGGCACTGGACATGCTGAGTATTGTTTTCAGGTATAAAGCTAGTTGCTTTTACATGACAGTTAGTTTTATATAGGGCTATTACTTGCATTTGACTTTTAAATTCCCTTTGTGTTCCAATTTCAGCATTATGCCTCTTCAGACACATGTTTGAGTGCATTTAAGGCTCCTCTTGATCCAAGCACCGTTTTAGGAGGATTTTCCGGAAACAATTATTCAGAGGTAATACTTTCATCCCTTTCTTTGAAAGCTGATTATATCGTAACCATTGATATGTTTCAATTTCAGGCTTCTGCATTTATTATCACCTATCCTGTTAATAATGCAATTGATGAAACAAGCAAAGAGAACAGAAAGGCTGTGGCCTGGGAAAAAGCTTTCATTCAGTTGGCAAAGGTCTGGCTAAGTTGATTGTTTAGTGGCATTTGAATTTTATGTTTGGATTTCTTAATTTCAACTATTACTGAAAAAAAGTATCTGCGCATCCATTGCCTTAATGAGGGGTCAAAATGTAACATTATATTATTGAACTGCCTTGCTATGATATCCAATTGTTTGGTGTAGCGGTTATTCCTCTGAATCAGAAAAAATAATGACTATAATCTAAATGATCAAGAATTTTTTGAGAACTCAACAATAGAAACCAGCCATGAGAGCAAGTGCCTTAGGGTTCCTGTCTTGGACATGATAAGTGATTTTTCGACTCCTTCAAAAGCTGAACAATTTCTTTGAGTAGAATAAGGTGATGTTTGCTTCGTAAATTCGTTTTGTTGTTCAAACACAAACTAGCACATGGATGAGGAGGCACGTGTTTGGCTAAGTTTTGAGTAAATCAAAGGCTTTCTGATTGTGAGGTAGTTGGTTGCCAATGACACAAAAGATCTTGCACATTCGGAGAATATAGTTGGCATTTTCTGTCTAGTTTTTATCTGATTCTAAGGGTGTTTTCTTGTGATGATGGTTCAGCAAGTTTATCTGGAATATCAGATTGCCCTCTTTTATAGGGTAGGGACACATGTATAGTGGGATAATTATCTCTCTTTCATACAACTCTGGAGATTCTTTTTAATTAAAAGAGGCCATTTTGTAGGAACTAATATGGCTAGGTTAGAGCATGGCTGCATTTGTTTGATTTGTTGGCTGTGACTTGTATTTCATATATATTACACAATTTTAGATGGTGGAATGTAAATTAAATTTCCAAAGAAATAAATTTGACAGGAGGAGCTGCTACCGATGGTTCAGTCTAGCAATCTTACTCTTTCATTTTCATCAGAAAGTTCGATTGAGGAAGAACTGAAAAGAGAAAGTACTGCAGATGTCATCACCATAGTAGTAAGTCTCTGAGAATAGTTTTCTTCACATTGGCCAACTTCCTTCTGAGAACAATCAGTATCATGTGGTGTTATTAATGATTTAATTGGTTTTTTTTTTCAATTCTTTTCTCCACTTTGGCCATCGGCATATCAGGCAAGCTATCTTGTAATGTTTGCATATATTTCTGTGGCACTGGGAGACACACCTCGTTTTTCTTCTTTCTATATCTCATCCAAGGTATGATTTTATTTTTACTTTAAGTTGTGCTCTACCTTTTATTTAATTTTTTAAATGGATTTTCTGTGTGATTGTTTGTAATATATACTGAGGTTTGCTTGGGTAATTATTTTATGCGATAAAACCTAATGTGTGATTGTGCATGGCTAAAATACATTATGGAGATAATTATTGTGTTTTTAGTATTGTTGTTATTGTTCATGTTAGTTCTACTATTGTTGGTACCGCTGAGTTTCATTAAGGTCCTCATGCTTGAGTTGATTCTCAAATGAAGTTGTAATATGTAACTTCATGCTGAGTAGAGGTATATCCTCTGCTAATTGAGAACTCGATATCTATCCAACAAAAACAGCTGTGTTATTAATCCATCTGACTTATGATTTTGGTCGCCAGGTGTTGCTGGGCCTTTCAGGAGTTATACTTGTTATGCTTTCTGTACTTGGATCTGTTGGATTTTTCAGTGCCATTGGAGTTAAATCTACATTGATCATAATGGAAGTTATTCCTTTCCTTGTCTTAGCTGTAAGTTTGTTCTTTAATTTTCTTTGAATGCCATTGTTTTCTTAATAATGTTCATGGGTGGAGCTGTGTCCTACATTCATCTTGGATCTACCAATATAGGATTAAATTAACTCCCTAAAATTTTCTTGGCTTTTCTTCATCCTACATTTTCTTTTCTTCATCCTACATTTCTTGTCCTACATTTAACATGCTTGAGAAGTTCTGTACAGGTGTGTTTAGTGTGAAGGAAACACCCGTGTCGTATTTCATATTATTTATTCATTTAGGCAGAGTGGCTACTTGTGACATACTGATTTTGGAATATTTTTCTTATTGTTTCTATATTTAATTCTTTTCACGGTGGTTCCAATAACGTTTAATCAGGTTGGAGTGGATAACATGTGTATATTGGTTAATGCTGTAAAACGGCAACCGACGGAGTTAGTTCTAGAGACAAGAATAAGCAATGCACTGATTGAAGTTGGTCCGTCTATAACTCTAGCTAGTTTATCTGAGTTTCTGGCATTTGCTGTCGGAAGCTTCATTCCCATGCCAGCATGCCGTGTCTTCTCTATGTTTGCAGGTTAAAAAATTCCTTATATCTTAAAGGCTAATTTTTAAACACTCATATCTTAGAACTTGACCTGTAGGTTTACTGAGTTTTTTTATCTGTTTTCTTTTCCCGTGTAGCCTTGGCTGTTTTACTCGACTTCCTTCTGCAAGTTACTGCCTTTGTTGCACTGATAGTTTTTGACTGCTTGAGAGCTGAGGATAACAGGATTGACTGTTTTCCATGCATAAAGATTCCTTCATCTGGTGGAGAATCTGATGAAGGTATTTTTTTAAGCAATCTTTACATTGTTTTCATTGTATTTTTGGCAATGTCTAAAAGTTATAAGCAGCATAGTGTTAGATCTCCTGTTTTTCTTATTCGCTAGCAGCTCTTATCAAGTCATTTTGGTTAAGTGTAGGCATCAACCAGAGATCCTCCGGATTGCTGGCTCGATATATGAAGGTAAAACTTTCAGAATTTCTGAAAGCTTACTTTTGAAATCTAGGAATAAATCATCTCGGTAAATGCAGAGTTGCAGACAATTTTTTGCTTAATCTGTGTGGAAGGTATTATTATTGTTAATCAAGTAAAGTATGTTTATTGAGATATGTTGAGGACGTTAATTCCCTTGGGGAAAATGTAAAAAGCTGTATTCGCTTGCTTTTATTTTAAAAGAAATCATTTCATGCAGGAAGTTCATGCGCCCATTCTGGGACTTTGGGGAGTGAAAATGGTAGTTGTTTCTGTATTTCTTGCCGTCACTGTGGCAAGTATTGTAAGTCATGAATTTTAACATTATTACTGTTCTCTTATTATTTAAAATTCTTATCCATGTAAATTCTTGAGTTCCTTTATTATATTAACTGGTTTCTTATCCTTGAAGGCTTTATCTACAAGGATTGAAGCTGGTTTGGAGCAACAGATTGTTCTTCCTCGGGACTCTTATCTTCAAGTTTGAACTCTCAGTTGATTTTTTCTGTCTTTTGTTAGTGGATTAGGTGTGATATTTCCTTTATCAGACCTTTTTGACCATCAAATTTTTTTATGCATTAGGGGTATTTTGATAATACAACAGAGTATCTAAGAGTTGGTCCTCCATTATATTTTGTTGTTAAGGATTACAACTACAGGTATCAGCCTCCTTGTTTTTTCATGCTCTTTTCTTTCATGTTGATCAGATAACAAGAAGTTTTCTGACCCACTAAAAAAAAAAAAAATTAATGGCATTACTGTATAGCAGTCTCCCAATGAACACTCGGAGATGCTTAAGCCTTTCAAAACGAGTTGATTTTTTTTTCGTTTTCCCCCCTTTTTTCCTGAGCATATGAAGCAACAAGGTCAATAAATTTTAGGGTCAATGCTTAATGGAAATGGAGTTTAACACTACAGTTTGATTAAGCATCTCTGACTATTTTGTTTGGGTGTTAAATGGCTTTCATATGCAGCTCGGAATCAAGACATACAAACCAGTTGTGCTCCATCAGCCAGTGCGATTCAAACTCTCTTTTGAATGAGGTAATACAATGTTTGAGTCATTTTCAGTTTACTGTTGGATGTGCAACACTGTATCAACTTTTACTCTTGATACATTCGACATATCCATATTAAGGATTGCCGACTCTTTACATACTCCAATAAGTATGTAATTGGATTTAATTTCTAAATGTTGCATTATTTAATATTACTCGAAAATTAACATCTTCTTGGTGCTCGTAACAATTTCCCCAATGTGATGAGTCCTTAATCCCAAATATATGCGAAAGTACAATTCATTTTTTCCCCTCTTCTCATGATTCATGCATAATGGTTGAAGTTTTTCCTTTTGTTTCTTTGTATTCCTATTCTTCTGTATTTGTTTGTTTTGAACAGATATCGAGGGCATCTTCAATTCCAGAGTTAAGCTACATAGCTAAGCCTGCTGCTTCATGGCTTGATGACTTTCTTGTCTGGACCTCACCAGAGGCTTTTGGCTGCTGTCGGAAGTTTGTGAATGGTACTTATTGTCCTCCTGATGATCAGGTTTGAGCTTCTTCCACATGTGCCATGCTGAAGTTTAAGTGGACATTCAGTGTCTTTAATATTTTTTGCCAGAAGGGCTCATTCTTGGGGACACACATGAGCATGTTCTCACACGGAACCATCTGTGTTTCCACTGTCATGCATCTGCACACTCACACACAGCAACACCTTTTCACATTGTCAACATTATGTTGATGGTCTATTTATAAATAATTTTCTGCATTTTCATTTTCATTGAAAGGTAATAACTAGTATGCTGACATTCTCTGACTGATTTGATGGGGTTCATTTTTCTCTCATTTAGCCATATTTAGCAATTAGATATTCTTTTAGTGGATGATTGTTTACTGTTAGATTACTTAAGCAATTAAATTTTTCTCTAGCCACCCTGCTGTTCACCTGATGAAGAACCTTGTGGTGTGGATGGAGTCTGCAAAGACTGTACAACGGTAATTCCCCTACTCTCCTCTCTTTGTTTGCTCATGGCCATATTTTCCCCCTTTCTATTAACCCAAAGTTCTCCAAAATACTAGTTACTTTATACTGATCTTTGATGAAGAATTTTGAGTTGTCTAGTGAATATAACATATCAACTTAAATGGGTTGACAGACTTATATTTTGAGTTTCTTGTAGTGCTTTCGTCACTCAGATTTGGTTAACAATCGACCATCCACGGAGCAATTTAGGGAGAAGCTTCCATGGTTCCTAAATGCACTGCCATCTGCTGATTGTGCAAAAGGTGGCCATGGGGCCTATTCAACCAGTGTTGATCTAAATGGTTAGCTGAAGCCTTCTTCTGGCACATATTTTTGTAAACATGAGCCAAAAGCCTCCAAATGAGATAATAGAATTAGTTACAATGGTCTGTTTCTAACTTTTTGGCAGGCTATGAAAGTGGTATTATACAAGCATCAGAGTTTCGCACTTTTCACACGCCACTGAACAAACAGGTATGGCCGTTGACTGATACTAAAATTGTCACTTACAGCATGATATGTAACACTCTTTTAACTGCAATTTCCCCAGGGTGATTATGTTAATTCATTGCAAGCTGCACGGGAGTTCAGCTTAAGAATGTCTGATACCTTAAAGGTTTGAACTCAACCTTCCACTGTAACAATTATATATAGCTAAATTGATTTTCATTTCATCCATCCTATTCATGTTGCTGGAGTGGTGCTGCATCATTGATTTTCATGCTTTTCATCAATTATCTGCAGCATTACTTTTCTGATTCTCTGCTGCATTATTTGTCTAATGTAGATCAATATTTTCCCGTACTCGGTGTTCTATATCTTCTTTGAGCAATATCTGGATATTTGGAGGATTGCTTTGATCAACATTGCTGTAGCACTTGGTCAGTATTCCAAACACCATAAGAGGACAATCCTATAGTTTCAAAACTGGTTTTGTTTTATATTTTTTTTTTATAGACATTCGGTTTTATGATCTTTTGGTTCTTCAGACTACTGATCAAGGACAGTGATGCTCATAACTTTCGCCTTGTAGTTGAACCTTATTTCCCTTTCTTTTTCTTTTTCTTTTTCATGTCTGTTAATGAATCAGTAATCATTGCCATATTTCTATTATTTATTCTATTTTGGTGAGTTTATTGTTTAGATGTGTCTTTTTATTAGCTCCTTTTTGTGGTTATATTGGGATTTGAACTCTCAGCTTCTTATTACATCTGTTTCTAACTGAATATTTATTTGATAATAATAACAGGTGCTATATTTATTGTTTGTCTGCTTATCACATCCAGGTTTTAATTCCTCATCTGGTCCTTGTTTTTCCCTTTTGTGTGTTTAAGTCTTTTTTCCCCCTTAAATTGACATATTTGATTTTTTTTTTCTTGTCCTTTGCTTTCTGAATGAAGTTTGTGGAGTTCAACAATCATACTTGTTGTATTGGTGATGATAGTCATTGATCTCTTGGTATGCTTTCACAATGTACTCAGTGCTTGTTGTGTTATTCTTTTTCTTGCTGGAATATCTACATGCTGTTTTATTTTTATATTCCTATCATATAATATCCTGTTTCGATCACATTGATTTTAAATTTACCATTCTCCTCTTTTGCATTCCGTATTAATTTTCATGTGTACGAAACTCACAATCCTGTTGGTTTCTGCAGGGAGTTATGGCAATTCTGGGTATTCAGCTCAATGCAGTTTCTGTTGTAAACCTTATAATGTCAATAGGGATTGCTGTTGAGTTTTGTGTCCATATAGTGCATGCTTTTCTGGTTAGTGACATTAGGCTCTTCTTCGTTTAGATATCAAGGTTTGTTATCATATGACAATTTGATTCTGCCCTATGCAGGTAAGCCATGGGAATAGGGACCAACGATCACAAAAGGCTCTCAGTACCTATGGGAGCTTCTGTCTTCAGGTTGACTTTACGATAGTGTTTGCCAGTTCAAGTGTGTTGATATTTGCAGTGTGTTGTAGAATTACAAAATCGGGAAAAATTTGGATGTGTTACCTATTTAAAGTGTAAACTATAGATGGCAACATAACATGAGCTAATCTTTTGACTTGGCGGATAATAGTGTTTGTGTGAGTTTTTTGTTGGAGTTACCCATAGCTTTTATTCGGAAGTTAAACAACTGGAAATCGTGATTTTTTATTTTTAGCTGAAATCTTAATTTTTCAACTCGAACCTTGTTTATCATTTGCTTTATCCACAAACTTCCTTAACCCTTTGACATTTCAATTTCAAACCATGATTATAATACATCTGCTTTACTTTTTCAGTGTTCATATTAGTTCTTGGTCCATGGCTGTAATAGAAACTAAAGTGTATTTCTCCATGAAAAGATGGACCAGCAAATTCTTTTGTTTTGTTGTGCTTGGGTTATTATCATTTACTTCTATCATCTGAGTTCTTTCTTTTGGTTACTTTTTGATAGTGGAATTACACTCACAAAGCTTGTTGGAGTAATTGTGCTTTGCTTCGCCAGATCAGAAATTTTTGTGGTCTTGACCCATTCTCTCCCATCTTTCGATAACTTATGTTGGCACACGTAATGGATATAAGAAGAATACGCTTCAATGTTTTGCAGGTTTACTACTTCCAAATGTACCTGGCACTGGTTATTATTGGTTTCTTGCATGGGCTCGTGCTTCTACCTGTAAGTAAATTACATTTTTCTGTATTTTGGCTCTGTGGCCAAGGCTATATATGCACCCTTCACTCTTCACAAGTCCCATTTTAAGGTGATTTTTGGAATTGCATGAAGAGACACGGTACCTTCGGGTCACTGATCTTTAGAATTGCATGATGGAATAAAAATGATTAATTGACCATACGTAATGAAAAATTTCGCCATCAGATTCAATGTTGTACTCTTTACCACATCATGGCCTCCCTTGTAGATTGAGAAGATCCCAATTTAGTATTTTTGTTTTGTGTTTTCAGGTGATATTGAGTCTGTTTGGTCCGCCATCGAGGCATATAATCAACGAGAAACAGCAAGCAGATGAGCCATCTACTTCATCAAACTTGAGCTAATTGGTGTGAAAAAAGTACAGGCACAGCACCCATTTTGGGGAATTGATTTCTTGTCGTGGTTTTTCTTACTGTAATGCAGATTAATTTGTTGTCTCCTACATTCTTTTACTCACTGCATGCTTTATCAATTACTGTTTATTGGATGCATAGAACAACGAAGTTTCCCAATTCTTTATTGCAAATTCACTGAGAAAGCTTCATGTATATTTGCCTCTACTCGACAGAGTTCTTAACTTTTTCAACAAGGTCATTGCTTGTATGAAACACAGGTTGTCGGCGACTCGTAGCAGTGGGTATGTGTGAATAAATGAAAAATGGAAGTAATGCTAATGCGATTCTTCCTTCTTATCAATCATTATTACACATCAAATGGTTTAAACTCATTAGTCATCCTCCTAAGAAACCATGATGTGGGTTTCCCGTGTGTATTTGGTTTTAGATATCTGGCTCGTTCTGGGATTATATCCTCCTATGGCGTCACGAAGCAAATCAATTCTAAAGGGATTTTAAATCAAAGTCGCAGGGCCGAATGAATCATTCTCACTTATTATCGTCATCTCATAAATTGCATAAATATTAAGTTTGCTGTGCTGTAAAGATATTGGAAATTCCAAATTAGCAAAATATTTGAATAGCTACTGGCGAGGGGTGCGTGGTTCATACTCTTGTCCCGCCGCTGCAGTTGAAACGAACATTTAAACTTTGGAAACGAACACAAAAGTGACCGTTACGTTAGGTAACAACATGAATCAAACAAAAATAACCCAAGTCACAATCACAAAGGCTCTGCTCAAAAACGCAAACAATCCAAAACTGGCATGGCAAATCTTCAAGCGGGTCATTCTCAATTCGCCCACAACCAATCCTCCTCTTGACTCAGTACCCACCATTGCCAGCATCCTGATCCGCTCAAAAATGCTCGAAGAAATTCACACTCTTCACAGCCTCCTCCTATATTTAAAACCCCGCGGAAACTCGCATTCCTCTCTTACTTCACTTGTCAAAATCTTGGCCAAGTCGGGTTTGTTGGATGAAGCTTTTTTGCAGTTCAAATCTATTAGAATTCATTTCCACGGAGACCCGCCGTGTATCTCTTTGTATAATGTCCTCTTTGAATGTTGTCTTAGGAAACAGCACATGGATTGCTTGATGTGGTTGTACAAAGACATGGTTGTCTCTAAGGTTTCTCCGGAGACTTATACTTTTAATCTTTTGATCCGCGCGCTTTGTGATTCGGGTCATTTGGAGGATGCACGGAAATTGTTCGATAAAATGTCTGACAAGGGTTGTAGACCTAATCAGTTCAGTTTTGCAATCTTGGTTCGTGGTTACTGTAGAGCCGGGCTTGCTGATGAAGGATTAGAGCTTATGGCATTGATGAGGAGTTTGGGGTTTTCGCCGAATAGGGTTGTGTATAATACTTTGATTTCGAGTTTTTGTAGGGATGGTAAAACTGATGATGCCGAAAAAATGGTTGAGAGGATGAGAGAGGATGGTTTGTTCCCTGATGTTGTAACTTTCAATTCTAGGATATCGGCTCTTTGTAGGACAGGGAAGATTCTTGAAGCTTCTAGGATATTTAGAGATATGCAGATAGATGAAGACTTAGGACTACCTCAGCCTAATATCATTACATATAATTTGATGCTGGAGGGATTTTGCAAGGAAGGGATGCTGGAGGAAGCCAAGACTCTGGTTGAGGCTATTACAAAAAATGGCGGTTTCTTGAATTTGGAGAGTTATAATATTTGGTTAATGGGTTTGGTTAGGAATGGGAAGCTTGCAGAGGCCCAAGCAGTTCTTCAAGAGATGGTAGAAAAGGGAGTAGAACCCAGTATATACTCATATAACATTTTAATCGATGGGCTATGCAAGAATAGGATGCTTTCTGATGCAAGAATGGTGATGGGTTTAATGGTAGATAGAGGCATTTCCCCAGATACGATTACTTATAGCACTTTACTCCATGGATACTGCAGTAATGGGAAGGTATTTGAAGCCAATAATGTTTTGTATGAGATGAAAAGGAATGGCTGTTCGCCTACTATTTTTACTTGCAACATTCTGCTGCACAGTCTATACAAAGAGGGAAGGATATCTGAAGCAGAGGACTTGCTGCAAAAAATGAATGAGAGAGGTTATGGTTTAGATACTGTGACCTGTAATATCATAATTCATGGTCTTTGTAACTGTGGGAAATTGGACAAAGCGATTGAGATTGTCAACGAGATGTGGACTCAAGGAAGTGCTGCTCTTGCTAACTTAGGGAACTTCTTTGTCACCCCAGCTGATGATACTAAAAGCAAGAGGAAATGCTTGCCCAATTTGATTACATATTCAACCGTAATTAGTGCGTTTTGCAAGGCTGGGAAGCTAGATGAAGCTAAAAAGAAATTTACTGAGATGATGGGTAAAAATGTGCGACCTGATTCGCTTGTTTATGATAATTTTATTCATAGTTACTGTAAGGAGGGAAAGTTATCATCTGCATTTCGGGTACTTAAAGACATGGAGAAAAACGGTTGTGGTAAGACCCTACAAACTTATAATTCTTTGATGCTGGGGTTAGGAAGTAAGGCTCAAATATTTGAAATTCATGGACTGCTAAATGAGATGAGGGAAAGAGGAGTTTCTCCTAATGTTTGCACTTATAATAATATCCTTAAGTGCCTATGTGAAGGGAGTAAAATAGAAGATGCCATTTCTTGTTTGGACGAAATGCAGCAAAAGGGCATACTTAACGTTTCTTCGTTTAGAATGCTAGTAAGAGTCTTCTGCAAGGCCGGTGAGTTCAGGGTTGCACAGGAGGCATTTAAGACTGCTCTGAGCATGTGTGGTCATAAAGAAGGCATTTACAGTTTAATGTTCAATGAGTTACTTGTTGCTGGAGAAGTATCAGAAGCCAAAGAGATATTTGAAGCTGCATTGGAGAAATCTTTTGATTTGGGGAACTTCCTATACAAAGATCTCATTGATGGACTTTGTAAGGATGAGAAGTTAGAGGAAGCTATAGGCATCCTATATAAGATGATGGAGAAAGGATATGGGTTTGATCCTGCTTCATTTATGCCCGTGATTGATGCCCTTGGTGAAAGAGGTAAAAAACACGAGGCTGATGAACTTGCAGAGAAGATGATGGAAATGACTTCAGACAGTAGGGTGGCAAACAAGATTAGTCAAAATGCTGGGGAATTATTACGCGGAAAACAAAATAAGAATGGTGGAAGTGTTTGGCAGAACATATTGCACAGGTATGGTTGATAAAAGTAATCAGTGATTCATTTCCTGCGTCTTTTCGTCCAACATTCTACTCTTTTGTGTTTTATCATGTTCCTGACAATGTAATTTTTCTGATACTTCTACAGAGATGATGGAAGTGACATTGCCTTGAAAACGCTTAAGCGAGTACAGAAAGGCTGGGGTCAAGGAAGCATATCAAGTTTGCAGCCTCAGAAATATGACTTGCTTGATTTTTGGGAGCCAGGGGCTGAGCATCGGGGGAATATCAAGAAGAAATCTCGACATTGAGGTGACCAAACTACAAAAATCACATCTGAAGACACAAAAAGGAGGGGAAAAAGAAAGTTGTACATAATTAACATTGCTTTAAAATGTTGCCGCTGGGTGGGGTTGGTGTTGGGGAGCCGATGGTGGTGTTGGAGGTCATTTCCATGGTAGTGTAAATAGTGGTTTAAGTTCATGACAAATTATGATAATTTAAGCTTGACAATGTCATTCAATTCGATGTTTGTGGAGGATGTTGTTATTCTAGCTGAGTAACAGTATCTGTCTTGGATCAATTCCGTTTATTTTCTGCTTTCCCTTCAATTGGTTCTTGACCAGTCTAGTTAAGCATATATAGGATTTTATGAGGTGGTGAACTTGAATCCCATATTGAAAATAGAGAGCCAGATATAAAAAGCAGAAATAGCAAAGCACAACGTACTTACGTCGACGGGGTCAATGGGCGATCAAAATCCAAGGGCTTACGTTAGTGGACTCCATTGCACCTTGGAGAAGCGCCATTCTAAGGTCTCCCCAGTGACGGCGAGCCTACGTTGTAATTTGTGGTAGCGGGAGCCTGCGTTCGCTCGGCCTCTCCCTAATTTTGTAGATGAAATTTTTGCCCCAGCTTCAAATTTGTTGTTAGTCAACTGTATTTGCTGGTACCTGGCATCCGTAGGGACGAACCCCCAATTGAAGAACCAAAAACACTACCTTTTGGGGTTTACGTTAACATCAAATTTTTGGGGGTAATCTTTTTCCCCAATTTAATGATACATTTTATAATGCATATAAAACATAAGTGCAATCTTTCGAGTCTCACATTATCTCTCCTATACCATTCATATACAGTACAGTCATATAGCAAGAAAGCATAACCTAATATCCCATATATCTTGCTAATAAACATCATTTAACAATGATGTAATTACATGGTTCATGAGCAGCCAGACTTGTTAATACAATAAGTCTAGCTAACAAAACATCAAATATCATTGATGTAATTTCATGATTCATGAGCAGCCAGTACTCTTAACCTAATATTGGTCCAGCCAATGAACATTAATACATTGATGTACTTACATGATTCACATGCAACGGCAAAGATCTCACTGCAGTGCCTGTAGTTTCTGCAGTTCTTACGCATTTATCCCCTTTCGGCGACACAGAATGATCTGTTGAATAAAATGTTACGGGGGAGCATTCTAACCAGAATCATTGAGGAAACTGGACAAGATGTTACGGGGGAGCATTGTTGTTGATGACCTTTACTAATTTCAGGTGAGAAGCTGTATGAAGGGAGATCTTGATTGTGTGGCTCTGAGATGATTTATAAATGTCTATACACTCCTCTAAGTCGGCATCGCATGTCAAAAGGACCCACTCCTCATCATCATCCAAATACTTGAGATCGATTTTGTTGAAATCTTCTATGTTGAAACGCCTTGCAATCTCTTGTTGCAGGTCTTTGAAACCCCAGTTTGGTTGCAAGCTGAACCGTATTTTTTCTTCTCCAAAAGTGGCTTTGACTCTGAATGTACCGCCATCTCTTAAATTATGATTACCACATTTTGGCAAGGGAGGTAGAGACTCAAGACTAACATGCTCGCCCAATATTTTATGGCTTCGAGATCTTGCAAGAAGCTTGGGTTCTTCCTGATTCAAGGCATGTAACTCTGCATCACTGCGAGCTCTCTTTAGCATCCCACCAGTGTCTTCCACCATTTTAGTATCTACACTACTCAAGACATTGATAGTGGTAGTATTAAGCTTTGCTCCAGTGGAACAACAGTTACTTGAACCAGAGCTCTGACTGCAAGAAGAGGATGGAGATTTTGAGACAGCAGCTCTTGTGCTGAATAAGTCATTGGCAGGTTGGGGGTTTGATGGCTCTGCATGATCATTAATCTTCATTGATGAAAAAGTACCACTCCCAGGAAAATTAGGAGAATTCAAATCAGGAAAGCTTGTATAGAAGGACCCAATTTGAATAGCGCCCTCAGCACCTTGAACTGAATCAATCACAAGTTGGAGTTTCCTTAAAGAGTGGCCTACCTTCTTGATCTTTCGTGAAGGCCATCGGGTTATCCCATGTTGTCTGCATATCCGTTTTAGAGTAGTGGGGCATACTGCAATTGACATAGAAAGCAATTCAGTTAGCTGGCTTTACAATAATCATAAAGAGAAGAATAACAAGAACAATTAACTTTACTTGGTGGAGGCAAAGCTATATGATATCACAATGAAATTCAAGGATACTTATAATAATCTTTTGAAGCTTGGTCAGAAATGCTTGAAATCTACAAGTCAAAAAGTATATATGGGTATCCTACGGAAGAAAGAAAGTAATTTCAGAAAGACCAAACATACATTAATTTCTGATTTTCTTCTCAAAGTAGTTAGCTTTTCATTCTATTAATACCAATTACCGTTTGTATATTCTACGAGGTTTCATCCCGACTGTTTTCTGACTTAATTACAAATACAACATGGTACGCACATAAATTCTAAGACAGAGGCATCTCATTCAACATTTGAACTGCTGCTACTTGTAATAGTTAACCAATAAGCCCACACAATTAAAACCTGGAATATGGGATACAAACCGGCTTAAATTTCTGTTATGACATAAAATGAATAAAGTCAATGATGCTTAATGAAGGAATTGGGATAATTCACGCTCTTAGAGGATTATATCAAGTTGGCTCCCCCAAAATTAAAGATTGCATCAAAGTAAGTCTTAAGCATCTCAATCAATTATTAGCATCTAGTTGTTTCCTCCCTAAATGAAGAAAATAAACTATACTTGCTCAGCAAATTACAGTTAGCTGAAAAAAAGGGAATCAACAGTATGCTATTTCCAAGTCTGATAAAATATTCCCCTACCACCAGTACTCTTAGCAGCATTAGCATCTAGTTGTTTCCTCCCTAAATGAAGAAAATAAACTATACTTGCTCAGCAAATTACAGTTAGCTGAACAAAAAAGGAATCAAGAATATGCTATTTCCAAGTGTCATAAAATATTTCCCTACCGCCAATACTCTTAGCAGCATCTTTAAGGCTCCCAGCAAAATATTGTCTAAGAACTTGCAAGCTGATTGTCTTCTCAGTCTTGGTTCGCCTCTTTTCTCCTGCTTTTCTGCTTCCAACAGAGAGATGCCCACCAAGAGAAGAGGAATCTCCACCACCCTCAACACTACTTTTGCCCCCAGATTTGTGCTGAAATTGGTCAAATCCAGGAAAAACCTGCTTATGAAACGATTCTGCCTGAGCATCATCCCAATTGGTTGTCATCTTGAACTCTTCTTTTGGTTCTTCTTGATGATCCCAGGAGATAGAGACACCTTTACCCCTCTGTTGGGCCTCTATCATGTGAGATATCCAGGATGACTGCTCTTGCGAAGTTTCTTTTGAAGGTGAAGAACCATCTGAAGTAACTACCATTTCTCCAACAGGCAATATGACTTCCTCGAGCTCCTTTTCCATGGCAAGATGTAAACTCTGGCATACTTGCTGTATAGCAACAGACAATGATTTGACCATCTGCTTTTGTTCCTCAATGTCTTGGCACTCCCTTGGCAAGAAGAACTCTAGGATAAACTCAACCACTCCAGTGGTTATGCTCCGAAGTGGAATTGCAACAGCAGCACTTAAACCAAACATCCTAGCAAGGTGAGAGAGAGGATAATTGGACTTGCTAAAGGCAGTAATGTCAGCTGTAAAACACTGTTTGCTCAGTGAAAATGCTTTCCCAACGATTCCTTGGCCTTGAAGAAGTTGGTGCTCCGAGCATGCAACAAAGAAGCCCGAAAGGTTTTCGTTGGCCACAAAGCAAGCAGAATCCACAGTTAAAAAAAAATGAGCAAAATTTTGATCAGGCTGCTGGCATTCAACTTTCCGTTCTTGTACACATGAAGCCCATGTCAGAGCTAAAGGCAGCTTATGTGTCTTGCAGACAGATCTCAAAACCTCAGCTATCTCTGGCATTGCAGTGTGGTACAACTCATTGCAGGCCTGTGGAAAAGAAAACATATCTGCAATCTCAGGTATTAATCATATTTCTTTTCTGGGTATATGTATAGTTCTTAAAACAACATCTGTTTACCTTCACACAAGAAGTGCTGAAATTTTCTGAACTCCTGAGATCAACAGCCTGCAAATAAATACTAATTTAGACCCGAATATGATGGAAGAAGTACTTTCTGAACTTCATAAGCATCCAAGAGCAATAGAATAACGAAACCATAACCATTGGCATTTCCAAAGGTCCTTTTGTTGGGGAGATTTTAAAAGAAGAAAGAAACAAAAAAAGTCAACGTTGTTATAATCAAAATGAAAACAAAAACCAAACAAAATATTCAAAACAGAAAAAACAGAAAATGTACAACGATTCTTAGGAAATATAAACAATAGGAAACCAAGAAACAGAAAAAGGTAGAGTATGATGTCATTGTGTCAAGCACTCTGCATGTCAAATACATCAAGCACCATGGGATGAGGAAAAGATGTTCAAAGACCGAGAACACTTACAGATAGCTTACAACCAGTGTCCTCATATGTTAAAATAGATTAAGATTTTTTATAAAAGTTATTTAAAAAAAAGGAAGAAATAATTATCAGTTTCTCATACATTAAAAAGGATTATGATGTATTTCTTTAAAAAAAAAATCTTTACATTTTGGTCAATCTTAATGCTTTCACTCAAGCACTCTTCCACCAGAATCATAGTTATAGCAATCCTTCACAGGTTAAAATTAGACTTTTTGAACCATGAAAACATGAAAGAAGAGGAAATAGAAAGAAGATAAGACCTCCAGAGCTTTGCAGACATTTTCAAGATCTAGCCGATAATTAATCTTCTGAGAAGTTGTTACGACTTCAACAACACCCAAGCAATTCCCACTACCTCGTTCAAAGACAGGAAGGGCAAGAGACCCGTGAACATCATACTGTTGCGCATAACTAACTCGTGGGTACTCTTCCCTTCTAAAAAAAAGAACATCAGGAGTCCACTCAGCCGACTTCTCCCGGAAAACTCTACCAGGCAACCCAACAAATTCCTTGGAATCTTCATCAGCTGCAAACTGATAGGTTGTTGAAACATTTCTATAACTTTCAAGACTCTTGCTGTTGGGATCAAGAGAATATGGCTGGTCATCAGTGGTAAGCAATTGTTTGCCCCCTCTGTTTATGGGCACCCATATTTGAACAAGGGCTTTCCCATCTTTTATATAATCATTCAAGTAGAAAATAGCCTGCATTAGTCTGTCCCTTACTGATAAAGAATGGCCAGTATTTGCTGTAGGGCCAATCCACCACCTTCTGCCTAATTCATTAACTTGAGCAAGAAAGCTGCTGGATTGACCTGAAGAAGTAGCAGGATCAAAACCTTGATGGTCCTGAGTACGAGTATCTTGAATTTCTTCGATTTTAGGATAAATAAGAGATGGGTTTTCAGTGAACTTGCTTTTAGTTTCTTCTTGATAGACTTGTTGCTGAGGGTTTAGGTTCATACTCAAATGACCAGTGGTGCCCTCTGAATAAGGCAAGTACCGCGATATATCATCTACAGGACCAGAACTTAAAGGACCTCGCTGCAAAAACTCGGGTGCATCTGTGGTCTCCAACCAGCATCCATCAAACAAAAGCTCGTCCACAAAATCCAAATCCATGGCAGTACCCGTGAAGGCTCCAAAAGAGGAATTAGGCGTAAAATTACCATCATCCATATCGAATTTTCTTCAGATTTGTATCTAACAAAGACTAGTAAATCTGAATGTCAAATGGTATCATGAACCAAAACACAATAGCACAGTAAAGATGAAAAACAAAAAGAGGAACTTCCAGGAAGGATTGCTTTTGCCAGTATCCAAAAAACCAATCTGTCCGGGTCGCAGAAACATCGTCAACAAAAATGTGTTTTTGTGAACTGCAATCAGAAATGCATTTCAGCAGGAAGAATACCTACCACAGTTTCATTGAACTGATATACAAAACATAAAGCATAGTCGGATTACAATCACAAAGAACTAAAATTCTCGTAACATCAGAGAAAAATGCTTTTTGACATAAATTGAAAGAGTCTAACATTTTTGCTTGACTTTAAGAGCTCGAAAAGCAATATATCATCAGCAAGCTACAGACTTGTCCACCGAAAACTTTATATTTTACCGACAATAAAATTTATTAACCAAAATAAGAAATATAAAACATACCCCTCCCAACAGCGCCAAAACTCCTAATTCTGGTATGATGTCAGGATTCACAAATTGAACTAAGCAAGCAATTTTAAGCCAAAAACACTAAGCTAAACTTCACTCAGTGGTTCCAAACTCAGAAATATCAAAACCAAATATGACATAAACAGAACAGAAGAGAAAGTAACTCACTTTATGAAGATTCTTGCAAAAGAACTTCACTTCGGTATGTCTTTGAGTGTACTATGACTCACTGAAGCAAATCTAAAACTGAGTCACAAGAAACTTCCCATCACAAACAGAGATTTTTTCTTTTTTTTCCTTCCATTCCTGTTGAGGTTTTGTTTCTCTTTATAAGACTGCAGCCACAAAAAGCAAAAAACACAAGTCAAGTACAAAACAATTCTCTTACAGTAAAATATTATCATCACATCACTTTTGCTGGCAGTCGTATATTTTATAGTCCCTTAGCTCCGCGCGTGAAAAATCATCTCCAGAAAAAATGTTAAGTGGGTCCTACAAGAATAACCCACATAAGATTTTGAATTTTCCCATTTCATATTACAAAAACATCCTTGTGCTCTCCCGTATTTGGTAACTGAAGTTCCTGGTTTTAAAGTCATCTGTACGAAACACAACACATTTGAAGGAAATAAATGGTCTATTTCCCATCAGAAAAAAAAAGAAAAAAATGGTATATCTAAAGCGCTAAAGCTCTTTCGTTCACTCCAGTTCTACACAAACACAAAACACATCTGATTAAATTTGATCCAGTCTGTTATATGATAAGCAACTAAATAAGTTGTGCAATTTTGTAAACAACCTCACTTGAAAATATCGCTGGCATGCAGTAAATAGTTACAGAACTATGCAATGTGTCTTATGTTAGTGTTTTTGCTTGTTGTGAGTAAAAAAGATTCTCTAGCAACCCAGTTGCCTTTTTTTTTTTTTTTTTGCTAATCTCTCTTTAATGTGACTAAGGCAGGCATTTTTCCCCCTTAAAAAAAAAAAAAAAAAAAAAAAAACCCCAACATTTGGGGTCTCGAAGAAGATTCTTGAGCTCAAGTTGTTTTATTGTTACGTTCATTGACTTGAAGATTCTTGGACAACTTCAAAAGCCCATTTTTTCACCTTAACCATGTCGGCACTCAGCAACCAGTTTCTGAAAATGGTAAATTAATATTGTTGGCCTGCCTGTAGGCATACATGCCTGTGCTGTGATTTTATGCACGTGTCACAGTCTGAACACATCTGAATGTTCAATGATTACAAGTTCCCTAATGTGAATATTATCTACATTATTCAAATTCAATGCTGATTTCATCTCCATGTTTACACGGGATAAGTGAGAAATTTACAGTTCAACACTTCAACTTTCAAAAGATCAGGATCTTCAAATTGCCTGTACATGAGAATTTATCTAACTTAGTTTCTCTAACCAGTGAACTTATCTAATTTCATGGCCACCCACCAAGCGTTGTCAAGTGTAATTAATTATTTGTTTTGTCCACTATAATGATGTTGTGATTAAAGTTTTTTTTTTTTTTTACTTTACCGTTTCTGTCCAAGTTTGGTTTAAAGTCAGAGTTTTACGGCCGAGTAGTGAAAGTTAATTGTTTGAATATTCTGTTTTTCCCTCACAACAATCAAGTGTTGACACTTAGTTATGGTCCGTAATCTTGTGATTATAATTTTGATGTTCATTAAGTAATTAGAAATGTATTTGGAAAGGTCACTTAATATGGCCACGCTAAATTTGGCCATATTCTTGTTACTGCCTCTAAGAATATTGGGGGGCCATGGCCTCTTCATGTTCCGGCTCAATTCGCCGCATACATCTAATGGTGCATTAGCCAAGATTATTAATCTTTTAATTACTTAATATTCTACTAAAGTAGAATCCTCAAGAGTCATGACTTCAGATTCCAAATTAGCAGTAAGTGCCTGCTCAATTCTCATTGCTTGAGCATGCCCAGCAGGCCCCACTGATGTTTCTTTTGAGGAAACAACAAAAATTTACTCACTCAAAATAATCAAAGTTAATACGATAAACAATTTTATCTAAGTTGAATAATCGATTATTCATTCCTCACTTAAACTTCAAGAGCAAGTTAATATTATTATCACCAGATCTTGGATCTATATTTTTGTTGCAGTCGAATCATTGCCAACCCAGTTGCAAACTAATGCTTACTCAATTTAAATCAAAGGGAGTTTCAACAATCTCATTGTATTACAATGAGATTTCTTACAAGCAGATCTTGATGGTGAGTTCCAGTCACGATCATTGATCTTGAATTTGCATATCATCCATAAGCTAGTTGTATATCAAGTATAAAATGAAAATGGTCTATTATTTAAATGTCTTTGATTATGTCATTGAAAATGGAATAAAATGTTAATCAAATGCCATAACCTAGCTATAAGTCACCATCTAAGGGCTAAGAACTTATTCAACTTTCCGAGATTTTTATATGTTGCATTACCCCATAACTTATGTCAGTTGATGTATCTGTAAAGCACACATTCTGATAATTAGAAAAATACACAAAAGCAGATTAAAATGTGATTATAATATCCGGAAACAAATAAAAGCTCTTTTTAAAGCTTATCATTCTTCATTATTATATATGGTTTATTCATAATCTGTTGAATCTGACTCATCCACTTGCATTCCCCCATATTTAAGACTTGGCTAATGGTTTCTCCTCGGGCGTCGGCATCTTGTCAGATGCGATGGCTTGATTACTCAAAGACAAGTGGGTATCTTGTGCTTAATTTTGAAGTTCTTTTAAATCTTTGACTATCAGAAATTTTGTTTCCATTTCCTTCTTTTAGGATTTGAGTGATTAGTTTCTCCATAACAGTGGATCAGCTCCTTTAACCAACTTGTTGCACTTGCATGTGCAGTGAACCTTATTGATTTGGACATAACTAATAAACATGTTCATATGTACATCATTTTCCACTCACATCAAGTACTTACCTAATACTTATCCATTGTAAATAATGCAGTTTCTAATTGATCAAGACAACTTTTGATTCCTCAAAATCATATTCATATAGTTTGTGCCAACAAGTCCTTTGTGACATAATATGCTACAGTGTATTGATAGACCAAATAGGCAGTGTGTGTTTGTGTAAAAAAATATTGTGCATAAACTAGTAGTTTTCAAAATTTATGTTTATTAAAAAATTATTCTTCCTGTATCTTTTACTTGCCTGTAATTATTATTAAAGTTCAAAATGGAAATAATCCATCTCTTAGTTGCTTTTAATGATGACACCAGAAAGCACTTAATAAAAGTGCTTCATTTTCAAACTCTGCTGACGTCAATATGCATATACATCCGGCAGAATTAGTAATAAATTATGTGGTGGGGGGATTATAATACACATCGGTAGGCGGTAAAGTCATAACTCAATTATGCTGACATATTGTATATATATCTATATTCTTGGTATCTGTTCGAATATACATGGCATTATAGGTGTGGAATACACGAGCCAGTTGAATCAAGGCAAGATACCACAGGGATTCAATATGGAAATCTGAACACTCATTTATATATTTGTAATGGAGATTCCTTCTTTTGATTAATATATACACATACCAGCAGAGAGTGGTCAATGGAGCTTATTTTTTAATCTTGTGGGGCACGAGCAGTTGAACTATGAGGGATTATCTGATGTGTGATCAAGTTGGAAGATCAATCTTGGCCCTTGAAACTTCATTGGCAAGTTTTTCAGATGAGCTAATCATATAGCGACATTTGTTGGATTATTATTAATCAGATGAAGATAGTTGACATAGAATGGTTCAAATGATCTTTACACTTCGCAGATATGGAGCGTTCAATAATGTCGTAATCAAGTTAGAGTACTCACTTGCAGATCCCAGGGACATGAAAATTTGACAAAATGAACATTATTGCAGCCAGAGTCAAGACTCTAATGGGAATTATTAATAGTTAAATGTGTACACCTCGCAATGTTCTTTGAACAGGATCGCGTAAGTTGATTCAATCTGAGCAAGATACTGGAATGATCCGTATTGAATTAAAACTTTTCCAAGGTAGAATCAAAAAAGATTCATTGACATTTTCAGGTGGTAACATTTTTAATACAATTTTTAATGGGATACGCAACGTAGTTATCAACAGGACAGATAAGCAAAAGACTGATATGAGAATAGTATTAAGAACAGTCGATGATGTCATAATAAGGCGCTTGCAAACAGAGCATTGAGTAGGTAATTAAGCTAGATGAATTGACATGGTTTTGATGTTCGACATTAATTCACTCAGAACCATGTCGAATTCTGTATGGATCGGAGGGGATATTACAATATCATGACAGCCACTTGATTGGGAAGAATATGCTTTGCTCAGGCTTATGGCAAACGTTGGTTTAGAGTGATTCAATGTAAATGATGAAGATTATCAAGGCTCTTATGATAGTAAATATGTTTCTGTTTGACGAGGAACTAGCCATGGTTCTCTTATGTGCAATGCAGACGAATATTGTCGAGGCCTGTGCCAAAGTTCAAAGATCATCTTATGTGATTATTCACTTAATAATTCGGGGTTTTGCGAAAATTTGATTGCCAATTCAAGCTTTGCAGTAGTGGATACAAGCGATTTCTTTGATGATGACTAAAGACTATGAGTCTGCAATAATCTCACAGTTAACTTTGCGTATCACCATCAAACTCTTGATAATACCGGTCGTATCTTTTATTTGATAATCAGAATGATTCATTGTCTGAGATTCCTGAAGCCTATTGGTCATGCGAATTTGGCCAGCTGGTAGTACTATTAAAAACCGAAAGCAATGAGAAGATAAGCAAGGCATAACTTCGGGCTCTATCACTACATAAAATAGCCATGTATCACGTGCTTTGAGACTATCAATGTGGCTTCAAGAACCATGTAATGGTTCTAAACCTTCAGCCAGTAGTTTGATGCCTTGTACAGTCTTCCAATGCAATGAATAATATAAAATGCATCAGTGAAATCAACACCATGTGATCTGAAAACGATTGGTGAATTGAATTGTCATATGCACGGTTATCTAAACTAGCTCAGGAATTAACAAAGTTTACCACGTTCCACGTGGAGTTTCTGTGAGTCATCGAGCTTGCAAAGATAAGCCCAAGTTGCAAGCTTTAGCTTTCGAGGTGTCTTATATCATTCTTCAGATATTTGTATGGAGTTGTCTTGAATTTGAGTTTTAAAATTATTCCAAGGATTACTTGAGAAATCACATAACGGCCTCTGGGAATCATTTCAAATCATCATCATTTCTTGAGTACCTGCCTCCCTTTGCGGAAAACCTGCTACCAGTTGCTTCATTATTGGACAATCTGATTAAGTTATAATTTAGAAATTGTCTGCTAAATTGAACTTTAATCTAAAAATTATATCATCAAAGTCATGACCCCACGGAGCTTACATTGTATTCTTTTGATCTTGTAACAAATATAAAATTGCCTGGCGCACAGTTCACTAGCATGTTTCATGCGTTGCTGAAAAGTCTGTTGCTGTTACCGAAACTTCGGTAACTATTTTTGTCTCTAAAGGAAAGAAGTCGAAGAGAAACTCATAATGTATGTATATTAGTGCGACTTTACAACTGAACCGAACCAAGTGATTTCTGGACCACTTTACATATTCTACAAGATTAATCTACGAGCTGCATCGTACTGGTGATCACGCAAGGGACGTTAATGTTGCCATGCTAAATTACTCTAACAGTTGTACATGTCCCCATGGTTGCCAACTCAAAATTCTTGAGATAAAGCTCTTATCAAACACTGGTCTCATCCATTCAGATCAAATTTAATGATAATCGTATATACGCACAATCACGAGACAAGTATCAAATATTCGCATGTCAACAAGTCTAACAAAAGATGATTTGTAGATTACATGAGCAAGTTACTCGGCAGATGACACAAACAACTTTGTAATTTATTAGTAATCAGAAGTTACAACTATAATCCAAATTTGTTCATAGAACACATAATTCTGTCTCCCAATTATGGAGCCAGCAAGTAACTATGTGAATGATTACAGTACAGAATATACTAATCCTAGCTTACAAGTCACGCAACAGTTAGTAAAACAAACACCACCCAAAAAAAAAAAAAGTTCAATTTCCATTCAAAGGCCCAACCTCAAATCCAAAGTGAGCCCTGAAGAATATGAAGAAGAGGCAGAGTCATCATCAACTGGAGCAGGCAAATTCAGGTCCAAAAGATTAAGGCCATGGTTCAACAATGGGTCATCTCCTTTCTCCCAGTGACACCTCTTGTGCCCACCCAATGCTTGTCCGCTGGAAAAGACCCTCAAACAAATACTGCACTTGTGCCCTAAAACCATCATCATCTTCCTTTCGTCATCCACATTCTCCTTCACAATCCCATCACTGCAATGATCATGATCAATCTCACAACCATCACTACTCCGCGTTATTGCAAAACAACCCTTTACATTCTTGTGAGTGGCCCTGTGACCCCCTAAGGCCTGGTGCGAACCAAACACTTTCTTGCAACTGCTGCACTCAAACCTACAACTCACCCCACCCAAATTTACTTCATTAATGTCTTGAACTTGAACCCCCTGATGAAAACTACCAGTACCAACACCGACATCCCCATTAGCCAACATCAACAAACTTGCTGCAACCTCATGATCCTCCACGGTCATAACATTTTCAACACTTGTTACTTCCTTAACAGGTGAAGCGGGTCTGCGAAAATTCGGAGGAGGGTTAATGCCACGCCACTGCCGCTCAGGATGACATCTCATGTGCCCAAAAAGTGCTTTCCATGACCAAAACTTTTTGCCACACTCACTACAAGGCCTAGTAATTTTTGGTGCAGCAGGGTCAGGTTTCTTGGCATATTTTGGCTTGGGAGCACCAGCAGAACATGATGAAGTGGGACTGGCATCAATCTTGATCAATTTGGACCGTTTCTTGCGGGCACTTTGTTGATAATTTGCATCAGGGCTAGAAGATGAAGCAAAGTTTGTGATGATTCTGTGTGTTGGTGAAGACGAGAAGAAAAATTCAGGATCAGAACTTGTGTTGTTGGTCATCATGGAATGATTAAGATAGCAAAACGACAAGGGATATGCAATTTTCTGAAGATAAAGAGGAAAAAAAAAAGTGTAAAAATGGAGGGTTGTGTTGCTTAAGTAGTAGTCTGAGCGGTTACTGGTTTCAATGAGACACAAACTTTTGAAATGGGCAGTTTTTTTCGGTTGGTGCATGTAGTGGTTATCCATCGCTTAGAGCTTTACATGCACCACTGAGGGCACGCCCATAGATTTTTTTTTTCACTTAAAATCTTTGAATTTAATTGTTCTACATCTCCCCTTATGGGCCTTATCCATTAAATTTTTTTTCTTGGAAAAATTATAGAAATGGAACTAAAATTAAGGTCAATTTACAAAGATTGCCGACTTGCTATTTTTTTAATTTAGTAGAGAAAAAATTAAATTTTGGGGCATAAATTCTCTCAAGCAATTTATGACGCGAGACAAATTCTTTTCGATGGACAATTGATAGGCAATCAAAATGTCTATGAGCGATCGACTTGTCAACCACATATCTAGCTCAACTGATACCTTGAGGCATTTATGCCAAAAACAGCGATTTTTTGTTACCAAAATAAGAAAAATGGTTATTTTGCTACTTTCATAAATTAGCCCTACTTATTGCATCAATATCACATTGACAGAAACTGAAGTGATGGCGTGGCAATTTTTAAGGGAGTTAAGGGTTTAAATGGTAACTGAAAAAATTATTACGAAGAGGCATAGCATTGCTCACAAGGATACTTGTAGAGCAGACACTATTACACTAAAGCCTCAAGTGTCGGTGAATGTCGTTCTTGAGTTCTAAAAACGGCCTCAATTTTAGGACAGCATTTCCTTTATCGTTGCTTTCGTTTTGGGGAAGCTGAAGGGAAAAATAAAGGGCTACAATTTGAGATAGGTACCCACTACTTTCAACATGCCAAAACATTCTGAAATTCGAGCTTCCACGATTGTTTCGTTTTGAGTTAGAGGGTCCTTGTGCAACTGAAAGAAAATGGCTTTGTATCTTTTGATTCATAAGCCTGATAGAAACCTGTGACATAAAAGGTGCTTATCGAATCAAACGCCATTTGCATTAGAAGTGACATGCATCCATAATTTTCTTCTGGGTTTCAGAAAGTTGAAGGGAATTGCTATTGTGTTTAACTCACTTCACTTGGCGATTACAGCTAGAGCAAGTAAAAACTGCGTTAATGATCATTCAAGCACTATGTTAATAAAACATTTTAATACAAGTTGGAAATTCTCACTGTCAATGGCTTTTGCCGAAGACGAGAAGACATCCGAGGTAAAATATTATGATGGATATCAGCCAAGCTAAGGTAAGACAACCACCAATTAAGCGACGGGGGAGCAAAATAAAGTAGGTGTATTGGTACACCCAGTCTCTCAAGGCTCATAAGTAGTAAAAACAATCTTCTTGTTCCTGGCCTTTTACTTGTTTGACTGATCTTGATGAATCAAGTGTTCTTTCAGATTCCTGATGGATTTTCCTAGCACATTTAACATCGCAACACGGCTCACCTCTTTCGCTGTGACAATGCAAAACGAAGTGTGAATAAGTTATACGTGCCTCGAAATATTCAGAGGTGGCACAATCAACTTGAGTAGAATCCACACAATGTGCTTGTGTTTATACAAGCTGATCACACAAAAAGGTCAGAATTACATGATGCACATTGTTCTAAAGCTACCAATTGGCAAACAATGCGCCAACTCAGAATCGTCTGCCAACAACCCTCTTTTGGGCATGGGAGGATTCTTCTAGAGCATATCTTTTCTTATTTGTAATATTACTAAATAAGAAGCAGGGACAAAACCAGATTTCATATTACCTTCTTCCAGTGAAAGCTGGATGGATCTCTTTTCTAACTCAACAGCATGTCTGCTAAGTTCAACTGAGGAAAGTGACCGAAGCACTAATAAAATCATGTAAAGCGATATAAATTAGTATCACAAAACTTTCAACCGAGATAACATAGAACATATTAATTGACTTCTTGCAATATCAATACATACTCTGGACAGAACATATTAATTGACTTCTTGCAATATAAAAACATACTCTGGACATAATCCTCCTGATCTGATTGGTCCAATTTCTTCAACAGCGTCTGCAATCGATGAAATCGCCCTTCCCAATGCAAAATTTCCATTCCTCTTGAATTACCTAATGAAGGGGCAGCTGATGTAACAGGATGACAGTTGGATTCTGCTGGTGTTGATTTAATACCAGACTTCCCAAACAGAGGAACCGAAGGTTTCCCAGGTGGACTAACAAAGGAAGTCGTGGGTAAAGGTGCAAATGCTGGAAAACTAGAAACCTTTGGCTCCTTTATCTGGGCCTTTTGGTGGATGCTTTCTGGGTGCCTAACCGAACTTGAGTGTGTGGAATCAACTGCACTAATGTTTGTGCTGTCCGAAGTGCTGGCCTTGCCTACATCTGCTTCAAATTTTCTGCGGACATACACAAGATGTCCATTTGCAACATTACTATCTTTAGAGGGACTCACTGGAAATTCATGTAATGGTCTCTTAGAACCAGAAACCTTAATGGCATCAATAGTAGGTCCTCCATCCTTTGAATATGGAGAATTTCCATTGGGTTTAGGCACCAAAATCCTGTTCTCATTTTGCAGTTCTCTTAGCGCCGTCTTCTTCATAGCCACCAACTGTTGCTTATCACGACTGAGCAAGTTTGTTTCAGGACTGCCTAACCCGTATTGGTTGAATTTAGAGTCTGCTGTTTGTTGAACCATCTGGAGAAAGAAAAGAAATAAAATGTATAAATAAATTCAAAGAATCCATCACTTACAATAGATAAGCCAAATCAACAGATACAACATACATATACAACTAAACTAGTCAAGTTAACAAGTGAAAAACCAGAAGCAATCTTAAAAATTGCACTCCAGGGGAAATCCCAACATTATATGCTTTTAGAAGAAAAACAAATTTTACAAACATGTATTGCTAAGTATTTTCTCAATCTTCGTGACATGCAATATTTTCAAAAGGAATGTGACATCCAGGAAAATTTAAGTATAATGCATCAATTTAAGTATAATGCATCTTCCACTTAAATTATGGAAGCCAATAACTCAAATGGTAATGGAATAACCTTAGTCAGCCAAGTATAAAATCCAAAACTAGCTATAAAAGCTATGAAGGATCCAAACAAGTGGCCACCAGATAATTAATTCCAACTTATGCTAACCGCATATAGATATTAATAGAACAGAATAAAGGGAAGCAAACATTTTGATCATCCATATTGATCGTAAAACCCAAACTGACAAACTAAATTCTAATTGAGATCAACCTAGTAGCATATTAACTGTACTACATTGCAATAAACTGGTTTGATTATGTTCCCTTCTACCATCACATAAACCCTGAACAGTTTTCAACTCAGTCCCATTTTGCATTATTCATAGGCCACAAGTATGTAATTATTTACAAATCATAAGGAAAAAACAGTACCAGACACCATTCATGCAACAAAAACTTGAGTAAATTAAGGTATGTGCAGTCATGTGCTTGAACTCAAGGACCATGAGTTCCAAGGTAACTTTTAATATCTAGCAAATCAACCACAAACCATATATATATATATGTCAGCAATGGCCATAAAGAAATCATTCGTTGTTTGCATTTGATTTACCTTTTTCAAAGATTTCTTGATATCGATAATGTGTCATGTCTCAACCTGAACACAACAACCAAAAATTAGAGGAGGATACCACTAAACATATATGTTAGAGCATTCGTGATATAAAGCACATGCTAAATTATGATCCAATCTGGTTGTCTGCAAAAGAACCATACATAGTGAAACAACTACAAAACACAGCATGTGAAATTTATGTGACACATAAGTGTGGCACCCTCATAACTCGACAATAATTTCACGTAAATGAAGGCAAGTTTTCCTAGAACGGCTCAAACTAGTGACTGACGTCAGTGTACAATAGTTTGATAATTTGAGTGGAAATCTACTTCACAAGAGTTGCAAAATAACATCTTGGAGTGATATTGTATGTCAGTTAGAAGTCATTATCACAGGATTATATTAAAGTCATTCCCCCTGCATGACACACTTCACCATTCAGATTCTAGTAAAGAAGCTGGATATAATAAGTTCATTAAGGTCCACACTAAAATCATTCATGTAGCTCATTAAACAAGCTACCATATATATTTCCTCCAATGACAGCACATTAAACAAGTTTGATTTGATATGGAATCGTCAGATAAAAATTACGACCTATATGTACAACCAGACAATGCCACTCGCTTACAAAGCACTGACAAGTATATTAATGTGAAATGCTAAAAACATATATTTAGCACATGATTTCCACAAGCAAACTAGCATTGATGTCAATCTTCATTCTTTCTTCTTTGCAGTAGAACTCAAGGTTGAAATTTAAAAAATGCAGCACGAAAACAAAACATCATTGAATGATATGCATCTAGTCTCAAATGACGAAAGAACTAAAAACGAAATAAAAACCTACAAGAGCAATAATTCAATAACAAAAATACAAAAACAAACACCCTAAAGCACTGAATAATTGTTTTTATTTGACCAAGTATTGATTTTCACTTAAATTCAAGATTAACCAGAACAAAAGGCAACACCCGGAATCAAAAGCATGCATTAATCAAAATTTCGAGACATGGCTAATGTGATTTATGCAAAATAAACGAAACCCATCGAATTAGTTGTCAAATTCAGTTACAATCAAACTCCCATGCAATCAAGCATTGGTAATATCTTTTTAATAACTGCAAAATTGATCATAAAATAATAAAAAAAAAGTCACTAATTGAAGGAACTGAGCTACTGCAAAATGAAAAAATTGATTAAAAAACTAAATAAAGGGATAGTGGGAACATGCATTACCTTTTAGCTCATTGAAACGGGCACAGAGAGACAGAGAGAGCGAAAGAACGAGAAATGGGTTCTTTTCAAAAGGAAGAAGCGTTGGCTCTAATGAAGTTGGTTTAATTTACCATTTAGTCCTCAACTTTTCTTGATTGTTTATTTAGCCCCCGGTTGAAGTTTAAAACCTTCCTTTTGGCGCAATATAATTCTTTTGGCTTCCCTCCCACGTTTCCTTTTATTTATTTATTTATTTATTTATTTGCTTTTTCTTCTTTTGTTTGTTTACATTCAATTAGACCATAAATATTTATTATTTTGCTCGTTGACAAGTGTTGCACTATAGTAAGAACTTTCTTAATTGATTTTCCTTCGCCAAAATATTTTTGAAATTTGTTCAGATGGATCGCCAATACAAATTGCGACAGGCTTCTGATCAACTATCAAGAACAGCTTTGATATAATATTTGAAAAAAAAAAAGGTCTTGTAGGCTTTTTTTTTTCTTTAAAAAAAAAGAAAAGAAAAATATAGAATTATTTATTTTGATGAAGGATAGAGAAAGAAAACGTGAGAACCAACGGGCAGCGACAAATTCTTTTTATTTTGCTTTGATGTGGTTCTTTTACTTTGCATCTGTTCCCCGTTGTTGCGCATTGCCAACTACAAATTGCCACGTAGTTGGACGGCAACTTCTTATTCTAGGTTGGGCCCCAGGAGAGATTTATTGTAGATGCTCCGATCCAAATATGGCCCATTGTGGATGCAAACAAGAAAAAAAATGGTCCATTGTTGTAAAAATAAAAACTTTATTAGATATTTGGAATTGATGCATATTTGAATGGGGCCATATCAGAAATAACTGTTCATATGTTACCTTAAAATTTATTGTTTCATTCGGTAAAATGGAATCTGAAAATTAAAAATATGTAATGAGAATGCAAAGAGAAAGCGGAAAAAACATAGAAAGAAACTAATCACAAAGGTAATTCAAATTGACAATAATCTCTTCATGTTCTCATGATATTGTGAACTACCTTAGGGTATGAATATTTGGTCACTCGAATCAATCTGCTGCTCGGTATAAGCATAGAAATTAACTCGACATGAATTTTGTTATATCTACGATCCACAACAGAAGTTGGCACTTTGGCACCAATTCTTAACGCTATACACTACCAAAACAAAAGATAGGCTATAAACTTCAATGCACAACTCTCCAAAAACCGAAGTTGGTAGCACTGGCAGCGATGGCAGCAAAATGATAGCATTTACCGTTTTGTAAAACGCCATGGTATGTGTTCACGCTTACTCATGTGCTGCAAAAGGGAATTTGCTTTCCTTTGGCCTCTGTTTGTTCCACATCTTGTAATCTCCACAAGATGTTCATACACCCCATACTGAAGAGCAGCCAAAATGAAGTATGAATTACTCAACCCCAGCTCTAGAAGAACAGATGTTGCGCATTCCTTGTTCTTTGGAGTCCCATTTTTTATAATCTCCACCAAAGTTTCAATGAAAGATAGCCGCCCGATTTCATTTCGACCCTCAGGGTGAGATGCAAGGAGTTGCAAGATTGAGAGAGCTTCATCAATCATGCCCAATGCTTTGTCCTCCAGTAGCTTAAGTAATGACGGTATGATACCTGCCTTGATGGCCCTAGACTTGTTTGCTTGGTTTATAGACAAGTTAAAAAGTGCTGTTGCAGCATCCTTTTTACCTCTGATTGATCCATACCGCAACAGATTCACCAAAGGGGGGATTCCGTTCAAGTTCCCCACCATTACTCTGTTCTCGTCCAGCATCGATAAGCTGAATAAGGCTGCTGCGGAGTTTTCTCTTGCCTCGTTAGTCCCATTTTGCAAGATCTCAATTATAGCAGGAATGGCTCCTTCTCTGGCTATGTGTCTTTTGTTTGTTTCATCGAGTGACAAGTTCAAAAGTGCAGTGACTGTGTGTTCCTGGATCTTCGAATCTGGATAGGACAGAAGTTGAACCAACGGATGAACTCCCCCATTGTTGGCGATTAAAATTCTGTTGTCCGGACTCTCTTTTGAGAGCATGCGGATCTTCATGACAGAATCTCTTTTTATGTTCAGCTGACTTGAGGATAGATTCTGAATTAAGGAACAGATTTCATCTATGACCGCAGCTGAGGAGGCATCAGAGCCCGTATTAGTATCCTTCTTTGGCAGTTCAACATTGTTCTTCTCACACCATTGCACAATGAGGTTGCGGAGGGCATAGTTTGGAGCAAGAGACAAGTGATCCAAAATTTGTCCAGTCTTTGGGCAGGTCCTATGATTGGAATTCAACCACCTCTGAATGCTCTCTCTTTCATAAGTCTTTCAAAAGGGCAGGCAGAAAAAATTGTTTCAGTTTCAGCGGCATGTATAATAGAACAGAAAACAATTCTAATTGAACTTCAAAATTACCTGTCCTGTTGCCACAATAACTGGGTCTGTCATGATCTCCAATGTAATTGGACAAAGGAATTCGTGAGGGACTAGCATGGACTGACACCTTTGTAACCTTCGGGCTGAGACAGAACCATCGAGCACAAGGGTATCCTCAACACCGGCAATTTGTTTAAATTTTTCCAAGAGGTCGGTGATTTGTGGAATGCTATCAGCTTTATGCCCACCCCTCGCTGTTACAAGTTTCCTGACTGCTAATGTTTCAGCTTTCAAATCTGCAATAGTATGTAGTTCTAACTTTTTAGCTAGTCTTTCTAGTATTGCACTGTCTGCATTCCGGTCATCTTCCTTGGAGAAAACAACGATCATGTCCATTGCTAGCTCCATATCCTGTGTATCTGTACGCCCTTTTGCCCTTTTAAGTTGCATGCGCATCAGCTCTACCTGTTAATCCATCAAATAAAACATGCGCATGCATCATTCAAAAGCTTCCAAATGTAAACATCTAGCATAATAATATCTGAGGATGCGAACAACAAATTTGAAAGAAATAATAAGTTGACAGTTTTCCCCAATCAATTTTCTAGCCAGGGAACAGGGACAGCGTTATTTATAGAATACAAATCCTAGTAACCTAAGAATCTATGAAGCAAATTATCGTAACACTTTATATATAAGAATGATTTTGCAACCAAGATATAGCGAATCCGTTTCAAGAGATTCAGCATAATCTTCGGTGAGGCATATCCACAAACACCCATATACAGTAAATAACTCCACTCAATTGAAATCACACGCTACCTTAAAGGTGTATTGTGAATTAAATGCTCTCTACATTTTCATCACAGGATGTACTTTTAACCTCTCAAGGAACTAAAAACAGAAAATGGGCAGCAAAAAAATTTATCTTAAAGCAGTAGATCTAACCAAAAATAAACTTGAGCAACAAATTCAAGAAGCTTTAATAAAAGGAAGAGAAAATTTAATCACTTGTTCTTTCACTTCATCAGATATCCCAAGCTCATCATAAGGCACGTTATCCAGAGCCTGATACAGTTTGTCATACACAGCATGGAATCGACTCATCACTGCCTCGCTCTCCACTGCCTAATTTCAACAAACACAAACGCAAAATAAGAACATTACCTTATATGTCAAAATAAATGAATAAATAAACAAAATTGAGAAGGTGTTTCATAGACATAAAGTGCCAGCTAACCAGATAAATCTTGCTGCCATAGTTGCAGTCCTTCAACAATTTCTTTGCTGCAAGAAGTGCCTTTTTCAAATTAGCCAAACAATTCAAGGCCTCACTAGAAACTTGTCTATCAAGCTCCCTTATCTCTTCCAAAAGAGGCACCAAAAGCTTCAATCTTCTCACCATGTTCAAGCACTCCTTGCTCTGAGTTTTCCTAAACCCACCATACGATCCAATGGTATCAATCACTTGCATCAACTCTTTAACTACAAGATCACATTCATTCAACGAACTCGAAACCCCGTTCTGATTCTCCCCAGTGGCTCCCTCCATCACCACCATCTGCCTCTCCATTTCCCTCTTTCAAGCTTAAAACTCAAAAGGGTACTCTTACAAATCAAGCCTTTTAACAAAAATATTAAAAGCTCAGCTCAAAAGTGCTGTTGTTCCAGAAAAAAGGAAAAAAAAAAACTGCCTCTTTATTTCTCACTCTCAAGCTTAAAACTCAAAACATTTAACAAAAAATATTAAAAGAGTCGGCTTAAAAACTCCATTAGGTTATCTTAGACTCTTAAAATGAAAATTATCCAAAAAATTTGTGATTTTCTCTTTAAAACTCAAAAGGGCAGTTACAAAATCTGATATTCAACAAAAATGTGAAAAGTGTCAGCTCGAAAACTGGAAAGAGGAATCCTAGACACTTTAAAAATTAATAAGAATAATAATAATAATAATAATAATAATAATAATAATAATAAAATTAACTTTCCGGGAAAATAGAGATTTTCTCTAGAAAAAGAAAATGAGGGGACAATAGTTGAATGTGGCCATTGATGCCGCAAATTGTCATGTTGTACCTGCATGTGTGTGTAAGAGAAAGAGAGAGATTCTGTGCAATTACTTTTATTTATTTATTTTTTTTTTTTTTGGCGGTATTGTGGGCGTTTCACATGATTGACGGTTACGATGAGATAATTTTTCGCGGGTTTTATGGCTACTGAAAAGAGGAAAAAGTTGATTTGAAAAACAGTTAAAATTGCTTTGCGATGAAATTTTGGGTCGGTTCACGCGGGGTTTTGACAAGGGGACGCGTATTCACGTGCATCTTTTTCGTGTCTGTTTCTATGTGTTTTAGTGCATCAAAGGGCCCCATTTTTTTTTCTTTCTTTTATAATTTTTAGTGGGATGGGTGATTATTATGCAATTGGGTCCAAGACCAACTTATTATTATTATTATTATTATTATTATTATTTTGTTTTTAAGCAATATGCACGGAATTTTCTTACTTCATTTGAGTGATAAAAAAATTTAAAAAAAAAATTGATTACATGTCTTTAATGATTATGGTTGTTAATATATTTCGCTAATTTATGTCCTCTTGTATTGATTTGAAAATCTAGAGAAGTGATGAATGATTAACAATGGTTTATTCTAAATAAATAATAAATCACATCTTGCTTGCGTTGTCAATCTCTGCCACCTACTGGGGTACTGTGAAATTATAGTGCTTGCTGCTGGCCTGTCATTAACTCACAAGATTTGATCTCGCGAGGCCTTTGAAGCCTGTCTGTCTGAATAATTTTTATTACAACAACGTCATTTAATCATTGTTAATTATTTTTTATGCATCAATCTTGCAAGAAGAAAGTGATGTGATGTCGTTCTCACTACTAAGATGCAAATATTAATCTTCTCTCTAGGAAGCAAAGAAGAAAAATGGCCTCCTCTGACAATAACTGGTTTAAGTTGAATTCAAATGCGGCTATCAATCAGACTGAAGGTTTTGCCGGGCTTATGGCTGCTTCAATAATCAATTTGTAGAAGATCCTTCTCGGGTGATACTGAATTTGCGGAAGCCAGTGGGGTATTGGAAGGGCATCAAATTGGCAGTGGATTTGAGGCTTACTCCACTTGTGATTGAGTCTGATTCAGTAAACGACATTAGTCTCTTCTTAGGGAGAATCATTAGCAATTTGGAGATTGATTGAGTTATAGCTGACATTAAAGCTCTGCTATTTATAACAGAAGTTTGTTTGCTGTGAAGCATGTGCGAAGGTCCTGTAACTCAGTGGCTCACAATGCTGCTAAGTTATCATTAGCAATTTGGATGCATGCTAGCCCCCTGTCATGCACTGCATTCCGGCAAAATATTTGAAGGCCGTGTATGATTTTTGATTTGGTGCATTTTGAGTGGCCCGGAGTTAAAATAAAGTTAATGTCTGCCAGCTCAAGTTGCCATAGGCTGCTTTTTCCTTTTTCTTTTTCTTTTTTTTTTTTCTCAACTGTCAATCATTCGTTGTTCTAAGTAACCTCAGCCATTAAAGTTAGGGTTTATGAGAAATTCTTCACCATCTTTATTTACCTACCAAAAAAGGGTGGAAGGTGGGGTTTGTGGTTAGTGTTGTATCTCATCCAAGTTTAGGGAATCTTTATGGATACCGCAAATTCAACACCAATCGTTGCCACGTTCACACGACGGCATCTATAAGAATGAGGCAGTGTATGTGTATCTCATTGCTATCTCCACGTGAGTCATGACCACAAAAGAATGAAACGAAGGTCCAATCAAGCTATCACAGACAAAACTAACTAATGTTTCTGTCTCTTTCATTTTATATGGTAGTGAATTTACACCAAGATTAATTCTTTCTTGTTTGAATTATTGAGCAAAGAATTCAAGGAGACAAAGTGATTGAGAAACTTTTTTTTTTTTTTTAATTTTCAATAAAATGAAAATTTTTCTCTTTAAAATAATTTCATTAAGAAATAAATTTTTAGTAAGAATTAAGAAATAAATTTGAGATGCGTTTAATGGGAGTAGATCTCATCTTTGTTTATACAAAATTTTAAATTATTACTCGATTCGTCCATACACTTACCGAATATGCTATCATTATATAGATTTATATTTTCAGCAATCCCCTGATGTCATAATACATTAGTATATTATTATTATTATTATTATTATTATTATTATTATTATTATTATTATTATTATTATTATTATTATTATTATTATTATTATGTTACTAATTAGAAGCTTCTAATGAACCCCACCATATGGCTCCTCAGTGGAGGAGAGCGTAATCATGGGCTCAAAAAGTTAGAAGCCCAAAACTTCAAAAGGCCTATTAAATTTGAAAAGCCTTGACACGTCATCTCATACGATACGCGCTTTAGACCGTTAAAACGATCCAAAGCAACTTTTCATTTTATTACAGATCCAACGGTCCACATTAACTAGCCGTTAATTTCAAATAAGGAAGAGTGCAAAGCCCGAGCCTTTTCTCCATCTTCATCCTTCTCATTTTCCTTTGATTCCGCTTCATTTCTTTTTCTCTCTTTTAATCCATCATAATAATCAAAATGCAATAATTTGCATTTGTGTGGGTTTTTCAAACTTTCGAGATTGGGATTCATCGTAGCGTGGCAAAAGGGCTTCCTTCTTATTACTCTGCTTGTGGGTGTTTTAGGACTTTCAAATCCAAAAGGGAGTTTGATTTTTTTTTTTTTTAAATTAATTTTGTAATGATATTTTCTTTCTGTTCTTATTATTTTGATCGTTGATGCGTCATAGAATCAAGAATGGGTGGATTAAAGGAGAACATTAATGCGTGCCTCATTGAAGGAGCTTCTAATTTCCAAGGTAGCTTCCACAAGAATTTGATGTATCTTCCTATTTTTTCAAAAGAAAAATTAGTTAATTCGTATGTGACACCATGATTTACAGCTGCTTACATTTTTTTTTCCCCTCAAATTCAGCGTGTCGCCTTTTTTTTATTTACTATTATTATTGTGTGTTTTTAATTTGAACATATTCCGTTCTGAAGATAATGTGAGATTGGGAGGTTCCAAGCAAATGATGGAGGTGGTTCAAAATCCTAGAAGGGCTTTATCTGTTATCAATGAAAACATATTGGGAGCCACCACTCACTCAAATGCCATTAACAAAAAAGGATTAGGGTAAATTTTCAATTAGTTTCTTTGTGTTAAGTTCTAGTTTCAGAACTTTCAATCTTCAGTTTATCATGTAGTTGATCTGAACTCTTCTATATATTCAGGAATGAAGTAACACATAAACCAAATCCAGGTTTGGCAGAAGCGGTGATCATCGAGGTTGAAGTAATTTCTAGGACCATCAATGTTACGATGATCTATGATTTTGCTTCATGTCTAGAACATGAAATTGAATTACTATTGCTTGATTTGTGGTGTTATCAGAAAACTAAAGATGATGCAGTCATAGATGTGGAGGACTGTGAGGATGATGATGGTGCTGCAGTCCCAATGTTTGTGAGGCACACAGAAGCATTCCTTGATGAGATTGATAGGATGGTATGAGAATTTAACAAATCTTAGTTATGGCCAAAATAAAATCTTAATGCAATGCACTGAACTCTGATGTCTGCAGGACGTTGATGAACTGGAAGCTGCAGAGGACCCTATTCTGGATATCGACGGCAGAGATTTGAAAAATCCACTAGCAGTTGTTGAATATGTTGATGATATATATGCTTATTACAGGAAAATTGAGGTAAGCTTTCTTCGATAGCAATTGAAAATCAAAAGCATACTAACATGAGTCACTGAGATGTATATTGGTCAGTTGGGGGCATCCATTAAAAATGGATTTGGTACCAAGCAATAAAAATTGTTCAGTTTTAGTAATTGAGAAGAGTTACCTTTAATGATAGTTAGTTCGTGCAGATTTCCAGCTGTGTTTCCCCCACTTATATGGACCATCAATCTGACATCAATGAGAAAATGAGGGCTATTCTCATTGACTGGCTCCTTGAGGTGAAAAGAGAATTACATTGTATCTTTCAAGATGCATTCTAAATGTCTTAGAAATTACTTTCATACATCTAATGGGACTGATTATATGCACAGGTTCACTACAAATTTGAGCTTATGGATGAGACACTATTTCTCACTGTAAATATTGTAGACAAGTTTCTAGAGCGGCAGTTGGTGGTGAGAAAGAAGCTCCAATTAGTCGGTATCACAGCCATGCTATTAGCTTGCAAATATGAGGAGGTTTCAGTACCCATTGTCGATGATTTTATTGTAATATCTGATAATGCTTATACAAGGAAAGAAGTTCTTGACATGGTAATTTCTTTTTTTCTCTTGTCTTTTCCCTTCCGATCGAAGCTAGCCCCCTGTTATGCACTGCTAACTATTTTCTATTTTGAATGTTCATCTGTGCTTGCAGGAGAAACTACTGCTGAACACTTTACAATTCAACATGTCTGTACCGACCCCTTATGTGTTCATGCGGAGATTTCTTAAGGCAGCTCAATCTGATAAAAAGGTGATGTTTACTCATAATCATGTAATTTGGAGCTAGAATTCTTTAGTCTTTGATATTAAAGGTTTGTCGTGCTCATGAATTCGAGCCAGCTTGAGCTTCTCGCCTTTTTCATCGTTGAGCTATGCTTGGTGGAATACAAAATGCTCAAATTCCCCCCATCCTTGCTAGCTGCTGCAGCAATTTACACAGCTCAATGCAGTCTCTACCGGTTGAAGCAATGGACTAAAACAAGCGAATGGCACACCAATTACTCAGAAGCTCAACTTCTGTGAGTTACCTTACATTTTTGTTTTGCAATAACTTGTATCCTCAAACATGAATCGAGCGTATTTATAACTGATGAATTGACAGTGCCTATATATGTGTCAACATAGGGAATGCTCGAGATTGATGGTAACACTCCATGAGAAAGCTGCAACCGGGAAGCTGACTGGTGTCTACAGGAAGTTCAACAGATCCAAATTTGGCTTTGCCACAAATGCTGAGCCTGCGCTGTTTCTCTTAGATAATTAGTAGTACTAGTAGTAGCACAGTGATAAGAATTTGGTTATTTGGAGCTGTGTGTTTGCGTGTCCCCAGCTAATTGAGCAACAGAAGTTGCCTTGCCCCATTGAACTTGCTTTATTCAGTCTGACCAAGTTGTGTTATAATTAATTTGAACAGTTGCTTTGGATGTGATAGAATAAGATTATTTCTCGGATAATTTTCGTTTTGAAACTTTCAACTTCAAATATTGCTCTATTTGAGTCAACTAAAATATTTTCATCACGCTTTTTTTACCAACACTGGCATTTACGACTGGTTTTTCATATATCACCTTAGTCACTTACTAAGACATGATACACGGTCCATCTCTCGTCTCCTAGACTGCACATAGCCACTAAGGTACCCTCCTTGTGCAAAGCCGCGTGTGCGTCAGCGGATGATAGCCCAAACTTGTTAAAGAAATATTTAATTGGGCAGCACCTCCCCAGCCAATGCTGAAAAAATGGAACTGTTTCCAGAGGAGGCAGTCGAAGAGAAACAAATGAGCACTCAATTTAGATTCGGAGCCCTTTAACATTGCGATACAATTAAGCCAACCTCTGGAAGTTCAATAACAGCACATATTGTTTTTGAGAGCGTCAAACTCAAATATTTGCCTGCCGTCTTTCGATCGTCTGATCAATAGGAAGCATCAACCGTGGCACTGCTGCGGGTGTTATTAGTATATTCGTTGATCCGAATTAGGCCAGCGAATTAACAACTTCTAAAGGCTTTCATTGAATTTGAAAAGAAGAAGAAGAAAGCTTAAAGCATGACATTATAGCCGTGAGTGAAGCCCACGGCCAGAGGGACAGGGACGGACAACAATGATCTCCTACTCTTCTACTTAGCTTGTTAAATGTTAATTTGTGTGAAGGAAGATTTTACATATTCAAGCTTCCCAAGAAAAACTGATGAGGGTGCTCTGATGTTTGAACCGCCAATGATTGGCTTGAAATGGTTCTCCCATAGTATTACATGCATATTAATATATGCCTAATTCAGTTCATTTTCGTACGCACTGGTTGGTTCTCCCCCAACATAATCGTTATATTTAAGATTTTTTGTTTAATGAATATAGATTTTTATTTTGTTTAATTACCATAATTTAGTAAGGTACAAGATAGTATTTTAGAGGTCATTTTGCCACCTTTTTTTAGCTACCATTTGATTATGAGTTGTGATTCTAGTTGCTTGGTTTTGATGCAAGGTTTGTGATTATAGGTGGTTTTTTTTTTGTTTTTTGTTTTTTTCCTGATTTTTTTTTTCTTTTCAGATGGGTTTATTTCAAGTGCGTGGAGGAGGTTCCAGTAGAGGAGTTTGTGCATATTTGATCTGTAACTTCAGTTGGTTGTTTTTATTTGTCGCTAAACTACCTTGGTTAAATCATGCTCTCATTTGATTGATTTACAGCCCTCCGTTGCAATTATAGACCCGTACATATGATCATATCACCCATTAACAAGTCCATCGATGCAAATTAAACTGTCCGAACAAAATCCATATATAGAACCAAGATAAGTGTATATGTTGTTTCCCTATTAAGGCTCCATTTGATTATCTTTTTCAGTAGAACTTGTTTAAATAAAGTTTATCTTTGTAAAATTTTCACAAATAGAATTTTTACTAAAAAAATTTAGTTATTTAATTATCAATTAGAACTTCTATTAAAAATTATAAAATTATTTGAGTAGACAAGTTTTTTCTAAAATTATGTTATGAAAAGAATAAAATAAAATTATCAAAAAATAGTGAAATATTTTAAATATTTTAAAAAGTTTTCAACCTTTTCTTCTAAAAGCTTAAAATTTAAACTTTTGTTAGTAGAGATAAAATCAGAGCTTCTTCCGCAGATTCATCTTCCTCATGATCCCAATTAGCCTCAAGATTTTCAAACATGCTCACCCAGTTGTTGGGTATTAGTTTAAGAATCAATTCGCCATCTCCTACTTTGATAGTACTTGTCGCAAAAGGAGCATCCCGGGAGATCAAGACATGCAGTTCACCCTCATAGAACAAGATGTCCGTACCAAATTCATCATAATCTTTATCCAAGATGATCCATCTCTTATTCCCCGGTTTGCACAACCCCAATGTGTTATGCAACGAGCCATCCCAGTTGAATGTCGCGGCAACCATACAGTTTTGAGCGTCTACGGATGATAATTCAACCTTTCGAATAAACTCTAACAGCCCCGCCATACCATAATAATAGGGTACGTCGTCCAGCAAAAAGTTTTCAAAAGATGGAATAGTTGTTAGGGGAGGAAGCGGGAGTTGGATCCCCGAAACTGGATCGAAAAGAAAGATGTCGGGATTGAACTTGGAGCCCTTGAGCATTACCAGCTAACCTTTGGAATTTCCACAACACCAAGATCCGCCACCATGCCAACTACCTTGCATGTTCTTGGGGAGCTTCAAATTATAGAGTCTGCCTTCACACAAGTCATAAAATCTCAAGAAACTATTGTCGTTGCCGTTAACGTGAGGTAGCATTAACCATGGCACTCCAGCATTTCTATTTCTGGTGGTGTTGGTATTTTCTCTAGTAATAATTAATCTCCAAGATTTGCAAGCACAACTCATACGAACGGAATCTGCTGCATGTAATAATTGATTCGGGATTTTCTCCATTATATCAGAAGGAAGTTGATCCCAATGACCGTACTCACGTTCATCGTTCTCCTCTTTATTACTTCGGAAATTTGAAGTAAGAAAACTAATAAGATTCATCGTTCGCAAAATTAGAATACAGGAGAGAACACAAAAGAAGGTCGGTTTCGAGTTCTGATGCGTGTATATACACACACACGCGCGCATGCACTTATTGTTAAAGCTCTTGATCAGTTTTCTTATAGTATTAGGAAGTGTGTATTTATTAAAAATCTTGAACTCCTAACAAGGGAGGGAGGGATTCACTAATTAAATTTATTTCTTATCCCTGTGCTGTTAGATTAGGCATTGATTTTCTCAAGGAAAGCTTCTCCGACCGAAATTCCCGGCCAACTACCTCTGTTGCTTCTTCAGTAGAAAGCTTTCCTTCTAAATGTGAATCCATTAAGAGATTGAGGTTTTCACCCCTAATCATACGAAGAGCCTCCAAACATTTTCCACTAGCAAGCTAAAGCTAATACTTGTATCTCGATCAAGGTTCAACCAAATTGCAGAACAAGCATTATGCTACTCATACAAACCTTTTACATCACATTTACAACAGAATGAAAACTCATGAAGAAATCAAGCAAGAGAAGCAGAATGATTTTACAATGAAACCAAGAAATAAGGCATGCAAAGCACAGATGTTTGAAGTACTATAAACCTCTTACACGATTTGGAGGGATATGCTTTCCACTTGGCAAATCCAGAAGGATGGAGCTATGGCTGTATATAACACTCTCAGGGGAGACCCTTCCTACAATTCACAAATTATGGCAGTGACCGCAAGCACAATTAAATGCATAGAAGAAAAATAGTTTTTAGTTCAGTATTTGTAGTAACTCAAATACCATAGACCATTGAACGGCCAGTCATAGATTGTAAAATTCTCTCCACGAGCAGATTCATCAGTCAGTCTCTAGACTTCCACCTTATATTTGAGTATATTTAGTCCAGCATCTTCATTTCCATACAATGCAGGCAAGAATATCAATCACTTAAAATTATTATTACAGTTCTTTCTCTTTCATCATTTTGCTCATCTTGTGATTAGTAGCAGAATTAGAATCTACCTTGACAATCAGAACTTGATCTAACCCAGGTTCCAAACATAAGGAACCAGGTGAATTCTCTTAGTTTGAGAATTTAGAAAAATAAATGATAACAAATAAGAAATTTGAGAAAGAAAAAATTTAAAGCAGCAAAATCATTACCATTCTTTAGATACTCAGGAGGTGTGTAGGCAAAATGAGTGCCGAAACTTGAAAGACGTGGATCACCATCCTACAAGGGGCATAAAAATACTCATTCTAGATTAGAATGAATGCTGATAAAGAAGTAGAAGAACATTATAATCTGATCAGTAAGCTTATTACATATCCTAGAATTCGATACCTCATCAAAGAGAACCCTATATGCATTCTAATCTTGGTATAGTGGACGATCCTCTGTGTTACAGTAATCTAAGGCATCAGCAATGTAAAAGGCTACTCTTATATGCAGCAGCCACTCAGTGCTTTGTTTTTCCCCTGCAAGGAATGAAGAAAGACAAAATGAAATCAACCACGAGAAGAAATGTACATATTCGTTCTCAATCGTAAGGCATACACAATAAGGAAATTCTAATTTTATTAGTGGCCCAAGAGAAATCAAAACAACAATCTACTGCAGAAGTTCAATGGAAGCATTCACTACTTTTAGCGTGTGAACTGAAAAGCAAAATATGGTTTACCCCTCAGAGCACATTTAACACAGACAAAGAGAATTGTGTCGATTAGCATCAACTAAATCATATTATAAATTTACATTGTCACTTCTCTGGAAGATGTTACATGTCAAAACTCCATGAAACCATCTGTCTTTATGACTTAACAAAAATAATTATCAAAGTGATAAGTTCCGAAGACCATGAACCAAAAAGACACTCATGAGTACACAAGTAGAAGTTTAAACAACAGATTAAGAATTAGACAAACAAGAAAACAGTTACTGGAAGAGACCAACTAATGTCATTCAATTAATGCCGTAATCAAACAATCTTGCTTCCATTTTTTATGCATGCAACTTTAATATCCTAGCAAACCATCCAAAACTCCATGAATGTAGCAAATTCCACAATCTTGGATGCACTATGCCACAAACCAAGAAGTAAACCAAAACAAAGAAAAGGATTACATACAATGGAATAAATGCTTAGCAGGAGTATCATTAGGCATGTACTCAGCAATAAGCAGCCTCTCATCACCAGCACAGCAATACCATTCCAACTTCCTCATACCTTGGGCCTCCTCGTAAAACAACACTCACAACAGAGCCATCATTGCCCTGTTGTTGGAATTTTGGACCAGACATTGCCCTTTCTTGAATTAACGGTAAGCGGTGCCATTGCTGCTATTGTTTCTTTTCCCTCCAAAATTTTTCTTTACTTGGTGGTTTTTGATGAGCTGCCCAATCAATTTTATACACGTGTTTTTTCGGTTGCATGCTAACTAGTTTGAGGTGACTGAAATAATAATAATAATAATAATACTAAAATAAACGGGCTAAACGAAAAACTTTTCGAGTAAATTACCAAAATGGACTCCAATTGAAGAAACCAAAAACTAGCTTGCTTGAGTTGAGGTGATTAGTAACTTTCGGAGCAGAGCTATTAGAAATTTAGAACCCCTCCAAAACTCCCATAAAACCCCTTAATTCTGTAGTTACCACTTTAATTTCAATTTCAGTTATTATTAAACCCGCGTTATCTTCAATGGCATAAAGAAATTTAAGGGGCATTAAGGATTCACATATCAAAATAACTATTAGAGAAAAACAATAACTAATTCATTCGAGAAAAATAATAACTAATAGAAAATATAAATTGAAAAACCGCCTAAAAATTAAAAATTGGTTGTGAATATGGGTGCCTTAATGATTTCGTATTGAGATTTTTTCTTTATAATTATTTTGAACTCTTCGAGTTTTTTTTTTTTTTTTTAATTAGAAGACATCATTTCCTTAGTTTAAATTTTACTCTAAATTATAAAACAGACAAACGTGTATCAATAGCTTATCGAATAAAATGAATAACAAAAATCAAGCACAACTGATGATCCAAACAACTTTTTTTCATAACATGACAAGTGAGCAAATTATTTTATTTAGGAGGCAGTCTAAAATAAAGCAAAAATTTCATATTAACTTGAGAGAGTTTAGATCCTACATGGTGTGTTGAGAGATAAAGTATGGCTGTATGGGGTTAATTGTAAAATTAAAATAGATTTTCTTGGAATAGGAACCTGTTTGGAATTATTTTTGAGAGGTTTAAAAGTGATTTTAAAAAGTTAAAAACTAAATTTAGTGTTTAGTAGAATTTTTTTTTTTTTAGAATCAGTTTCAGCAAAATGACCTCACTCTACAGTAAATTTTGAGAAGTAAGAAAATGGTATTTTTCAAAATCTGATTTTGAAAATTAATTTTATACTTAATATATATCCTCATATATATTATAAAACTCCCAAATTATCCTTATTAATTAGGAAATTAAATCAATAACTTTTAAAAAAATTATTATTATTACCAATTATATAGAGATAATAAAATAAAAATTATAAAATGTGGATGATAAAATTTGAAAAGTTAGGTTCTGTGGCTTTGCTAGAGCCTAGAATTGATTAATTTGAATGAGATAAATTAAAAACTTTATATGCTAAAGAATGAACACGCCAATGCACAGAAATTCTGAAATCACTGGCCTACATTTCATTCAACATTTATAGGAAACGTGATTAATGAACCACCATATTTTATATCGACAGTTCATGTACTCACGGTAAAATTTTTGACAAAGCTTTGCACGGCCTAACTTTTCAAATTTTGTCAAAATTTTTCAACTTAACCATTATTTATAACTAATTAATTAATTAAACTATTTTCACATCATGTCATAAACTATTTTCGTACATTTTAGTTAATTACTTGATAGGTTTCTAATTATCTCAAGAGAAAATTTTTTATGTTGTGTTATGTGAGCCATGGATTGAAATCGTTGAAATGGGATTTCACACAATTCATCATCTCCATAAAGAAGCTACGTAATCTTTGGATTCCCAAGACTACTCCCAAAATTTAATCAAATTAGAGCTTCTTTTCAAAAGAGAGATAAATATAAATTTTCCTCCAAAAACTCCCCCCTCATTGCACCTGGTTTATTTTAATCTTATTCAGGACTCCATCTAATACTTAAATATGGTTGTTGCAATACAAGCTGCCTTGGTTTTGAGGAGGATAAAGAGCATATATGCAAAAAACTCACATTGAGACACATAAAATCAAATTAGTTGCTATTATTTGCGAGCAATTTCTCTTGAAAATGAAGTTTTTTAAGTTAGAAAATTTAACAGAATTACTTTATGCAAACTGAACTCGAGTAACACATCTATATTGTCAACATAATCCCCAAACAATAAGCTAATCCTGAATCAAACCCAAAAATGGGGAAGAGGAAAAAAAATCAAAATCTAATAGGGAGAGAATATAACTATACAAGTAAGTCCACGATATACAAAGCCACCCAGCAGCCAGCTGTACTTATTGGGTGGCAAGAATTTGATTTCATATTCTACAGTTGGCAGCTGCAGCAAAACAGGAAGACATTAACATAATGAATTAATGATATCAGAAAATTGCATGTAAGAAGAATTTACCACATGATTTACTAGGGGGAAGTGAAAACTAAGGATTATTAGAAACAAAATTGTTCTGGCTCAAGCTGAATTTATATACTCACTACAAAAGATAAACTGGTTGAGATCAAGAGTGATCCTGCCCTGCCTAGCTGTATCAAATGAATTAAACAGATTCCTGAGGAAAAAATGAACAATAATCTCCCCATCAGCAGAATGATATTACAATTTTGAATTCATTGATAAATAGCATAAGCACTATGTCTCAAGACTTGTGCAATTTTTGTGGAATGTGAGGTCATTTATGTCAATCAACCATCCCTAATCACTCAAGGTGCAATATTCAACATGACAATGTAAGGGATTCATACCGAGCGGACTGCAAAAATATACAAAGGGATATGAAATCATCCAGACGAAGTCTTCCATTCTTATTCTGATCAAAACTCTGAGTGATAAAGAAAGCTATCAGATTCAATGGCAAAAAAACCAATTCTCACCTTACGAATGAGAATAAACAAATTATTCACCAACAAACAACATAATAGTTCAAAGAAGTAAATCCAATAAGGCAATCGCAGTTAAATTTTGATGAAAGGTAAGACCTCAAAGACTTGTAGGGTTATTTTGTGGAACAGATCGTATTCAGTAATATTACAGCAACACTGCAGTGCACAATTTTGTATGCCTAGAGACGGTGACTGAATATCCTTTTTAGCTTCCATTTGCAAGCAAGGATAAACATATAATAAGCGTGCTGAATATCCAAACAAACTGCAGATGAAAAACCATAACCATGGCATGTATTATACTGTAAAAGGTCTCTCTTTGGAGTGTGTTCCACATATAGTAGTACGTCACGTATTTGATCATTCAAAATGCTAATACCAGCAGCTTACAGTATAACTGATCAAAGTAATCGAGCTTACAATTTTACTTAAGCAACTAAAGAACAAAATTCGTCTAGGTCTTGTACAAGCATTTATGTTTCCCTCACGTCCTTAGCCATTAACTCTAGAGTAGAATGATCAATGTTAAAGTAGTGCATCTGCGTTATTTTATGCGAGAAAAGATCACTTTTAATTTAAAATAAAAAAAGCTTGTGCTTACCTCACAGACTGTGTAAAAAGCTGGTGAGTCCAAAGAAAAACCAATTTTCACCAATGCCTGTAATTAGGTTCAGCAGTTACAATCCAGAACTATATCTCCAACAAGAAAACCAAGGCAAATAATTATAAATTAGAATAGGCATTCTTGAGACTATGCAATACATCATTTCTTCATCTAAATAACGGTCAAAACCATGTCAAAAGATACCTCATACACATTATCAGGAACAAGATATCCACGACCCCTGCAACAATGAAACAAAAAACTGACAGAGTGTAGATATATAAACTTCTTGGACCAAACCTTTGTACTTCATCTCAAAGCTACTTCAAATATTTATCTAAATAGTGAAGAAAAAAATAAAAAATAGAGATTTTTCTTTATCCTAGTAATGAACCAAAAGTCTTATATAAGAGTGCTTAATACAATGATTACCTCTCCAGGTCTGAGAAGGCATGTTGAACCTGCAAACAAGTTTGAGTAAATAAGTGCCATTTCTTCTTCTATGTTGTTGTGGATATACATAATAATTCAGATTATAACTTGCACTTAAGAGAACCAACATGTAAGTTAAGGGTACATTTCATTCATAATCTGGAAACGCTTTCAAAACTAAAGTACATTTTTTAGAGAAAATAGGATATAATCTTAAAGAAACTAGTTTTTTGGATTGGGTTTGAAAACTAGTTTCAAAGACTCCCAACAGAATAATTTTTTCAAAACTATGAAAATATGTATGGAATCAGAGACCTACATTAAAATTTTAAAATTAAACAGGCCCTTGTATTAATGTCAAATCATAGAGCCACGAACTCTTTACTAGAGACTAGTATTTGACTGGATAAAAAACTAATGTATCAGTTATTTCCGAAAACATACCACTGCATTCAGATTGTAGATCACTGAAACCCTCATATTCTTATCAAACTATCAAGCAGAATTTAGAAATTTTAGCTAAGACAGTTCAATAACTAAGTTTCTTATTGAATCAAGCTAATATATTTTAGTTAAAATTACAAATCATCACTTAACAGATTAAAATAATCATTAAATGGATAAAGTGACAGTTGCTAACCTTTAGAAGGAACTTGTTAAGCTCCACAAATTCTGGATTCCAAACAAAATGAAAAATTAACAAATTATAGTAAATCAATTAAAAAATTAATTAAGTAAATAAAAACAAATAATTCAAAATTAAACTTACCCTCAAAGCTCAGAGTACCATTCCTATCAAAATCATACATCCTTGGAAAATTAAAAAAATATAATTGTCAGAAATTTGCCCCACACACACACACACACAAAAAGAAAAAATCATTGAAAAAATAAAAGAACCTGATCATTTGTTGAACAACAGAGAGAGAAAAATCAAGATTGCCAACGGCGAAAGCGCACTGATTAGAGGAAAAGGAAAAACAAAAACGACACCTCAGTTTGCGTTGTGGTTAAATGCAAAAGATAATTTGTTTGAATTTGAGATGGATGATATCGAATAGAAGCAATGACCAAGGAGAAGTTTGAACCTTGAGCTGAGCTGCTGCTATGTTTCCTGTTTTTTCTGAGTCAACTCGATCGAACCACTCTCTCAAAATCGCTGCGTTCTCCATTTTCGTCCGCTTCTGAATAATTTACTGTTTTTCCTTTCTCGCCATTTAAATATAATTGGATAATAACATTGAGATCCATTATATGTTATTGTTTACTTAAACAAAGCATAGTTTTTCCATGTACACCAAATAGATCCGCGATCCGATCTCTACTGTAATAGCGTAATGAGTAATGAAATTGACCGGTATCACTGATGAGGCCTTATCACACATTTTACCTATTTTCTTTAATTCTTTAAAACGTAGGACATGATAACAATACAACTAGATTGTATCAGTTTGTCGTTAATACGGTTAAAAGATGTCCAAAATTATCACAAAGTACTTGAAAATTATAAAAATTAGAGTCAATTTACAAAAGCAATTGACATATAATAAACACGTCATGAGGGAAATGGAGACATTTTAAGTACTAAAATGACAAAAATACTCAGTAAACTACTTGCGTACGTAAGTTAGCCCCAATTTCAAGCTTTTTCCATAAATTCCCCAATTACTTCCTTGGTTTATAATTACGATTACTTACCAAGGGGTTAAGTGATAGATTATTCCAATTTCTTTGGATCAAAACAAATCCGCAGGTGACACGTGCGAGCCGAGTCGCCAACGTTGCCGTGTCCCCTCCTCCGAGCGTCGAAATAAAAGTAGTGGGTTTGGTTGGGTCCCAAAACGACAACGCTCCCTCCATCTCTGTAAGTGATTTTACCCCAGCGTCTGGCGCATCTCTGTAAGTGATCTTATCTCTTAATTTTTTCAATTCAATGAACTATTAATTGATCATCGATTAACTAATTGGCTTCGTTGGACTTAAAGCTTTTCAACTTTTCTAAACTCATGAAGAGATACCATTTTGAAGACAATTTTTTTTTTCTTCTTCAATTTTCCATGAATTTTTTTTAAAAGAAAAAAGAAAAAATAAAAAAAAAAATCTGGGTATTGCTGTTTCTCATGGGCATAAATATTTTCATGAATAAAATAAGATATGAGAACATAGCTTTTAAAGCACATTTATTTATTTTTTAATTAAAAAATTGATGATTTTTAATCCTATATTTGTTTTTGATAACATTGCTTTTGGCTGTCTTGTAACAGGTCCATGTCCATTTGGCTCATTAAATGTTTTATTATGAGTTAGTTTGTGGGTTGGTAGTTCAATTATGCTGGTGGTACATGAGAGCGTAGCCCAGTTGGAAGTTAGTATAGCTAATGAGGATTGCAACTTATCACGATCTCGTTTCTCTGTTTGCTTATGCACCTCCCATATGGGCAAGTCTAATTGCTGGTGCTCTAGTAGTAGTGACTCTTTCACTGTCGATGTACCTTTTGTTTGACCACCTTTCTGCATACAAGAATCCAGAGGTTTTTGTTAATTTGTTGCTACACTTTGTTGAATTTTTATTGAGATTTTCATCGGTTTTGTGCTCTGTTATTTTTTATTCACTTATATTCTTCTTTTGTCCTTGTATTCAGGAACAAAAGTTTTTGATTGGAGTTATTTTGATGGTTCCTTGCTATGCGGTAGAATCAGTAAGTCGTTTAATAATCAATTTGGAATAAAGAAGTTAATATCTTCTTGAATGGATGTACTTTCCGTTTGTATTGAAAGATGAGCTATCAATTTCAAATTTAGAATCCGTGTAGGTTCTCTTTTGTAACTTTTTGACAGGTTTGGATGGGTAAATCTAGTATGAGACTACATGTCTCTGAATTACTAGATTGGAAGTGATTTGGGCATTATGTGATACATTTTGTATATATCACTGTAAAATTAGTTGACATACTTGTATTGGAAGGTTCAGTGTTTGGTTTATTGGTGTGTCACATATTTGAGTGTTTCCAATGTGAAAATAGTTTTTACTGTCCTATGAACATTGTTTGGCACTCCTTCCATTTGCTGCAGTAATTCATCATTCTCTTTTCCTAATATGGATTATTTTGAACAGTTTGTTTCATTGACGAATCCAACAGTTAGTATTGACTGTGAAATACTACGGGATTGCTATGAGTCCTTTGCTATGTATTGCTTTGGAAGATATCTTGTTGCTTGCCTGGGTATGTAGTTTTCAACAGCTTTCTCATGCGATGCAGAATTTTTTTGTGAAATAGAGAATTCCCTTCTTATTCATTTGTTGGTTTCGTACTTATGTGCTGACTCTAATTCTTGATCTTATGGTGTTTCATTATTTTAATAATATATCAAAGGTGGGGAAGAAAGGACTATTACGTTTATGGAAAGAGAAGGACGTGCAAGTCATAAAGCTCCGCTGTTAGAACACAATTCTGAAAGAGGAATTGTGACACATCCATTCCCCATGAACTATATCTTAAAACCCTGGAAACTTGGTCAATGGTTTTACCAACTTGTCAAGATCGGAATTGTTCAATATGTATGTTTTCTTTCACTTACTGAAATATTAACTTTTGCCAGGGTTTACTTTTTTTCAAATTTTTCTTTCTTTCATTGTTTAATAGCGGCGAGTTATATGTTTGTCTGGCAGATGATAATAAAGTCTCTCACTGCTCTTTTGGCCGTCGTTCTTGAAGCCTTTAATGTGTATTGTGAAGGAGAGTTCAAGTGGGGATGCGGGTAAGATTATTTAATGGACCATTAATGATATCTTGTTAATACAAAATTTCACTGAATAATTTGAATGCTTGATTGTGTTCTATCAGTCTCTTTGTGGGTGTGGAGAATTGTTTGTTTTTTGATAACCATGCAATGTGTTGCAGGAATCAAAATGATTTCATGTGGACATGTTTGCTAGTTTGTGTTTTCAGGGAGTTTTGCTGTTTGAAAAAATAGGTGTCTCTTTGAACCAGTGCTGTTGACTGTTAATTTTTTTAGATCTGAAACAGTGAACAGCTACAGTAGAATTTAATGAAGAAATCTCTAATTCGCTGTGCCTTCTTGCGTTTTTGTAGGTATCCTTATATGGCGGTGGTTCTAAATTTCAGTCAGTCTTGGGCTTTGTATTGTCTAGTTCAATTTTATACAGTCACAAAAGATGAATTGGCACACATAAAGCCATTGGCCAAGTTTTTGACGTTTAAGTCAATTGTATTTTTGACTTGGTGGCAAGGTGTAGCAATTGCTCTTCTTTATTCCCTTGGTTTGTTTAAAAGTCCTATAGCTCAAGGCTTGCAGTTTAAATCCAGTGTCCAAGACTTCATCATTTGTATAGAGGTATGCCTTCCATCATCTTCAAACGTTTGTGATGTTTCTCAAGTCCTTCAAGACTTCTTGTCGCCTGCTTCCACATTCATAGTTATTCTCTAAAGTCATATTTTTCTTTAGTCTTTAAAACATTGTTTCTTCTGCCAAGCTTTATGAATGTTATAACTCTCATTAAAATATTGAAGTTAAACAAGCCCTTGTATTCATCCAGCACAGATGGCAATTGCTTCTATTGTTCACCTATACGTATTCCCTGCAAAGCCTTACGAGCTAATGGGAGAATGCTTTGCCGGAGATGTTTCAGTCCTTGGAGACTATTCTGCTGATTGTCCGCTGGACCCTGACGAGATTAGGGACAGTGAGAGACCCACAAAGTTACGGCTACCCCAGCCAGACATTGACATCAAGAGTGGAATGACCATCAGAGAAAGTTTCCGGGATGTTTTTGTTGGTGGCGGTGGATATGTAAGTTTCTTTGATCCTATGATGTCATATTGAAGCAGCCTGAACAAGTGGATCTTTTCACCATTGCAAGCTATAAGAAAGGAATAGATTTGGTTTAGTTGCCTGGACTTAGTTTTTTACTGGTTGGATAGAATATCTTAATATTTTGGGAAACAAAATATTGTTCTTGTAGGACAGATTATAACTAATTGCTGTTTATATACTCCATATAGATTTATGGATCATGTTTGTCTCATTATTGCCTTTATGAACCCAGCTTTTATTTTACTGTCGTAAGCGTGTTCTTAGTGTCGAATCTGATGTTTGCTTTCTTTGCAGATTGTGAATGATGTGAAGTTCACTGTAAACCAAGCGGTAGAGCCTGTGGAGAAGGGGATTACAAAGTTCAATGAGAAGATACATAAGATCTCCCAAAATATAAAGAGGCATGACAAGGATAAGAGAAAAACAAAGGATGATAGTTGTATTGCCTCTTCACACACAAGGAGGGTGATACGTGGGATTGATGACCCCCTGTTAAATGGGAGCATTAGTGATAGTGCGCCCACAAGGAAGAAGCACCGCAGAAAATCAGGATATACAAGTGGCGAGAGTGGAGGAGAAAGCAGCAGTGATCAAAGCTATGGTGGTTACCATATCAGAGGTCGAAGGTGGCTCACCAAAGATTAGTTAAGAGAGGTTATTGTAGCAATTTGGACCCACAAGAGAAAGAGGAGGGGGGGATATCTCAGCAAGGATGGTTCTGGCATGAAGCATGAACCGTTCGGGTGTTCAGTTAGAAGAGCGCAATTTTCCTCAAGAGTTCCTGGATCTTGTTTTACATATATAGAACATTTACTGCTGCACCAGAAGGCTGCACATGTTTATAATTCAAGAATTCTGTTGTGGATTTTTTTCCCGTTAAACCTGAGGTGGTTATGGGTGATCAATGGTATACGTTAGGTTTGCATGATGGAATCCAATTTGTTGTATAGAGTTCCCTGAAGGCTGGGGTGATAGTTAATGCCACTGGATTGGGAAATTTTCATTTTTGTTTTCAACAGATTCATCAAGTAAAATGTAACCATGTCCTGTCTTAGCAATGCATTGTAGTATTGCAAAATGCTTTCCATTTTCTTGTAAATTAGTAGTGCAAGTCTGCTTTATTCGGGTTTTCATCACGTAGATTCTTTGGTGACCGGATGCTTTTACAATCTCTATTGTCAATAAACTACCACACAGCACACACTTTTCTCTCAAAATTTTCTAGCCAAATCTAAGGGCACACAAGCTCTGATGATATTTCCCATTTTGTAACCTAATTTCATATGCTGAGGATCGCAGCATCAGTCAGGTAATTCAGTGATTCTATAAGAAAATCAGAAAAGAGAAAAAGAAACAAATCAAAATATCCTTAACGACAGCAAATTAGAGAGCTTGGAGCTGATTCTCCGAGGCGTTCAACAATCAGCATTCACTTCATTGAATACTCTTTGCCAATGGAGACTTAAAACATAATCTTAAAGAGTAAATGATGCTTTATTCAAAGCCATTACAGTACCCATATAATCTTCCAATTAGAAATTGCTGGCAAAAACTTCCGACAACTTGATCTCAATGATATCCGGCCTAACTGATGGTTTTATCTTCTAGGCAGATTCAGCAAATTATTGTACAATAGACCGAAGTTCTCCAGTAAGCAGAGCATTTTTTCGGTGCTGTGACAGGATGGTAGGGACTCGGATGGTTTCAATCCTTGATGCCAAGTTATCACAATTGGGTTCTGTGACTTGCTTAACTGCATTAAGTAGTGTCTGCAAGATTTGTAGGGGATCACCATGGCTGACAACCAAAATTGCGCATCTGCAAAACAAACATAAACACAAGAAATTAGGGGCTAATTACTTCAAGCTACTGGAAGGATGAAACCAATGCAGTTGTATAAGCAATCTACAACACCTAACAATTATCATGCTAAACAATATGATATTAACATGAACAAAATGTTAAAAATCTGATTTAAGGATTCAAAATTAATGTTTTTTCTTTTTCTTCTTTCCAGAATATCATTGAATTTCTTTGAGAATTCAGATGAGAAATGTTTTTCTGCTATATCATACTACTAATGTAAAGGTTTTACTAAAGTAAAGGTTTTAAGCATTCTGATCCAGGATCCATTTTTAGTTGTTAGCAATCTATAATCAAGGAGTCATCATTTACATCGTTTCTTATTTGTTTGCTTTCAAATTTGTATATCCTCATTTGTTTGCTTACCAATTAGTATCAATGTCAGTGTATTAGAAATATAAATACAGCATTTATTCTCAAATATTTCCCTGATTTGCTTTCCTTGATGGCAAACAAGGATGAGCATTATTACCCTTGAAATTCCAATTCCATAGCTGCCATAGCAGTTGCAAGTCTAGAAACAACATCATTGACACTTTCTCCTCCCTCCGGTCGCATGAATGGATCTTTCTCATCCAGAGCCCATATCTCAGGATACTGTTCACGGAGGGGAAGCAGGAAATAAGAAAGCCTCAAATACTTATGCAATTAGGGGGAGAAACAAAAACTTGTGCATGGGTTCAAATAGAATAGGTCAGTTGATGTAGATATCACCACATATCAACTAAACCTTCAACCTAAATAATTATAATGCCCCTATTATAAAGCAGAAGCAATCTTCCATATGCCACATTTATACTGACAAATAAAAATTAGATTCCACTAATAGGACACGTACTTTATCATGTGACAAAAGTTCAAATGAAGGGCCAAAGAAACGTTCCCGAAGACCTTCCATCACCTGCCCAGCAATATTAACTTCAAGATCAGTGCCAGGGAATGCATGATGAGAGAAAAATGTTTGATTTTATTTGTCAAAATAAATTAGCAATTTTTGGTCCCAAAGCTACAATAGAAAGGAAAGAATACTGAAAATAGAGTGTGTGAAGTTTTGTTTGATTGAATATAAGTCTCTTTTAAGAAAACAAATCCACAAATGCAAAGAATTTATCCTCATCTCTGGACAAGTTAGCAAACTTTAGCTGAAGCATTTAACATACACATGTATGTTCTGTCTATTATTCAAAGCATTTCAATGCAAAACCATTTGGCTAATCTCAAATCTTTGCAAGTTCAAGTAGCTTACCTTGCATTGAGGACCTTCAAAAGGAAGATTCAAAACAGATGCAACGACTTCAGCTGTATGTGTTGTTCTTGAAAATGGAGAGTAGCATATGCGAACATTTTCCAGCAGAATATTATTTTCATTCAGTTCCTACACACATGATAAAGTTAGCCAATATGTGTAGAACAAAATACATTTTTCTCTTTCTCATCGGCCACGTGAGTCTGGATAAGATATTGACCAGTGGAGACAACCAAAATCTATCTCTTGATCTTCATTTATAAGTAGCTGCTTACTGTTAAAGCACCTACCTGTCTTGCAAATCTGGGTTCATCAAAGGTGGATCATTGACTCAAGCTATTATCATCATACACATAATCTTCAGGAAATCTAGCACCGGAATCCAATTCCATTCCTAATAATTATGCAATTACCCATTAATCATGGCACTCCTCACAAACCCTCTTGAGTACCCCAGAAGGCATACACTAGCAAACAGTAATACAAAAGATAAAATTTTTGGTTCTAGAAATAATAATTCTTTGACAAAATGAGAACCGAGGACAATTCATCTTACTTAGCAAGAAAAACGTGAATAAAGGAATGACAAGCATGAAATGTAAATACCTTGAGGAACAGTTCTCCAGCCAACCGAGCTTGATCCACTCCTTCTGATGCTAACTGATACTCGGGACGCGTGCCATTTTCCTATTTTTGTTAATCAAAACTAAGTAAACAACTTCAAAACAAAAATGGGATTATTAAAGACAAAATAAAAAAAAAAAGACAATTTTGTTATCACGATGAATGTACCAGACATGAAACAAAACCAGACAATGTTAACCTAAAATTGAACTAAACCGATGTGTCATTACTCATTTCCTTGTACAATTTGAAAGCAACAAACGTGGTTGATCATTACATCACATGTATATTTGTATAGTAATTGGTAAATGAACGTGAGTAATAAATATAAAATAAAATAAAGCAGAGTCAGAGTGAAGAGATAAACCAACGAAGAAACTATGAGTCCTTTCTCATTTGGAATGCTTTTGCCGTGCCTCAGAACCCAGTATTTGTTGCGAAGAAATGGGGCCGTCGCCATGTTTGCTGCTGCTGTTTGTTTCTTCTCTGACAGACTTGCAGTGTTTTTGAGTGTTCACTGCTTTGAGTAAGAGTTCTGATGATTGATATCCGCTTGAAGGAGGTTGGGCAGTTACAGGCTGCGTTTGGGACAACAAAAATTAATACATTATATTGATTCTTTTTACATAATATTATATATTTCATTCTATTAAGTCACTAACGTAAATGCATCAACATTTTGTAGTTAAACGTAGTTAAACATAAATTATGTAAATAAAATATAAAAATTTTAACTTAATATTAATTATAAAATAAAATATAAATTTTAGAAATAGAATATAAGACTTATAAATAGAAGTTAAAATAAATAATTTAATATAAAATTAGTAAATTGTTATGTTAATGATAAAGAAAATAAAAACTTATAAAAATACTGTAAAATTAATAAATCAACATTAATTAAAATTAAAATATAAATTTTAAAAATGTAATATAAGACTTATAAATGAAAGGTAGAAAAAAGTAAATTACTGGAAAATTGATAAATTGATGCATTGCCTGCAAACAAAATAAAAACTTATAAATATAATATAAAACTAATAGATCAACATTAACTTTAAAATAAAACATAAATTTTAAAAATGAAACATAAGGCTTATAAATAAAAATATAAAATAAGTAAATTAATATAAAATTATTAAATTGTTGCATTATCGATAAATAAAACGAAAACATGTAAATATAATATAAAACTAGTAAATCAACATTAAGTGCAAAATAAAATATAAATTTTAAAAATAGAATTTAAGACTAGTAAATAGAAGGTAAAATAAGTGAATTGATACAAAAGTGGTAAATTAATATATTATTGATAAACAAAATAAAAACTTACAAATTTAACTTAGAATTAGTAAATCAACATTAAATTAAAATAAAACATAAACTTTGAAATTGATATATAAGATTTATAAATAGAAGGTAAAACAAGTAAATCAATATAAAAGTGATAAATTCATATCTTAGTAGTAAGCAAAATTAAAGCTTACAAATATTACATAAAACTTATAAGTCAATATTAAATGTAAAACTAAATATAAATTTTGCATATTACACTAAAAAACATATGAATAAAAGGTAAAATAATATAAGAGTTATTGAAAAAATTAAAATAAAAACTTATAAATATAAAATAAAAACTCATTATAATGTTAATTACCTTATATGTTTGCTGATTCTATACTTAAACTAAATAATGCTAGTTTTGCGTTTATAAAATACATGAGATGTTTATTAAAAATGAAACTTATTCTTAAAATCAAATTTTGAAAAATTATTATTTTAATATTTTTTCAAAGTTATTGTAAGATGAACTTATTTTGTATTTTTTTTTTACACATTCTCAACAATAACTTCAAATGGCCTCTAAGTATAATTAAGGAACAGAGTTTAAAAGTACATGAAATATGTATAAAACTCAAAATCATATCTAATTTTGTTAATTATTATATATGTGTCTAGTAATATAAGAATACCTTTTTATTTTATTTTGGTTTGATCCACACCAAGATAAATAATTTTGCTTAATTAACTTATGTAACAAATAAATACAATTATAGAAAATAACAAAAAGAAATTTATAAATGTCATAAAATAAATATAGAATTTATGATTAAATCAATTTAATAAAACTTGTTCCATTCATTTTTACTATATTCATTTTTTTTTCTTGGGGGAGGGAGAGCTTCAATTGATGAGTAATTTTTTATTTGTTTAATTAAAGTAATATATAAAATATTTTTCACTAAAATTCTGTAGAAGCCGTACTAATTTTTTTAATAATTAATAGTCTTGTATGAATTTTCTTGTTTTACCTTCTATCTATTAGTTTTATTTGAAACTTATAAAATTTATGTCTATCACAATATTGATACCGTAATTTTAATCACAACATTACAAATTTTTTCTATTATATTATATTATAATCTTTCTTCATAAAATGACGAAAAGAATAAATGTGACTTTAAATGTAATATACTTTGACACCAGTTACGGGTATAGTGGTATATCATTTCTCTTCCTCTTTCGTGTGTAGAGATTCGGGTTTCTAGAGTGAACTACTAAGAGTATATTTTAAAAATAAATTTGACTAATTTTAATTTCTAAGCTTATATATTCATATTAAACTGCATAGAGTTGATCTACAAAATTTTAAAATATATACATTATAAAAGCGTTGATAAAGGAGGTTTTGCTTGATTTAAGTTATCACAGAGTTTATTTAAGTAAATTTTTAATTTTTAATTGTAAATATCGCCCGATCAATGAGATCTCAATAAATTTTTTTCTTTATTTTAAATATAAGATAACCTTTAAAATCATAAGTTTAGATATTTAGAGCTTGCTTGTTAAATATCTAAAGTCTGAAAATTTGTTAATTTCAGTTTTTTTTTTTAAATTCGGTTGTTTATTTTTTACAACCTATATCTGATTTTTAGATATTTACATATAAATAAAAAAAAAGTAAAGTCCGTGATTTTTATCTGAATGAAAAAAATATTTGAATAGAAAATAAATACTATATTCTAATAATATTCCTATTAAATATACATATTTCCCATATTATAAAACTTAATTCCTTTTGTAAATCTTTATAATTCATGTTCAACTATTCTTTTCATTTGTTCTCTTTTTTATTAGCATTGGAATTCTTCAAGCACAGCCCGTTGAATCTCCGTTATTAAGGTATATCTTTTCCTTTTTTGTTTTTTTATGTTTTTTTACGGTTTAATTAATGCTAGTTGCCACCTTCTTGCATTATGTGTATTAGAGTACCTTGGGATGAACCAAATAAGTTTGCATTTACAGAAAAATAAGAATTTGCACAAGGCCAATATATTGGTTTCTTGCTTTTATTGTTTTTCACCTTGCTATTTGTGTCCCATCTACAATCACTTTATAATGTTTGAAGCTTAGCAATGACTGAGTTTTCTTGGACTGGCATCGTTGTTAGTTTCTTTTTTGTTCTAAGCCTATTTAGTAGATAGTTTATAGTGTATATACATTCAACTCAATGGTTTGTGCCTATTTACAGGCTAGAAATATAATGTTGACGAAAGTAAGGAGTAACTGATTTTCTTATCTTTTAAAAATTTTAATTAGTATAATAAGTTTGATTAAATTTTATATTTGGAGTAACATAATAATATTTTTATTTAAAGATCGATTATTACCTAATTCTATATATGTTTGATTTTAACTGTAATGTGTATGTATTTAACTCTTAAAATTTATAATAAGTATAAATAATTCTTATAAGGACATAAATGTTAAATAATCATATTTCAAATGTTTATGATTTATAAAAACAAACAAGATGCCACTTATATTCAGATATTGAAAAAGAAAAAACAAACATATCATTCAAACATATACAATTCAGAGCTATTCAAATTTCAGTCAAATTCAGACCCATTCAAATTTTAGACAAAAAAAATAAATGATTATGATAGATTTTTAATTGTAGATATCAACAGATTTAAGAGTTATAAGCTTAGATATTTGGATTATTATTCCATTACAAAACTAATGTAGGAGGTTCTAGAAGTTTTAAGTCTAACACAAAATTAATTTAAAGAGTTTTTACATATTTTTAATTGTAAACATTGAGTAACTCATGAAGTTCTAATAGATTTGTAATCGTAAATTTCAACTAATCTAACGGGGTTCAGAAAGAATTTATTTAATCAAAAGAAAAGTTTATTCAATTTTTTTAGAAGAAAAAAAATCAGTTTTCAGCCAAGCATGTCCTTCTCTTTTTTTGTTTTGTTTTGTTTTGTTTTTTTTTTTTTTGATAAGCATTTCCGTCATTTTTATTTTCACATAAGCCCGAAAAGTGGAAGCAGAAAATTAATTTAAAAAAGAAAAATTTAGATTGGTTTACTTGCATGAATCTGACGTGTACTTCAATTAATGACGTGACCGTCGGGTGAAAATTGAAAAACCGCACGAAAAATCACCGCTTCACGAACCGCACGTCCGCCATTTTCCCCATCGTTTTTCCCATTTTGCCCCTCGGCATCTACTCGACCGCTCCTTCAATTCCATTTCACTATCTTCAAGCCTTCAATTTTACAAACGCTTCAAACACTTGGAGAATTAAAAAAACAACTAAAGAAAAATTTTGCAAAGTGTTTACATCACCATGGCTCTCAATCTTCGCCAGAAACAAACTGGTAACTCTCTCTCCCTCTCCCTTTCATTAGATCTCTCTTTTAATAAAACCCACTTTGTACTATTGAATTAGATTCGATGTATAATTTCGTAAGAGAAAAAAATGGATTTTTAACTGAATTCATATGTATTGACTTAATTCAGTGCATATTCTTTGGCGGGTTAATTGTTTGCATGGTGGTGTTATTGAATCTGATCTGTAAATTTGATTCCTATCCTAACAGAATGTATAACTCGAATGCTGAATCTAAACCAGCCTGTGAATGCCACGGGGACAGCAAATGAAGAGGTTTATAAAATCTTGATCTATGATAAGTTTTGTCAGAATATTTTGTCACCCTTGATCCATGTTAAGGATCTTCGAAAACACGGGGTGACCCTTTATTTCCTCATTGATAAAGATCGTAAACCTGTTCACGACGTGCCTGCTGTGTACTTTGTTCAAGCTAGCCAGCAGAATATACAGAGAATTATAGCCGATGCTTCTGCCTCGCTTTATGATAGTTTTCACTTGAACTTTTCATCCTCGGTACCTCGTGCACTTCTTGAGGATTTGGCATCTGGGTTGTTGAATTCGGATTCGATTCAGAGGATCTCAAAGGTCCATGATCAGTATTTGGAGTTTGTGACTTTAGAGGATAATCTGTTTTCGTTGGCACAGAAGAGTAGTTATGTTCAATTAAATGATCCAAAGGCAGGGGATAGAGAGATTGAGGAGATTATCGAGAGGATTGTTGGTGGGTTGTTTTCTGTACTGGCTACTCTCGGGGTGGTGCCAATTATAAGGTGTCCGTGCAGTGGACCGGCAGAGATGGTTGCTTCGGCGTTGGATCAGAAGTTGAGGGATCATTTGTTGTCTAAGAACAACTTGTTTTCAGAAGGTGGGAATTTTGCGAGCTCATTTCAGCGTCCAATTCTTTGTATTTTCGATAGGAATTTTGAGCTTTCAGTTGGGATACAGCATGACTTTAGGTATCGACCACTTGTGCATGATGTGCTTGGATTGAAGCTTAATAGGTTGAGCGTGCAGGGAGAAAAGGGTGGTATGAAGTCATTTGAGTTGGATAGTGCAGACCCATTTTGGGTGGCAAATGGGTGGTTGGAATTTCCTGAAGTTGCATTGGAGATTGAGACCCAACTGAACAAGTATAAGAAGGATGTTGATGAGGTTAATAAAAGAACGGGAGGAAATGATGGGGCTGAGTTCGATGGGACTGACTTAATTGGAAACACAAAGCATTTGATGAATGCTGTGAACTCGCTACCTGAATTGACCGAGAGGAAGCAGGTGATTGACAAGCACACAAACATTGCAACTGTGTTGTTGGGTGAGATAAAGGAAAGATCTCTTGATTCCTATGCTAAAAAGGAAAATGACATGATGATCAGAGGAGGCATTGATCGAAGTGAACTAATGGGCGTGCTTAAAGGGAAAGGCAGTAAGATGGACAAATTGCGGTTTGCAATTATATATCTGATTTCTTCAGAAACCATCAATCAATCAGAAGTGGAAGCAGTGGAAGCAGCTCTGAGGGAGTCTGAGGTTGATATTAGTGCATTTCAGTATGTGAAGAAGATCAAGTCATTGAATGTCTCATTGGCATCGGCAAATTCTGCAAGTAGAAATAACATAGTTGATTGGGCTGAGAAACTATATGGGCAGTCAATCAGTGCTGTGACAGCTGGTGTGAAGAATTTATTATCTAATGACAGGCAATTAGCACTGACAAGGACAGTGGAAGCTTTGGTGGAGGGGAGGCCCAATCCTGAAATTGACTCGTATCTCATGTTTGATCCTCGTGCTCCCAAGTCAAGCGCCGGTAGCAGCCATCTGAAGGGACCCTTTAAAGAAGCTATTGTGTTCATGATTGGTGGCGGCAACTACATGGAATATGGCAGCCTGCAAGAGCTTGCGAAGCGCCAGCAGCCTGTGAAGCATGTTATATATGGAACAACAGAAATTCTCACAGGAGATGAGTTTGTTGAACAGCTTGCCCTGTTGGGTCAGAAGATGGGATTGGGAAACACTGCTGCCCCATCAACCCATTAAATACAGATATATCATAGATGTTCTTTCTTGTAAGACTTTCATTTGGGATTTTATGCTTAAAGGGAGGCATACTGGGAATTGACGCCAAGGCAGGTTTTGGAGCTGAATATTTGTGAAGGAGCGTGAGGGGATTGGTGGATGTGCTTGTTAATTGGTTATATTGGCTTCTGGGTGTTTAAGTGAGACTCGAAACATACCGATCTTTTGACAATGTAGAAGAATGTTTTTAGCTTAATAGCATTAGGCATCTTCATTGAAGTAAGCTTCTGTTGTTGGAATATATCCGTTTCATTTTGTTCTGTAATTGAAACCTTAACCTTAGAGAATTATTTTGTTAATGCTATCCACATCAATATATGAGTGTTGTTCAGGTTCACTTTCGCATGGTAGTTGATGTTGCTCTGCTTCTGCGATGTTGATTGGAATTCGTAGGTAGTAGAAGTTGAATGAATGCTTGGACATGCTGTGTTTTTGACTTTCTTTTACTTGCTTTTCAACTTGCTGAGCCGTGATTGCTGGCAGCCTGGCCTGATGAAGATGGTGCTTTTTTAGATATTTTACAAGAAATGTATTATTGTCTCAAATAAATGAATAATAATAATAATTCAAGTTTCTGTATTATGTATCTGTCTCTTCATATATTAAAAAACATAAATAATAAATTAATAATAATAACAGTCAATGTTTTAAAAATAACCTTCTATAATTCTATTCTCTGCACATAAAGAGAAGAAAATACTTTTATTATTATTAATACAGGTTAGATAATAAATTAATAAAGAATTTTGTGTATTAAAAAAAAAAATCGTCGGAAAGGCATTTCTATCTTCTCCATATCGACCGATTAATTACCCCCGCGCGCGCTCTCTCTCTCTCTCTCTTCGCGGCACACAAATTCCGTATGCCAAACATGTCTCGCCGATCCCTACCTTTCCTGAAGTCCCTAATCCAAACCCGATCCGTAACCTACATGCCCCGACCCGGAGACGGCGCCCCGAGAGCCGTGACTCTAATCCCCGGGGACGGCATCGGCCCGCTAGTGACCAACGCCGTAGAGCAAGTAATGGAAGCGATGCACGCGCCGATCTACTTCGAGAAGTACGAAGTCCACGGCGACATGAAGCGCGTGCCGCAACAAGTGTTGGACTCCATAAGGAAGAACAAGGTCTGCTTGAAAGGCGGACTGAAGACTCCGGTCGGCGGCGGTGTGAGTTCGTTGAACGTTCAGTTGAGGAAAGAGCTTGACTTGTACGCTGCGTTGGTCAACTGCTTTAATTTGCCTGGGTTGCCGACGCGTCATCACAATGTTGATATTGTTGTGATTAGGGAGAATACTGAAGGTGAGTACTCAGGACTCGAGCACGAAGTCGTTCCCGGCGTTGTCGAGAGTCTTAAGGTAAATTGTAATTTTAATTTGTGTTCCTAGTGTTGAGCTTGTTTTATTTTTTGTTTATTAATATCAATTGACTTGAGGTTGTGTTCTTTATTGTTATATACAGAATTTATCTATATCCATTCATTTGTACTTTAAGAGCTAGTGATTTTGCTGCCAAGTCTTTAGTCTAGTGGTTAAACAGCCTTCGGCCCATCTCGAGGAGAAGAACTTTGTTAGCTATTTTTGAGCTATGCTCGATGACCCCACCAGCTATTCGATAATTGTATTTAGAGTCTCGATAGACTCCTGATAGCAACATGGATGGATAAATATAGTTTAAGCATAAAAAATCTAGTTATTTCATTCCACAACAACCATAGCTCATCAATTGAAGACATACCTTTAGTTTAGCTTGAGTCAAGTTTGAAATTGTCATCATATTTCTTATGTTTGATCAAATTTGTTAGAGCTCTGCTTTAGCTGGGATAATGATGATCGTAGTAAATGAGATTGGGTGGAGAGACTTGGTTCATTTTTTATATTTTTAAATGATTATTTCTATTCCTGGATAGGTGATAACGAAGTTCTGTTCAGAGCGTATTGCAAAATATGCATTTGAGTATGCATACTTAAACAACAGGAAAAAAGTGACTGCTGTGCACAAAGCGAACATTATGAAACTTGCGGATGGGTTATTCTTGGAATCTTGCCGGGAGGTTGCTACTAAATATCCCAGTGTCAAGTACAATGAGATTATTGTTGACAATTGCTGCATGCAACTTGTTTCAAAGCCTGAGCAATTTGATGTCATGGTATGCAGCTTTCCAATACTGATTTAGTTTAATATAGCCGTGCACGTTTGTACCATAGCTGTGCATGTTTGTGCCATTGCATTGTACTTGATTATCTGTTTCTAGGTTGTGGGCATACATAATTTTGCTTCCCGCATTGTTATTTTGTTTTATATGAAATTGTAGATCTTGTAGTATTTTTGGCTGATGTGAATGTGACTAGTATCTAATGTGTATAATTAATTTTGGCAACTTTCGGTGTAGAAAAAGAAAAAAAAAAAATTCTTGCTTGAATATTTTGGCAACGTCACTTTGGTTCTATTGAATTATGCTCTGTACATTGTGAAATCCAGTACTTTACATTGTTGGCTGAATGTTTGAGCATTGTATTATGCTGTTATATTTTGTTTTCACTCTCTGCTTCAGATGTCATGTGTTGCCTGCTCTGGCGCTGTGCAAACTGCAAAGGCTTTGTTTGATATATTTCATATTGCTGCTGAAAGTGTTGAATTATTGGCTAAGTTTTATATAGAGATCTGAGATCTCACTACATTTGGTTGTCAATGTGATTCCACTTTCTGTCTAGTTCATGATTTTTTGTCAATTTGGTAGTTTATTAGCTTTCCCGCCACCTTACCGATGGAGCCTTCTTTATGTTCTGTAGGTCACCCCTAATCTATACGGCAATCTAGTCTCAAATACAGCAGCTGGTATTGCTGGAGGCACTGGGGTCATGCCTGGAGGTAAAAATCTCTGGTCTTCAGGTTTTATTTCTTTTGAAAAAATTCACTCAACTTTGATGAGTTCTGAATGATGGTTATATGCTTAAGAAGGGATGATGAGGTTAATTTATGGTGCACTGCATTGAATGTTCTGGAATTCTTTTCGTTAGTTATGGGTTAGTTAGTCTCATCAAGTTTTCAATGGCTTAACAGGTAACGTGGGAGCTGATACCGCTGTTTTTGAGCAGGGTGCTTCAGCAGGAAATGTGGGAAATGAGAAAGTAGTTGAACAAAAGAAAGCAAATCCAGTGGCTTTGCTTCTTTCATCAGCTATGATGCTAAGACATTTGCAGTTCCCTTCATTTGCTGATCGACTAGAGACTGCTGTGAAACGCGTAATATCAGAGGAAAAGTACAGAACCAAAGATCTCGGTGGAGAGTGCACCACTCAAGAGATTGTCGATGCAGTCATTGCTAATCTGGATTGATTTGATTCAGTTGTAGCATTCCTGTCGTAGTGCTGGCATGTGGACGTCATTTGAGTTTTGCATTCCTTACTCTGCCCTTTTTACATGTTTCGAGTTTCTTGAAGCCTCTGGAATCTCATTTTTAGGCTATCCAGCTGCGTTGCTTTTCCATGGCGTTTATCATTTTTGAAAAATTATTTGAGTTTATAGTAGTCGTTGAAAAATGTATTGATAAACAAAAGTTTCCAATTGTAATGGTCAAAATTCTTGAGTCGTATTCGTATCAATGTTTTGTTTTCTTTTAATACCCTTTTAGTCTTTTCTTCTTCAAACACAAGTGCTGGCACTACTACCATGGCGAGGATTTTTCTTCTATGTCAAGATGTGACCAGTTTTATGTACAATTTGTGTTTTTTTAAGAGAAATTACTTTATATATTATCATGTTATACTGTTACGAGTTTTAAAGTTTTATGAAATTTAAGGAGTGTATATTATGAAATTTAAGGAGTGTATCGATAAATTTATGACCTTTGTAATACTATTGCACGGCGGTTGTACTTTTTGTTTCGTAAAAGAATTAATATTGTGGTGGTGGGTGTTGATGTTAATTTCTAGCCAATTAGAGAATTAAATAATGAGATGATACGAGAAATAAGAAATAAAGAATTTATGTGTTTCAGTACGTGGTCTACATTCATTGGTATAAAAAGAGTAATTTTTTACTATTGAATAAGGATTATAATCAAGTTTTTTTTTTTCTTGTTTAATTAGTTGTTTATTCGTATCATATATGCATCAAGAGTTTTTTATTTATAATACAACCTAGGTAAACTAAGTTCTCGCTAACTTTTTGTTCTGATCATCTTTATCACTTAATTTAGAATTTTATTTGATGTCAATATCAATCTTTATCTCCTTTTGAAATTAAGTTTTATCTGGTATTAATGTTTATCTCTAGTATTTATCTCATTCTTAAACTCACACAATGCGGCGAGAGCTTCTAGACTCTTACTTTGCTTAGAACTATTGGACCCTAGCTACTGGATGTAGCAGTTAGGTTTATTTAATTGAATTTATCTCGGTTGTACTCTTGTGCTATGATGCTCTCTTGCAGTTCTCTTGTCATGCAAATTTAACTTCATGCTCTCATCGTGTTTATTTGACTTATTAATTGGTGTCATGCTATAGCCATCTTCTCATGCAACTGTACTTAATTGACTTATTAAGCTTCACTTTCATGCTCTCATGCTCTCATTCTTTCCTACTCTCATGTTCTCATGTTGTCATGTAGCTGTGTTTAATTGACTTATTAAGTTTTCTATTGAGCTTGCGTGCTCTCATGATATCATGCTCACAAGTTTTCAGGCTTTCATATAGTTGTGCTTAATTGACTTATTAAGTTTTCTACTGAGCTTGCATGTAACACCTCAAATTTAATTGGGTCTTCATGAATATTTTCCTTATTAGAATTAGAATTTGGTTTGGTTTTATCTTGCCAAGTCCTGATTGTCTCTCTTAAGTTAAAAAAAAAGAATAAAAAGGAAAGATAGGTCAATAATATTTGATACTTTTATATACACAAGTTCTAAGTCCATCGTTCTTTTGAATTCTCATTGTTCAAGGCAATGAAAAGAAAACAAAACAAGGGCTTGAAGAGGGGTAAGAGCAAAAGGGTTTGAGAGAGAGAAGAAGGGAAAAAAAAAAGGAAAAGGTTTTTACAAAAAGAGGAGGCAATCGATCATGTCTTTTACGGTGTGAACAAGTATCATCTTGGAGTGTCTTAGGGCTTAAAATTGATGTTGGTAAATATTTTCTACACTCTGGGCTCATGTTTTACAAGTGTTACTGTTTGTTTTATGGACAGTAGTTTTTGTTGATTAATAATGGATTAAAGATGATTGAGGTCGTAAATTAATGAGTTTTTTTTTTTTTTTGTACTAATTTTAGACAGAGAATCGCGTGCCCTCAATAATTTTTATGACCAATTTTTATTTTTAGAGTAAAAGACATCTATCTCAAGCTTTCTATTGAATCATCATATGTTTCAAAATTCTAAACATTGAATTTATTATGAATTTTCGAAGTTGGTACTCTATTCTTAGAAAATTATGCTTTCCTGCAATAGTTCCAATTTGGATGATTTTTATTATTAGTAGAGCATTTGAAATTTATGAAACTTTTATTACGCATTGATAAACATGTTTATTTATGATACGTTGAGTTTCGGAATTTGTTATGAAGTAAATTAATTATGAAAATTCAATAATTAGGGCTACTGTAATTTATGAAACCGAAACATGATATGTTTTAAGCATGTTTTTGTACTTAAAATCAAGTGAAATTTTTATTAGAGGTTCCTTTACATGTCTAATATGTGCATATTTCATTTTATGATTTTTGGGCTCGTATACTAAATGTTGCAAATTTTGAAATTGGCCTTATGCAATCCTGAAAACTGTTTTTCCATAATTGAAGTATCACATTTCGGATCAGTCTTAATTATGTATGGAATCATAAAAGGTCATGAAATTTTTACTAGGTGTTATTCTATGTCTCTAATGTTATAGAAAGCTTGGCTTACTATTTTTCGATTCTTATAACTAAAGTTATGGATTTTTGTGTTAGGTAACTGCAAGTTTGAATTTTCTAGGTAGGTTTTTTATACATGAAAAAAAAATTGTTTTAAGTCCATTTTTTGTTGTGAAATAAATCTCATATTTTTATCTCCCATGTCTATTATGTTTCCGGACATAATTTTACAATGGCATGATTTTTAGATTTATATGTAAATAGTAATGAAATTTCAAATTTTTGCCATGCAGTATTAAATATTGAAAAGATAGTTTTATTCATCTTGAAAGAAAAAAAAAAGTGATTTCTGAATAAATTTACGACTCTTTCAATTATGAGATATTTTCATATGAAACCTCACATGTTTGAACAGAATCTTTGTAAGATCTTAGAATTCTTGAAGTGAGATATCATTGAATTAATTTCAGAATGCGTAGGCTGATTGGAATTTTAATCGTTTAGTTGGTTTGGTATTTTCGTATATAAGAAGGTTGAGATATTGAGAATCACTGTTAAGTTAGGAATTGATAAGGATATTGATATAATGTTTTCTTAAATTTGTCTTAAAAATGACTTTAAAATACTTGTCTCTACACAACCCCAATAAATATCAAATCTGATCGGATAAGAATGAAATATTTAATGTCGGCTTGACAAATTAATAACAAACTGACTTGCCAATATTATATATATATATATATATATATATATATATATATATATATATATATATATATATATATATATATATATAGTGTTTCTTTAGTGAGTCTCAAATTAACAAAATGAGAATGCCACTAATAAAAAATTACATATTTCAATACATTGGAGATTATTTTTGTCTGTTAATATCCTAAAGTTTATGTTTTTTGTTCATTATTGGTATCCTAATTTTAACAAAATGTGGGTGTTTTCACTAGAGAAGAATTATTATTATTATTATTATCCTCCTCTTCCTCCTCCTCCTCCTCCTAAAATTTATGTTTTTTATTCATTATCGGTATCCTAATTTTAACAAAATGAGGGTATTTTTACTAGAAAATTATTATATATGTTAGCTCATTGCACCTTGATACAAGTAATAAAATAGTTTAAACGTGCCTATTAATAGATTGAAATAGTTTTTATGTCATCCTAAGAAATTCAATGTTGTTTAGTAAAAGTTTCTTATAATGATATTTTATATAGGAATAATTTTCATGTAATCATACAAAATTTTAATTCTAATTTAAGTAAGTTACAATAAAAATAAATTTTTCATTTTTATAAGTTATAATTTTTTTAGATACCACCTTAACGAACTTGCCTTCATATAGTAATAAGTAGGGAAATTATCTCTGTAACACTTCTATTTTGTCATATGTACATTTAATCATCACAAATTTTTGACATATTTTTGACATCATTTTTTTTAACTTGTATCAATCAACTACTTTACATTAATAAATTATCATTTTACCCTAAAATGAATTCAAATTCCGTTTTATTCTACAAAATTTTGAAAAATAAAAATATTATCATTACAAGAATAGCCATAAATTTAATAAAACAAATAAATCTCAAAATCTAGATCTTAGCTTTATAATTATAATTTCATTTAAAAATTATCATTTTAAGTTTTTGTAATTACAATGTCATTTAATTTTTGTAATTAAATTAAATATAGGGAAATTTTTTGATTTTTATTATAAGGAAATTTACAATAATTATAGGGAGCTTTTCTCTTCACTTAACCCTTCAATAAATAAATGCCCCTTCACTTAAAGATGGTAAAAGTTCATAACTAAATTAGGAAGTGTACTCTTACACTCATATCACAATCTATTGTTACTATATTTTAATGTAGTATTTTATGCTAGCGGCCGCTATTGAGAAGCATCGAAAAGGTGACAATTTTGAATTTAGCGTGCTTCTCACAACTCCACTAAAGTCTCACGTTGCCAAACCTTATCTAAATACCAATTACCACACGTACTGGCGTGCTGCGTTTTCAGAAATTCACCAGGTTCAATTAACACATAATCCATATGTGTGTGTATGTATATATACGTGTATGTGTGTGTGTGTAAATATACGTGTGTGTGTGTGTGTGTAAATATATGTGTATGTGTGTGTGTGTATGTAAATATACGTGTATGTGTGTGTGTGTAAGTAAATATACGTGTATGTGTGTGTGTGTATGTAAATATACGTGTATGTGTGTGTGTGTGTAAATATACGTGTATATGTGTGAGAATGAGAATTCACTCTTAGAATTCTCACTACTAATTAGTAAATGGTTAACAACCATTCATCAAGTATGCTGTGTAGGCGGCTAAAGAGAAAGAAGCATCAAGCAAATGCACTTTTTAGTTGTTAGCTGATAGCGAAAGGTGTAATGGAGAAGAAACAAATAGCCATTATCGGTGCTGGTGTTAGTGGCCTTCTTGCCTGTAAGTATGTTCTGTCAAAAGGGTTTCATCCTATTGTTTTCGAAGCTCGAAGTGACGTTGGAGGAGCATGGATCAAAACTGTGGAGACTACAAAGCTACAAACTCCTAAACAATTGTATCAGTTCTCAGATTATCCTTGGCCGGATTCAGTCACTACAGATTTTCCGGACCACAATCAGGTCTTGGATTATATTCAATCTTATGCAAGTCACTTCGACTTGCATAAGCACATGAAATTCAATTGCAAGGTTGTTGGCATTGAACTTGAAGGCCTTTCTGATGAAGATGGGAAGTCATGGAGTTTTTGGAATGGCAATGGTCAGCCCTTTGGTTCCCAAGGCAAATGGATGGTTGCCGTAGAGGATGCCAAGAACCACTCGACTGAGGTACGTGTAATTGGAGTGTGAAAAAATGTATCTAATGTTTTGTTTATGCCTTATCTGTTGATGCAAGGCAGGCATATTGCATTCTTTCTTTTTAATTTTAAGATGTAAATAAATATATGCAGGTTCATCAAGCGGACTTTGTGATTCTGTGTGTCGGGCGATTCAGTGATGTACCAAACATTCCACAATTTCCTCCAAGAAAAGGACCAGAAGCATTTCATGGCAAGGTGATACACTCCATTGACTACAGCGCCATGGATTATGCAGCCGCTGCCAACCTTGTCAAAGGGAAGAGAGTTACAGTTGTTGGGCTTCAGAAATCCGCATTGGACATTGCAATGGAGTGCACAACAGCGAATGGTAATTAAGAGAATCCAAGTAGTTAATCATCTGTATTTGCTCCAACTTATTGAATAAATCTTTTGTTATCATTTTCATTTGATTTCAGGATTGGAAAATCCATGTACAGTCTTATACAGGACAGAGCACTGGAACATCCCCGATTACTTTCCTTGGGGGTTTCCTCTAGCATGTTTGTACCTGAACCGTTTCGCTGAGCTATTGCTTCATAAGCCTGGAGAAGGTTCCCTGCTAAGTCTCTTGGCAACAATGCTTTCGCCACTGGTAACGTTTATTCTATTCATTTTTTGGCATATCAAGTGGGAAAATAAATACTCTCCTGGAGGACTAATTTGCTTTGTATTCAAGTAACAGATATGGGCAATTTCAAAATTTGTTGAAGCTGATATTAAGAAGAAGCATCGTTTGGCAAAGTTTGGAATGGTGCCGAAACATAGTTTTCTGCAAGAACTCAGTTCATGTTTGACCATAACAGTCCCGGAAAATTTCTATGACAAAGTTGAAGAGGGCAGCATCATTTTGAAGAAATCTCAAGATTTCAGTTTCTGTGCAGACGGCATAGTGGTTAATGGTGAAACTACACCTTTGAAGACAGATTTGGTCATTTTGGCCACGGGCTTCAGGGGTGACGTGAAGCTCAAAAACATGTTTCTGTCCCAAACCTTTCAAGATTACTTAGCAGGCTCCCCTAGCGCAAAACTGCCACTCTACAGGTCAGCATATATATAGATATACATGTCGAGAATAAAGAATTTATGAACTACAAATTCCTTTTTGCTGAAGAGAACTAGAAATGTTGGTTCATCTCTAGGTAACTCTTAATATTGTTTTGCATTTGATCAGGGAAATCATTCACCCCAAAATTCCTCAACTAGCAATAATTGGATTCTCAGAAAGTGTATCAAACTTGTACACCTCAGAGATGAGATGTCGGTGGCTAGCTGAGCTTCTCGATGGGACGGTCAAGCTACCTAGCATAAAGGAGATGGAAGAAGACATGAGAAAATGGGATGAATATATGAAGCGATACTCCGGCAAGTACTACCGGAGATCATGCATTGGTGCCATTCACATTTGGTACAATGATCAATTGTGCAAGGACATGGGATGGAACCCCAAGAGAAAGAAAGGATGGTTTGCTGAACTGTTTGAGCCTTACGGACCAGTGGATTATGCTCCACCTTCAACAAGCAATAAACTCCACTGAAGCTCTTTTAACTTGTGTTTTTCATCTCCATTTTCCTATGCGTTGTGTTGTTTAATTTCTTTCTGTTACAATTCTAAGTAATAGTGCTTCCATCATTTGATATTGTGATGAAGAGTTGCTACATGTACAATAATGGCAGCAAAAAATTAAAAAAAAAAATTGTACTGTTTATTGCGTTCTTCGGTGCAGGTATAGTTCTCACAAATACTTAATAAATTTTCCTTTATGTTAGCAAATTGGCAAGCCGGATAAACAATTACTCATTCAAATGCATATGTTGATATGTCGTTCACACTTTACACAACTCATTGACAGTCGTTTTCAAATATACCAGAATATCCCAAAAAAAAAAAAAAAATACCTTGGTAGCTAAGGACGAAAATGAGTATAGTTCCTCAAATATCTGTCTGTGACAGATAAGGGCACATGGTCCTGAACTTATAAAAAAATATGTCCATTTCAAAAGCAGATACAAAGCTGCAATGGAGAAGAAGCAAAAAGCAGTTGTTGGAGCTGGAATCAGTGGCCTCATTGCATGCAAATACACTTTGTCAAAAGGGTTTCATCCAATTGTTTTTGAGCCGCAATGCAGCATTAAGGAGTATGAACCAAAACTTTTATAGAGTCTAAAAAGTTAAAACACCAAGACCAATGCATCAATTCTCAGATTTTCCTTGGCCATCTTCGGTCACTGAAGAATTTCCAAGCCAACATCAAGTTTTGGATTACGTTCAATCTTATGCTTGCCATTTTGACTTGTTTAAGCACATTACGTTCAATGCCAAAGCTGTTGGAATTGAATTTGAAGGCCATTCTGATGAAGAGAGGCGGTCTAAGCTATGGAATGGCAATGGCATGCCCTTTAGCTTTCAAGGGAAATGAAAGGGTGTGATGGAGGATTTAAAGAACCATTCAACTGAAGTACTTCTATCTCCCATATCATTTATATTTCCCATTTACATGTAAATGTCTTCAAGGTACGCATTAAAGGATATTTTCGACGTTTATAATCCTAAAGAGATATGAAACTATCGAAATCAATTGTATATAATATTGTGGGGGTATAATCGAACTTTGATACTATTGCAGAAGAATCTATATGTGCAGGTTATGTTTTGCACCAGCGTCAAACTTTTAACAATACATTGTTTTACAACAATGAAAAACTTCTATGGCATGTCGTTTAGAATCTCATCTTCTTAAACGATTGGTTGTCTATGGTTTATGCCATTGTAAAAATTTTAACTGAATTACCTCTTGCGGTGATATTATCATAAACACGAAGGTGATTTTTAGTAAGCAAAAATGACATCTCCACCTCAAGGTTTGGGACAATAATCACAAAGATTTTTAAATTTTCAATAAGAAACACCAAAACTCTTTTTTAATCACAATACCCTTTGATTTTATAAATCCAAAAAAATTAACCCCAAAATTTTATAGTAAATAGAAATATATCATTAAAATAAATGTAATAATATATGTATTTTAAAATAATTTTAATATTTAAAAAATATTTTTATATTTTACAATCCATTGTACATATTTTATTATATTAATCTAATTTTTACTAAGAAATAGAAACATAAAGAAATTAATTAAAGTCAAAATTATTTTGAATATTATGTAAAAATAATTTTAATATTATTAATAGGGACATACTTTGTTAATTGTAAAATCTATTTAACCCAAAGATTTATTTGAAATCTTTATAATAAATACAAATATATTATCAAAATAAATATAATAATTTAAAATTTTAATATTATTTTAAATGTTAAAATTAATTTAATATTATTAATTTACTGGATAGATTATATTAAGATTATATTATTTATATTACATTTGTATTAATTAAAAAATTCTAAAATTAATGTTCTAATTATTATATTTAAAGGATATTATGGTAAAAAATAAAGTTTTAGTGTCCATTTTTTAAAACTTAAGAATTTTTATGATTATTTTCACAAACCTTAAGGATGTGAGTGTCCTTTCCTTTTAGCAAAGCAAAAGCAAGTGATATTCCTATAGCAGTGTACTCACTAGTTCATTCATGGCCTAACAGAAAGATGCAGTTTTACAAAATGGACATTGTAATTCTCTGTCTGGGGAGATTCAGTGACCTTCCAAATAGACCAGAATTTCCTCCAAGCTAGGGTCCAGAAGAAAGTGATTCATTCAATGGACTATGGATTACGAAACTGCTGCCACGTTTGTCAAAGGGAAACAAGTTACTGTTGTTGGGTTTCAGAAATCTGCACTTTGATATTGCAATGGAATGCTCAGCAGCAAATGGTAAAACATGACGAACTAACTCAAAGCATTAACATAAAGCAATGATTCATTTTCCAATTCAAAAAATTGATCTTCATTTTGATTTGATTCCAGAGGGGTGAAGAAACCATGTACAGTTTTAAACAAAAATGAACACTAGAATGTACCCGATTACCTTCCCTGCGGAGTGCCTTTAGCATATCTTTAACTGAACGGATTCTCACAGTTTTGGTTCATAAGCTTGGATAAGGAATCCAAGCTAAGGCTATTGCCAATAATCCTTTCTCCATTGGTAGCATTTTCCCTTAATCCACTGGTAGCTACATTCAAATTCTTTCTTTTACTCATGCGGTCTAATGTGCTAACTAAAGCTAAGTCTACTGCGGAGATGGATGTTCGCGACATTTGTCCAGAATTACATTAAGAAGAAGCATAATTTGGCAAGGTTCGGGATGGTACCAAATCATAGACAAGAAATCAGGTCATGTTTGGCCTCAACAGTGCCAGAAAGGTTCGGTGACAAAGTTGAAGAGGGCAGCATCAATTTGGAGAAGGCTCAAGGCTTCGGCTTTTGTGATGAGGGTATTTTGATTAATGGAGTGTTTCCCGCTCCTCTGAAGACATATTTGGTCATACTGGCCACAGGCTCTAGGGTTAACATAAAAATCAAAAACATTTTTAAGTGAAAAATCTTTCAGAATTACATGGCAGGATCCCCTATTCAAACACTCCACTCTACAGGTTAGCAGCATATCATCGAAGAATACGACTTGTTGATTTCAAACTTCTTGGTATTAAAATCAATAAATTACAGAAACAATTTAGGATTCTATAATCATAATGTTTTTCATATTTGAATTCAGCGAAGTTGTCCATCCCCAAATTCCTCAACTAGCTGTAATTGGATATTCAGAAGGTCTTTCAAACTTGTTTACCTCAGAGATGAGATGCCGGGGCTAGCAGAGCTTCTCGACAGAACATGCAAACTTCCTGCCACTAAAATAATGGAAAAAAGAAATATGGAGATATGGGATGAATACATGAACCAATGTTCCGGCAAATACTAACAGGAGATCATGCATAGCTATTCTTCACATTTGGTACGGTGATCAATTATGCAAAGACATTGAAGTGAACCCAAAGAGAAAGATGGGATTATTTGCTGAACTGCTAGAGCCTTATGGACCAACGGATTATGTTCCATCTGCTGAAAATTTCATTTTCGCATTTATAGTGTGGAATGTGATCGCTCTCCTAATTTGAAGCAATTCTTTTTCAACAATCCTAATTTGAAGCATCTCTTTTTCGACGATCATCTTATTTATCGTTGGGTAAGTGATAATTTATCTCCCAAATAATGTGGCATTTTATATGCCTTTCATTAATTGGGTTGTAAAAATAATGTTAACAAATCAATTCAATTCACACACATAGCAATAATATTATTGTATTCCAACTCACAAAGCATGAGATTATTGTTTATCATTACAAATAAGATGATTATTTATTTTTTAATTTTCATTGCACTCCATCCCTGAATTAATCGTAACCCAATCACTCCCCTACAAGTGTTGAGCCAATTGAGCAATCATTCGGGGATAAATAAAACAATCATCGACAAATAGCTTTAAGTTATGAAAGGAGAAGGTAGAAAGATCAACATAGAAGTGTAATAAGCAGAACTAAATATAATTGATTAAAAAACTATTAGCTAATATAAGTCAATAAACCTAACATGTGGTTTCAAGTTTTGTACAAAAATCTATGAGCTAGTACGAATTGAATATTGAAAATTATACGATCAGGCACCAAAAATAAATCATCCAGTGCTGCGAATTACGATTGCAATGTCTCTCAGAGATTAGGCCTTTCCAAATTGTTGTGATATCAACTTCTGGAGAAATTTTAGAATATATCAAAAATACCATATCAGCCATATAACAAGTAAATGATGATATAACATATGTGTATTTATTTTGAAAAATCACCATGCAAGTGGTGATAATTATTAAATTTAACTACATGTGTCATACATGCATTGATTGGTTATATAATCTCTAATGTATTTTAGAATTCCTCCAATTTATAGTATCAATTTACCTGCTGAAAAAGAAGCAAGTTAAGTAGTTCCAGACCAAAACTATTAAAACTGGAAAAGGAAATATATAGGATTCCTTCACCGCCCAAACCCATCACAAAATGAACGGATAAGTAAATGAAGAAAGAATAGGAAGGAATAGCAATTTTCATTTATAGGATACCTGAATTACTTGACAAGGGCAACATTGAAACATAGAACAAAGATCAGAAGAATAGAAAAACCTGAACTGCAAACAGAATCATCATTAATATCCACCAAGCTTGGCTCCCTCTAAGTCCATGTGGAGGAACCACCACGGACCTGATTTTGATAATAACCTGAAAATATGAAGAAATCATCAGGAAAAATCAAAATTATAAAGGAAAGAAAAATATGCCTAGATTGAATCAGGATAAGCGGACCAGCGACATTTAGCATGTAAACAAAACCAATTGTCATTTAAGTGTCCATTACCTGACAAAACCTGCCACCATACGCAAGCCCATAAAGAGTACCAAGCCTGCCCAAACCCCGGGAAGACCAATAACACGAGGAGCACATAGCAAAAATGTAGATGACATTGCTCCCACTAACATCTACATGTCACAACACAAATGTCAAGCAAGAACATAGAGCAATTTAACAACCAAAGAAGGACTTATATCAGAATTTGAGTTTACAAAGGTGAGGGTTACCATAGAGCAAGCAGCATATCTAAAGTCTGAGACACCATAATGCAGGCCATCAAAAATGAAAGCTAGTGCATTAATAGGTTGACTTGCACTAACAAACTGCGAGAAATTTAAACAAAATAATTAAACCAAAAAAATATGTAGTGGAACCCACATCATCTAAAAAACAAAAAGGTGAGAAAACGAAATAGCATAAATTCATACATACCAATACTCCAGTTCCAACAATTCCCAACACTTTAGGGTCTTTGGTGAACAAGGGGGCCAAAGAACCAAAAGATAGCCCCAAAATTGTAGCCAAGGAAACACCTGTGAGTACTCCTATCTGAAAAAGAAAACATGTATTAAGTTCTAAAGTAAGCCTGCATATATTTAGCATATGGAACGTAGAAATCTTGGAGACAAAACCTGAAAATTCTACCAAGTTTCAGGACAAGTAAACAAAACGGAGATGTATCCAGAAAAAGCTTACTTTTAACACAAAGTTGGTAATTTCTCTAACGGTCTTGAAGTCCCCTTTAGATACATAACTAGCAATCAAGGCCTACAAATGAATAGTTTTTGGTGTCAACATAAAATTAAACGGATATAATTTTCGACAACTAGCTCTTCTCAATTAACTCAATACTCATAAACAAGCTACAATGATTGCCTTGACTTTGGTTAATATTGTCAAATAGAAATCAAATATGATGATAAAGAACTAACAAGTTGTTATGGATAATGTTAAACCTTAAGTGAAACTGGTATAAAGGAAAGATGCATACCTGACCAGAGGCAGCTAGTGCATCAGTAAGAAGAGATACAGCCAACCAAACTTGCATGCATATCTGGTGCGCAGCCATAGCGTCTGAACCTTGACGAGCAGCCATTGAAGTCCCCAGCGTCATTGTTATTAAAACTGCAAGTGTTCTTCCTAGAAGAAAGCCACCTGTAGAAGCCCATTATCATAAGAGATTCAAATCAACAACTGTTACAATACCGTAGCTTTATTTTTATCCTCAAATTGCTGGCATTGATAAGAAAGGTAGAGTAGTAAAATTCTGAAAAAAAAAGGGAAGAGAAAAAAATACCAGATTTTACATAATCACCAAATTGCAAGGCTCCCATCTTCGGAGGCATTAGTACAACTTTCTTGTTCAAAAACCAGATCATTATAACAGCAACAACGTACCTAGCAAATGAAATTTAGTTATAATTACAATTAAGTAAAGAAAATAAAACAAAAAGAATGCCACTGGAAAAGTACATACTGAGACACAACAGTAGAGATTGCCGCTCCAGGCACACCAAGTTGACAGTAATATATAAGTAAGGGAAACAAGAATACAGCTAATAAGTTGCCGATACCTGCATACGGAGTAACTACATCGGTCAGAAGAGAATTTTAAAAAATTAATAAAACTAAAAGGTAAATAAAAAATCAAACAGTCTGTAATCATCCTAGACACAGGTATTAATTAAGTAAATAACATACATATCTAGCTTCCCATTCAAAATCGCTAGTTTTAATCAGCAATCATCCCTTAACACCTGTGGATTTACATAATATATCTAAATAAAATTATTCACTACATCCTACAGCATGGAGGTCAATAATGTTTCAAAAATAATCACACCTAACAACCGCCCAGTGTTAACAAAATAGAGTATAGAGCTTACGTGCACACTCAGCGAGTAGTACATACAGAGCTTTCTCATTCATAATTGACAAGCTTTAACAACATGGTGAATGAAGCATGTCAAGCTTTCAAACATATAAAAATGAAAAGAAGCCACATAGATTTTACTGGAAATTTTTAGTGATAATAACTCAAATACATGGAGAATTCTGCCATCACTACTTTATACATCCAAAAGTAAAACCAGATACTTGCCTAGACATAAAACAGGGGTCTTTGTATCTTTAAAACCACGGAAAATGCCTTGAAGAGCCAAAGAAACAACAAACGCTGGAGAACCAAGGGCTCTTAGCATAAGAAATGTTTGTGCTGGACCATGCATAGCAGATGCCTATTAAAAAATGAAGTCAAGGAGCATAAACCATAAGATTCGTGAGTAATGGTATTAAAGATCAGCCAAAAAAAATACTTCCAAGCATAAATTTGGTAATAAAACGACAAAGAGCAAGATGCAGATACCGAAACAAATACATAACCACAAAAACACTCACAGTGGAAACTGAGAGAAGCATAGATTACAAAATATGCCATACATGAAACTAGAGATATAAAACATACTGATGGTATGCCCATCAAGTTAAGAAATGGTCCAGAAGCCAAAGATAAAGCTACAGCCTCAAAGATGCCAATCCCAACTGCTAAAAGCAAGGCCGTAGACACCGAGGATAGTTGCTTTCTTTCAGTTGTCGCATTTGGAGGTTTACCATTGCCTTCTAGGCCTGGATAACAACACAAGTCAGACAGATGGAATGTAAAAAAAATTGAAACTTCTAAATTTCAACTTGTACCATGAATATAGAAATAAATGCATATTTAGAAAAATCACTAATTGTCTGTTTATATTCACCTGCAGCTAAATCCTTGGTTAAATTCTTTGCAATATCTTCAGCAACAAAAGAAGTAGCAACACTGAGGAGAGGAATATTAAATAACTTAGATACAATATTAAAGATTGATATAGAAACACCCGCTGAAGCCAGCTCCACAGAACCTGTGGAAGCAATAAGAGTTATTAATCCTTCATTGGATAACAATCATCAAATTTACGAGCGTAAATCAAGAAATTATACAGTAAATCAACAGCATGATATGAAATTATGAATTAAAAATCAAACCTACCTAATCTCCCAACATAAGCTGTCTCCATTAGCTGTGCTAAGGGATCAATGGCCTGGCCAGCAACTGCAGGCAAAGTAAGCATTATAAGCTCACGTTTGGCGTCTTGAGTATGTGATTTACTGGCAACCTCGCTTTTCGCAACCAGAGCATGTGATTCACTGACAGTTACCCCTCTCATTTCACTGCAAATACTAGTAGAAAATCATTTAGACAGATCCATATCTGAAAATCAATCATCTTTTTTAGTGCAAATAAACAGACTTAACTACCATTTAGAAATACATCAAATAGGCAAAGTAAGCATTATAAACTGACTTAACTACCATTTAGGAATACATCGAATGGGAAAATAGATAACTAGATTATGTCAACAAGCATAAAATTAACACAAATGCCTTACTAAAATGCTAACTTATATAAACAATCAAATGATGAGTTTGTGCTCTGACCTGTGCTCCTCATTTGAATTGCTGAAGCCATTCTCTACGCCCGAAACCAATCTCGTCTCAGCATCCGCAGATTCCACACTACAATCAGAATTCAACTGATCATAAACCACTGGAAAATTGTGCTTTCTGCGACGAGTCACCAATGATGACACACAATTGCTATGTTCCAAAGATAGATGGCAACTACTATCAAATGCTGCACAACCATCACCAATTCGACTTCGTTGCAATGAAAAACGCGATGCTTTTACTTTCGCAACTGTGTTCCACAGCCTGTTTCTACTTCTCACTCCACTGCAAAGTCTACCGCCACCATTAAGTTGTGCAATCATCATCATCTATAATACAATGTATAGCTGCGGTAGCATGCAAAAGCAACACATCAGAATTCGCAATTTAGGCGCTTAAACTTTCACAATCATATAAATAATACAGTCAATTTAAGCAAAAACATTATTTCTGCTCACATGGTTTGATACTTTTAGTGTCAAAGATGGGGGGAAAAAGACTTATTAAGTTCATTTCTAGAAAGAACTAAAACCCAATGGTGACCAAAACTTTTTTTTATCAATAAAAAATTGAAAGGACAAAGACAAATAGACAACAAGCAAACTTTGGATCTGCTGGGTTAAGAAACCAAAACAGAGGAAAAACAAGAAGGATCGTAACAAAACTCAATGATAAAAGAGCAGAGACAAAGAACCCACAAGCACAATTTTATTACATGGCAAATAAAATATGATAAAAAATGGATTTTTACCAGAAAGTGAGTGAGAAAATAGGGTCTCTGTTTGCTTCTAACGTCTCGGGAAAATGAGAATGACCCAGAGAGGAAAATGAAATTGAGAACCCGAAATTGGCTGCAATACCACTAGTGGGGTGAAAAAAATTATAAAAAAATAATAATGTGATATAAATGATGACCACAAAGATATGCATGTTACCTTTTACGTGGTGACCAAGTTATAGACAAAAACTGAAACAAGAGCTTTTTTTTTCTCACAAGAACATGTTGAAGTTATATATGTGAAAGAGAAACTGCAACTCAACCAAAACGGAGAGAGGTTGGTTCATTTTGTCATGTCTGTGGAGCGTTTTTAAGTGGCATGTTTCGATATTTGTTTAGCACTGCCCAAGTTGGATTCATTTCTTATAAGCTGCTCAACTTCTAAATACATCCACTGTGGTTGGGCCTGAAATCCCAAGCCCCGTTTGGCACTCAAAATAAAAGCCCTAACCGTGCAAAGTTGACAGCATTTTACAGAAAAAATATCTTAACTGTAATATAGATTCTATTTAAACAACTGTACAACTTTCAAATTATGGATTCTATTTCGCAATTGCTTGTAAAAGCTAGAACAACTCGATCCTCAAACCTCTTTTGGGCTAAATTTGCTAAACCATTACTAAGTGCACTCATACTGTCTTATCGATATTAAAAATTTTAATCCCGTTCGTCGGGGTATAAATCCAAATGGGTGATCATTAATCAGTGCCTGGGTTTCTTAGCTCGGTGGTGATTAAATTCTTCAACTATTAATATAAATGTACGCTTGTGTTGGAACAACTTAATATCGTTGGCTCCGTTGTAAGATTTAAAGACGGAGACTTTCTCACCATTACTAAAGTTTTAAGATTCTTTCATGCAAAATCATAGTGATAGCAAAATAGACATTTGTCACATTGCATCGGAAACGACTGATTTATACGTTATACGTGATTCATTGATAAAAATGAAAGAAAGAAAGGAAAAGAAAAGAAAAGAAAATGTTTTCTGTGAATCAAATGGAGCTCAAAATAGTTTTATTATCTACCATAGAACCTTTGAGACAACTATTTTTAAGTTGAATGAGTTTAGTATACAACACTTGCATATATTGAGCATGAAAAGATGCTCTACATTACGCTTCCGCTCCTATTCTGGATACAACATTGAAGAAACCCATAGCAAGCTCAACATGCTACTGACTAAGATGAAAATGGAGAAGGACCAAGAAAATCGAGATTAAAATTAAGTTCCAATTCCCAATCCTTGAAGCGTTGTTACTAGGAGCTGTTTATCAACAATGAAAAAACATATGAGTTTAAAGTCAATGATAAAATATTTCAATAGGCAAGAACTTCACATGATTGATTACACAGGCAATTGCACAAATAGGCAGCTAAATGAAAGCTGAGGTTAAAAGCTACATGTGAGCTATATGGCATTGGTTCTCTGCTGTTTCAAGGAGAACTAATGATGGAACAATTTTGAAGATATAGGAACTTTTCAGTGGGTTAATTGCACAAAGTATTCCATGCAAGTGGATTTGATGCTCTTTCTTATTTTCCAAGATGTCAAAATCTAAAACCTTTGTTAAATGAAAAGCGAATGCACTTGCAATGAGAGAATGGTATTCCAATATAATGACGCAATCAGAACATAGATTTGGAGGGCATTTAGCCAAGTGATGATAATTTAAACTTACTTGAACAGGTGCCGAGAGAGTTAAGGGTTGTGAGGATGGACAGGTTATTGTAACCAGCATATGTGCAGGTTGTCCGATTGCAATTATTTGAAGTGGTAGTATTGCCAATGAATAAAGATTCTGAACCTTCACACAGCATAGATGGGCATGTTTTCCACGTGGAGTTGGGTGATGATGGTTGAAATTGGGAAGGCTTGCATTGTAATCTGACCAAGCGAGAAAAGTTTACAGAGAAGAAAATCCTTGAGAAATCATTAATTAAAAGGCAAGAGAAAATCTAAACATAAGAGCTATTGTATAAAACACTTACGTCCAGTTGTTTCCGGCATCACACCGGCAGTTCACACAACTGTTGGCAGTGAACGTATAAGTGCCATTAGTAACGCGTAAAGAGTTGTCGAATGAGTCAGCTCTTATTGATGAGTTGCAAGCTGAATAAAAGCATTAAAACATCATCAGATCACTAAGTTATAGAAGAACAACCATACAGAGACCATATGAGCCATAATACATCCATATTCTAACTTGTAACACCAAAGCTTGAACATACTGACTGCTTAACTCACATTATTTTTTGCTAACCAGAAATACTTGTTCTAGGAGGTCATGTTTCAACAAAGGCACAGAATTTAAGTCAGCCACTTGCACTGAGCAAATGAAGAGAGAGAACTGGAAACTAGAAGTGAAAAGATAAATCATCACCAGGATTCAAGCTGAACAAATAACCACCTAATATAATTGAAGAAAACGAGCACCCAACGTACTAACAGAGACAACCCTTCTGCACTTTCCCTAATCAACTGGCACAACAATTTGATACATTTCATGCAAAAATTTAGACCATAGTGTAACCTATTAAATAAGATAATCCTAAGCAAGCTACCAGTTGTAACCGGTAAGGACCGGCCTATTGTATTAAAATTGCTTATTGTCTGAAAACCTAAGGGTGTCGGCAAGCCAAGCTACATGGGAGCAACATGCAGCTTAATAATTTAGTGGGAAAACATGTACAATAACTGATGTCAAATGCTGCCAAGGACCCTATTAAATTGGTCATTGATGTTCCCCAATATAAAAATCTCCAAAAGCTGCACAAGACTACCAGCAGAATAAATATAAATATATCCAAAAATATCACCTCGTATGTGCAAAAATATTAGTTTCATATGAACCATTTTACTTGGAATCACTTCCCTTTAAAGTTCACATTTCCAAAAACAAAAAGTACTTGACAATGTAACCTTAAAGGAAAAAACCTAATAAAACATTAAAAAAATGCCCTCAAATATTTACATTTTGCCAAAGAAAAATAAAGAAATCAATACAAAAACAAAAGGCTGAAGAAGAGTACCTTTAAGAGGAACATCAAGTGGTTGGCCGGCAATAAGCTTACTGTCATCATCAATGCCATTAAGTTTCATCAAAGTATCTTTATCAGTTCCAAACTTCTGAGCAATTGACTCAAACGAGCTCCCCTCTTCCACAACATGTGCATAGTGAACGACCTTGGCATTATTAACGTCATCACAGCTACAGGGCAATGGAATTGTCAAATTTTGGCCAATTTGGATCACATCTGGGTTGCTAATATTATTAGCCTCCACAATTTTCTGGTACTTCAGCAATTGTCCGAAAATTGTTCTTGCTATAAAGTCTAAGCCATCATCTTTCTTTACCGTGTACACTGGCACTTTGTTGGACACCCCTGCAAAAATTGAAAAAAACATAAAATGGTTTTTGCTCAAAAAATAGGCCAAATTCAAGGTCCATTTCAGCCAAAAAAAAAAAAAAATTTTTTAAAGAAAAGATTCTTATGATTTTTCACCAAATTTGGAAAGATACGATTTTGAAAAAAATTAGTAGAAGCAGTTAATGTATATTACAACCTTATAATGATAGAAATGCTTTACTGCAAACTAAGTCCGAAGAAGTAAATTCATAATGCTTAAAATCTTTATAAAAATTGTAAAATAGGGTCACTGCGTTCTTTATTAACGATCACAATTTTTCCACTACATTTGTCATAGTATTATTGTGCATTGTACATTGTAAATCAAGACATAAATTCGTGAATTCAATAATTCATCAAACAACAGATGAAAAATGTAACACATAAATGCTAGTTAGTTTAATTAGTAAAATTTCCTAAGATTAGCACAAATTGTTATGAGTTTGAACACGTTAACATGGTAGAAAAGCAATTGAGTTTTCATGTATGAACAAAATCTGTAAAGGTTTTAACATAATATGAACATAAGATAGTTTTATCCCCCTATTGAAATAATAATGGATAGTCAATTAAAATACAGATGACATGCCAATGTCATGTACAAAAGCGTCAACGTAAAAGGTGAGCTGGAAATGGAAGTGACAATAGAAACAAGCGGAGCAGCCAAGTCAGACTGTCAGTAGCGTCGGGTTGTCATGTGAAATTAAATTAAAATTAAAATCAAAAGATTAATCAAATTCTTTATCTTTTTTTTTTCCGTTGGGGGGACGTCATGTGAAGAGAGAGAGGAAAGAGGAAAGCACCAGTGCCGTTAGAGCAGAGGCAGGGGATGGGGACTTTGATGCGCTGCGGGGCTCCTACAGAGAGGTTGCGAGGGGTGCTGAGTGGGAAATCGTTGGCGCCGAGGATGCTGCGCAGGTTCTTGACGCTGAACAGTGATTGAATCTCCGAAATGGTAGTTTTGTTGGGCGGCAAGTACTCTACTAGAGCTTGGCATCTCGCTCCCGCTCGGGCGCTGCACTTGAAGTCTTGCGCTGTTGATATTGTGCTCAGTGCTGCACAGACTGTGAAGAGAAGAAACACCAGTTTCAGCAGAAAATTACCCATCTTGACAAACAAGAAAACTGAAGAGGCTAGAGGGGGGGGTGGGTTTATGGGGTTTCTTGTTATATGTGCGACAATGGGGCTGTCCTCTGCTGTCTTGTTCTTCTTCTTGCGCATATGAGACGAGACCTTGAAGTTTGAACAGCCTTGGTTTTGGTTTATTGACTCACATGACACGGGCTTCAGTCTTCTCTGTTCTTTTGTGTAGTGTGAACGCGGGGAGTTATTTTCTGCGTTGCTTTGCCTGTCCCACGGGGGGTCACTTCTTCAAGTAGTGGTGGCAAGCAATCACACGGATTTTAAAATACATTATTTTATTTAGCTTAGAATGAGCGATATATATATATATATATACACACACACACACACACATGTATTCCAATTCAGAATTTTCTAATTCAGAATTTTAAAATACAAAAAAATTAAAAAAAAATTATTTTTCTGCAATTTTAAAATTTTCTCAATTTTTTTCGATATTTTAAAATTTGACAACGGTATATGTATATCCCAGTTTCACCCAAGAAAATAATTTGATATACAAATATATGCATACATGTATATATTAAAAAAAGACAAGTACGTGCTATTGTGCTTTCTCGTGTTGTGGATGGCGATAATAAGGGGCTTTGTCTGAATGTGACTACACTGAAATCCTTGGGGAATTTATTATTTATTTGAGTCAACCATGGCATCATTTTAGTATGTAATGCGCCAAACATGACCAATTTTTTTTTATACAGCCCAACCAATTTTACATTTAAAATTTTGCTTATTTTATTATATTTTCGATTTTCATCACAATTCTTTTTCATCACACCTAGGACATAATGTTGACAATCAATACCAATTTAAGTGAGATATTAAACTGAAGGCTTGGAGCCGATCTCTATAGACAGACCTAGAAGCTTTATACCATTTAACTTACTTGCTTTGGCGGAGAGCATTTGAACACTTGCGATAAACTTTTTCTCGTGTGGCTTGGAAAAAGTATTGCCCCTTCTAGTGGGCAAGTCATTATCGCTTGGCCGAGTCAATAGTTTAATTCATAGAAGGAATATGGAGATGCCCCAGTCTATGGTTTTACTCCATAAAATTTTAATAAATTCAAAAAATTTGCAATCAATTTGACAAGGTAGGATCCCAAAAGTCATCTAAACAATTATTTTCTTCTCAAATCTCAAACCTCAAAAAACTTGTATCCACTTACCCTTCTAACATCAAGTACTGAAAACCAGGATCTAGTAGTATGCATGAGAAGGATTCAAAACTTGAAAATAAACCAACTAGAGCTTTGGCCAAGTTCACAAAATTTGAAGCAGCTTCCATATACTCATTAGTAGCTCTACCAAATCACAATATTAATTACATATTAGTAATAATTTATATTTTTTACATAGTTTTATTATCTCGCTTAAATATCATCTTTTATTACCTGTTAAGGTGGATCTAATCTTTATTCATCATCATAAGTCCACTATTCCTGGTACCACAAATATGTATCATTTAACCACTTGAAAATTATTTTTAATTTACAAACATATAAATATATTAACCCTATACAATGAGAGTCATTTTAATTTATATACTTCATATATTGATTTATGTGAAAACATATCTAAAATCACTACTTGACCTCTGAGCAACAGTTTTCATGAACTATGAAAAATATTAAAATTTAAATGATCTATGCTAATTCTTTTTCAATTTATTATTCATTTCATCAGTTAAAATTGATATTATTTATAACTACCTAGATACAATATAGAATAAAACCATCAATGATTAAAGTCTTACATATTCTATCTGTCACTACCCAAACAAACATAAAACACAAAAGAAAAAAGAATTAGTTTAAGAACACAACAAATAAAATTTATAATACAAAAGATTAATAATTATTAAAAGATGTTGCCCTTAAACAAATTTTAAAAAATAATAAATAAAATGAACAGTACCAGAAAATTGTATTGGCAGCACCTTATTAATTAACTTTAAATTTCTTCACTAAACCTGCTTCAGAATTGATATGCACGTTGCTGCAAGTCTATTGAGTAGGAAGCTGATAATTCCTCAATCAAAGGCTAACACTACACCAAGCAAACAATAACTTTGAGATTCTACAATTAAAATTATGTTAATACTGATAATTATAAAATATATCAAAACCCAAGACCAATTTGATCAAAAGAGTAAGAAATCATATGCAGCCAATCTATTATAACGTCATATAAGTTAAAAAAACTAGATTGATACAGCTAATTGTAGATATTGCTAGAATGCCAGGGATTGAGAGATAAAAAGATAATAAATATAAAACTATCAATAATCCAAAACTAATTAAGAAGGTAACGTAATTTTTCCATTTAAATGTTGAACCATCAGACCCATATATAACAGTAAATAATTTAATCATTAATTGCTCAAGTGGATGGAAGAAAGAGCACACAAATTGGGGATATGTATTTGCTTTGACCATGGGTATAGTGAAATTGAAGTTGCACGAGTGAGAATCCTTACCAAATCAATGAAACCACTTCTAAATCATCGAAAGGCCAAATAATCATTCTCAAAACAGCAAACATACGTGAAGCGCCCATGGAATCGTTGTTCGTCTTTTTCTATTTTTTATCTTTTTTTTTTTTTTTTGAGATTTAGTTGGAATTAGAGCTGGAGAGAACAAAGTAATGAAAGAAATTAAATGAGTGAGAATAAGAGTGGAGAAGAGACATCAAAGGGGAATTCTCTAGAAAACTATCGCGGGAAGTGATATAAAATACATGCTTTTTAATTTTTTTATAAGGTACTCGCCTTTTACTAAAACTTCTTGTTTTTTATATATTTAGCTTAATTTTCAGCTCATTTTAAATTTTATAATCTTCACTATTTTGTAACATTTTTAAAATGCTTTCATATTTACTCACAAAAACTAATGTTATTATATCTAATAATAATGCTAGGGATCCTAACATAACCCAACATTTGAGTCCCAACTTGAGACCCGATACTAATGTATCACACACTTATTAGATGATGAATTTCATAACTTTTAAAATTAGTTATTCACCATCAAATAGATGAACAATGCATCTGTTGCGACTCAAATTAGGATTTAGATATTAAGATGCCTAGCACAATACTATATTTGATACTATCTTGTAGCATTTTTAGAATGTTAAATTATTAAATAATATTCTGTTTAGCATATTTTCAGAGCACCAATAGGCATTAACGGTCTAACACTTCAATCGTTTTATCTTGTAGCAATTTTCAAATGCTATTGTATTTTATCAATCAAAATGCTACTAATAAAATGCTACCAATGCTATTTTAAAATATTATTATATTTATTACTATTCCTTAACATTTTTCAAATGCTATTTTATTTAATCTTATCTTGTAGCATTTCCTAGTCGCTATATAATTCAATATTATATGTAGCATATACAAAAATGCTACTAGTTACTAAAAACAAAATGTAATGGCTTTCATACTACAAAGGTAGCATCACTTAAGAAAATATTACAACAAATTAATATTTGATAACATTCTTTAAAAAAATGCTACAATATAATGTTACCAAAGGTCATATTTGTTGTAGTGATTGCATGTGGAATGGTGTGCTTTTTGCCGATGAACTTTTAGATTTAAGTGCCTCACAGTGGTCTCAGACACATCGCTGACTCGGGAAGCTAAAAAAGGTCTAGTTCAATAGCTATTCGGTGAAGTTTGTACTTTGTCCAAGCAATAGAACCAACATCAATTGCTGTTTGAATCATTTCAACAGTGTGTCATTGAGAGCAGCATTGACCTTTTGTTGAGCAGCAGCACTTTTTTTATCAATAGCAGCTTCTTGCTGGACAATAGGATCTTCTTGATGGCCAGCAAAGTGTCACGGGATGAGTTTGATGCGCAGCAACCCGTGCGGCACTTAGGCAACTTTCAAGCACAAAGTCGCTAAGTAAGCCTTAGAGCGTTTCTCAACCTAGATAAGCGAAAATGCTTAAAGGAAAGCTAGTGAGAAAAGAGAGCAATATAGTCAATTGAGAGATTTTATTACAAGAGAGAACTTTTACAAGAGAGAACTTTACAATTGCTTGTTGGTGGGTGCTGGCTCAAATGCTAAGTGCCTTCCCCTATTTATAGATGTGGGTGGAGCATTCTAGAGGCTTTACAAGTGGGCAAGTTGCACAAGTGGACAAGTTGTGCAAGTGGCTTATCTACAAGAAAGGTGTAGAGAATTCTAGAAGATGGGCCAAGCAAGCAAGCCTTGGTGGATCTTGGCCCGTTGGGCTTCGATGACTTGGTGCTCGAGCGATGATTAGGCGACGACTAGGCGGCGACTAGGCGCTCGGGCGATGACATGGCGCTTGGGCTTGCGGTGCGGGCTTTATCACAGGCCTGCAAGTGTGTGCGAGGAGGCCCGGCGCTAAACGCACTGCACCATTTGCGAGGATCGTTGCGAAGTGTGGCGGTGCGTGCGCCAAATTAGCCTTCAATCGTAGTGGGTGCGAGCGGCCCGTGACAATCCTCCCCCACCTATGCTCGCGGCGTCCTCGTCGCGTTGTCGTGCTTATAGTTCTGGATGTGCTCCGCAAATTGCCATAAGTCATCTTGACGTTCCCACGTAACTTCGCTTTCGGGGAGGTGTTTCCACTTGACCAAGTACTCGTTGTAAGGCGGCACGCCCCTTCTTCGAATGACTCGGTCGGCAATGATGTAGTCCACATCCTTGTTGAATGCGGTGACTACGGCCATTGGGGCTTTCCTCGATTCTCTGCGGCTTGGGTCTCCCTCGTCACCATAGTATGGCTTGAGTAGGCTCACGTGGCAGACCGGGTGGATTTTAAGCCTTGGCGGAAGTTGGTGTTGGTACGAGACGTTGCCCACATGTCGTAGTACTCGGAAAGGCCCTTCGTAGTGCCTCACCAACCCTTTGTGGACTTTCCGCAAGGTCTTAAATTGTTGAGGCAGCAACTTGATCATCACTTGATCCCCTTCCTTGTATTCGACGTGGCGTCTCCGAGTGTCGGCCCACTTCTTCATCTTCCGTGCGACTTTGTCAAGATATGCTCGCGTGATGTCCGCTTTCCCATGCCACTTGCGAGCGATCTTGTGAGCCGCAGGGCTTTTCCCTCCATATGTCGAAGCTATGGCGTTGGGGGTCATGGGCTGAAATCCCATGATGATCTCGAACGGACTCTTTCCCGTAGCCTCGCTCCGCTGCAAGTTATACGAGAATTGGGCAACATCCAGCAACTTTGCCCAATCCCGTTGATGAGCGCTCACATAGTGCCTTAGATACATCTCAAGTAAGGCATTGGTGCGCTCGGTTTGCTCGTCGGTTTGTGGGTGGAAGCTCATTGAGAACTTAAGGTTAGTGTCAAGCATCTTGAAGAGCTCCATCCAAAATTTACCGGTGAAGCGAGGGTCTCGGTCACTCACTATGCTTCGTGGGACTCCCCATAGCTTCACGATATGCTTGATAAAGAGACGGGCGGCCTCGTCGGCCTTGCAATCGGCGGGTGCCACAATGAAGGTTGCATACTTGCTATGTCGGTCTACCACGACCATGATGCTCCTGCACCCTTCGGACTTCGGCAAGGTTGTGACGAAGTCCATCATGACGCTCTCCCATGGCTTTGATGCGGGTGGTAGTGGCTCCAACAATCCCGCCGGTAGTTGGCGATCCGTTTTGTCTTGTTGGCACACAAGACAAGTCCGCACATACGCCTCGATGTCATCTCTCATGTGTGGCAAAAAATACGAGACTTGGACGAGTGCAGTAGTGCGCTCCATTCCGGGGTGACCAACCCACTTTGAGTCGTGGCACTCCTTGATGACTTCCCTCTGTAAATTTCCCCACCGAGGCACGAAGAGACGGTCGCCCTTGGTGAAGAGGATGCCTTCCTCTTGTCAAAATCGCCTTGTCTTGCCTTTGAGAACCCTCTCCAACAAGTCCTTTGCTAACGGGTCTTGTTGAAGGCCTACTTCGATGCGCTGGACAAGGTCGGACCTTGGTTGGCTCGCAATAAGTGTCGCTAATTCCGCTTTGCGGCTTAGAGCATCCGCAACAACATTGGCTTTACCGGGCTTGTATTCGAGCCGATAGTCGAACTCCGCAAGGAAATCTTGCCACCTTGCTTGCTTGGGACTCAACTTCTTTTGAGTTTGAAAGTAGCTTGTGGCTACATTGTCTGTTAGGATCACGAAGTGTGAGCCAAGCAAGTAATGTCGCCACACACGTAGGCAATGGATAATAGCCGTCATCTCTTTCTCTTGCACGGTGTAGCGGTGTTCCGTATCATTTAGCTTTCGACTCTCGAACGCTATTGGGTGGCCTTCTTGCATGAGTACCCCGCCGATGGCAAAGTCAGAGGCATCCGTGTGGACCTCGAAGGGCTTGGTGTGGTCCTGAAGAATGAGCACGAGCTCCTCGGATATGGCCTTCTTCAAGTCTTCGAAGGCGTGTTGGCATTCATCGGACCAATGCCATGCCTGATTCTTCTTAAGTAAGTCGGTCAAGGGTGCTGCTTTCGCCGAGTAGCCCTTGATGAAGCGGCGGTAGTAGTTCACCAACCCGAGAAATGATCGAAGCTCGGGCACTTTGGTGGGTGGCTCCCATTCGAGGATGGCATTCACCTTTGCGTTCTCCATCATCAGCTTCCCATCCGCTATTTTGTGTCCTAGAAACTCCACCTCTCGTTGAGCAAACAAACACTTCTCGACTTTGAGGTAGAGCTCGTTTTATCGTACTACTTGGAGGATTCGCCGCAAGTGTTGGGCATGTTCCTCAAGGGTGGGGCTATGCACCACGATGTCATCCAAGTATACGACAACGAAGCGGTCAAGAAAGGAATGGAGTACCTTGTTCATGAGCGTGCTGAATGTGGCCGGCGCATTGGTGAGGCCGAATGGCATGACAAGGAACTCGAATGATCCATACCTCGTGACGCATGCTGTTTTTGGCTCGTCCCCCTCCGCGATGCGCACTTGGTAGTACTCGGATCGTAGATCAAGCTTGGTGAAGTACCGCGCCTTTCCAAGTTGATCGAACAAGTCCGCAATCAAGGGGATTGGATACTTGTTCTTGATAGTGATCTTGTTGAGTGCGCGGTAGTCGATGCACATCCGCAATGAGTCATCCTTCTTCTTTTGAAAGAGCACGGGTGCACCGAATGGGGCCTTCGATGGGCGGATGTAGCCGACATCTAGCAAATCCGCAAGTTGTTTCCGTAATTCTTCAAGCTCGGGTGGCGCCATACGGTAGGGCGCCAAGGCCGGTGGCTTCCCACCTTCCTCCAACTCCATGGTGTGATCTACTTCTCGCCTTGGTGGGAGCTTTTTCAGAAGTTGCGGAGGCATGACATCTTCGAACTCATCGAGGACTCCGTGGATGAGTTGTGGGACTTGGCTAGGTGAGTCTCTGCGACCTTCCCCCTCGTTGAGCTCCCGGATTGAAACCAAGAAACTTGGGTCCTTCCCGAAGGCCTTCTTGAATTGCATGGCCGAGAGTGTCTTGTCCGCGGTCTTGGCTTGCTCCGCAGACACCATGCACGCCTTACTCCCATCAAGGATGCTTAGGGAGTTGGTGGCTAGTAGTGGGAAGGCATGGACTTGGTCGAAGAACTCCATGCCAAGGACCATCTTGAAGTCGTTCATGGGCACGATAGAAAAATCGAGCTTTCCGCTCCATGTCCTGATCGTCATGTGCACGACTTGGGCGGTACCCATGATAGGTTTAGCGGGTGAGTTCACCGCCTTCATGGTGCCTCCTTCCTTGGTGGCCCTAAGGCCTAGGCGCTTGACTTCTTCTTCCGAAATGAAGTTGTGCGTTGCTCCGGTGTCTAGCAACGCTTGGACGGGTTTACCGCTAACGGTCGCCCTCACGTACATAAGGTCATTCTTCGTGCGTGTTGACGGAAGGCTCTTGAGCGCGCCAAGACGTTGGAGAGAACTCATGCTAGGCTGGGGTTCCTCCGTAGTGGCTGAAGTGTTGCCCTTGAGGTGTGCTACGAGGGCATTCAACGACTTCTTTTCGGGGCAATCGCGGACCCAATGTGGGCCGTTGCAAATGAAGCATGGGCTGCGGGGCTTGGCTTGCTCCTTCTTCCCCTCGTTTTTGCCTTGCCCGCTTTTGCCGCTTGGGGGTTTTTTCTACCCCCAATCCTTCTGATTGTTGCTTTTGTCCTTCCGGCCCTCTCCCCCACCTTTGCCTTGGTTGGGCTTCTTGTCTTTGGCTTGGGTGGAGTAATCGGCAAGTGATTCCGCAATGGCAATGGCGTCGTCAAGAGTTTGCGTGCCACGCCGATCGATCTCCGCCTTAGTCCAATCTGTGAGGCCATCTTGGAAGTAGAAGAGAGAGTCCTTGTCAGACATGTCAGAGATCTCAAGCATAAGGGTGACGAACTTGTTGATGTAGTCACGAACGCTACCCGTTTGCTTGAGACGACGAAGGCGTGCTCTCGCCTCTTTCTCGGCATTGCTTGGGGCGAAGTGCTTCCGAAGTTCGTGTTGGAAGTCGGCGCATGTGTTGATGGCGCAAATGCCTTTGCCCATGTCACCATGCTTCCGCCGCCATCATAGTTGTGTGACGCCTCGAAGGTATGTGGGTGCCGTTCCCACCTTTGATGCCTCATCACAGACACCGACGGCATCAAAATATTGATCGAGCCCAAAAAGGAAGTTGTCCACAATAGTGGCTTTGCGCGCACCATCGTAGGTGTCGGGCTTCGGCACATCTATGCGGCGGGCCTCGCTTGTGCTTGCCGAGGCCGGGCTAGCAGAGATGGTCCGCTTGTGCCACGCCCAATCCGAACGAACTTCGTCGACATCCGCACGAATAGCTCGCAGCTTGTCTTGCACGAAGCTATGAAGTTTTAGCAACTCCTCATGAAACACTCAGAATTCAGCCTGAAGTGTGTCCGCTTGGTCTTGCATGAGGGCCTTGGTGGCGACCGAGAATTCGCCATACTCGCCCTTAAGGCCGCTCACCCTCTCCTCCAACGATTCGAGGATGTCTTGAGAGGTGAACAACGAGACCTCGAGTGTGGCAACGCAAGGCTCCAAAGCATCAACAGATGCGGCCTTTGACTTGCCGCGGTGCCTTCCTTGTCCACGGCCTTTCTCACGGGTTGCTTCCGGTGGAACATCCATACCGACAACGCCCTCTTGTGAAGTGCTTGGTAGATTGGCCATTGCTTTGTGAGCTAGTTGCGTGGGTGCAAACTGTAGCTCTGATACCACTTGTCACGGGATGAGTTTGATGCGCAACAACCCGTGCGGCACTTAGGCAACTTTCAAGCACAAAGTCGCTAAGTAAGCCTTAGAGCGTTTCTCAACCTAGCTAAGCGACAATGCTTAAAGGAAAGCTAGTGAGAAAAGAGAGCAATATAGCCAATTGAGAGATTTTTTTACAAGAGAGAACTTTACAATTGCTTGTTGGTGGGTGCTGGCTCAAATGCTAAGTGCCTTCCCCTATTTATAGATGTGGGTGGAGCATTCTAGAGGCTTTACAAGTGGGCAAGTTGTACAAGTGGGCAAGTGGCTTATCTACAAGAAAGGTGTAGAGAATTCTAGAAGATGGGCCAAGCAAGCAAGCCTTGGTGGATCTTGGCCCGTTGGGCTTCGATGACTTGGCGCTCGAGCGATGATTAGGCGACGACTAGGCGGCGACTAAGCGCTCGGGCGATGACTTGGTGCTTGGGCTTGCGGTGCGGGCTTTATCACAGGGCGGCAAGTGTGTGCGAGGAGGCCCGGCGCTAAACGCATTCCACCATTTGCGAGGATCGTTGCGAAGTGTGGCGGTGCGCCCGCCAAATTAGCCTTCACTAGTAGTGGGTGCAGGCGGCCCGTGACAAAAGGTTCTTTATAGCTCTTGGGTTTTCTCTATAAGGTTCTTTATAGCTCTTGGGTTTTCTCTATCATCATCACCATCACAGCCACCCGGTTAGTTCGTCTTCCTGCTCTGCTTTTCTATTTTGGCACCAAGATCTTCATATACATTTGTCATAACATTTATTTGGTTATATTTATGGACTAATGGTTTTTCAGTGTTTTTTATATGTTTGCTTCATTATGGATATTATCATTGCCTTATCGTTGCTGCTAGTTAGATTTTGATAATTGCATGTGTCTTATAGTATCACATTATGTTTGAGAAATTGTATGAGTGGTTAGCTAGGTAGGCATCTAACATATTACTCTCTATCTAACTGTTATAGCCTTTTGGACTATTGAATGAGTCTTGTTCCACCAATTGGTCGACTGCCCTCTTGGGGCTATAATGTCGTCCTTTATTTACTATTCCCTTGCATGTGTCCTAAATTCTGACTACAGTTTATTGTCCTTGTGTGATGAATGGCATCTACCTTCATAATATGGGGCTTGTACACATTAATCAGTCACAGAAGCATTATGAGCTAAATTTTCATTCGGTATCCAAATTCAGTTCTCATGCAATGTGTATAATAAGTAATATGCTTTTGCACGGGGCAAATCTGTCACTATATTTTGAAACTCTATTGTGATATTGATGTCTGTGTGGGTGGAACCTATTAAAGATCTAGACTACTTGCTATAAGTGTTTTTGTGTAAAAGTAGTACTGTTATCTGCTTTGTACATAGATATTGTAAGGATTGGTTTGCTTTTGCATTACATATGTTCTTCGTCCCAATTTCGTGTCTTCTTATGGTGAAATGTAGGGATGGACTCTTTTATTATGTGTTTAAAGTTACACATAATGTAAGTTCATCATCAACTCAACTTGTGTTTAATAACCCAAATAGTGCTTTGACATTAAGAGTATATTTACAAGCATGGAGTTGTGTCTAATAAATCCAAGGTGCTTTCATAATTAAGAATTTAATTTACTGCATGCACCAAAAGTCCATTCGTACATTCATACATTCGTACATAAATGAGTAGAAACTAATTTTTATGGTAACCAAATAATTCTTAGCCGAGGAAAATAAAATTCAAGTGAGCCTTCGCTCATAAATGCATTCTGCGTTCACTTACATTTTGAGTGATTATAGGAGGAATAATTGATGTTTTAAGTGATCATAGGAGGAAAGAATTGATGTTTAGAGAAGTCTCTTATTCCTAGAAAAAGAGAGCAACAACAAATAAATTTGCAACATGTGATGTAAACATGCAACATGAAATTTACATGTAAAAAAATTACATGAAATATGCAACAACTGAGATTAAATATAAGCACAGCGTAAACATGCAATAGATCACGTGAAACATACAACAACTGAGGTCAAACATACAATATGAACGGTAAACATGAAACAGGTGGGAAAATCCTTATTTTTTAGTTTTATTTAAGACATGAAATAATTAAAGTCAAACATTCAACATGTGATGTAAACATGCAACATGAAATTTGATGATCTCTCTTAAACAAAATTGAAGAAGTTATTTTATATGGTGTACTTTGCATTAATTTTGACATAATCATAAACTTGCAACATGACATTTGATATACGTGAAACGATATTGTAATGAACCATAAACATTAAACACAAAAGGTTAGGAATCAAAAAAAATTTTGTGCCTTTTTGTATGACATGCAACATGTGATGTAAACATGCAACATGAAATTTGCATGTAAAAAAATTACATGAAACATGCAACAACTGAGGTTAAACTTGAGTATAATGTAAACTAACAATAGATCAC